>OX596077.1:114237731-114677731 GCA_951394005.1 Protophormia terraenovae | reverse complement strand
AACAATTCAGTAAATTTTAACTGCTGCATACATTTGAATAAAATTTCACATGGCTTATGCTATGGTGTTGTAGGAGCACAGGTTCCTAGCATGTCTGGGGGCAAGAGGTAGACCTCCAAAGACCCGAAAAACTTAAAGTTCAAATTTTAAATCTCTTTTTGGCAAATAATGTTAATATTTGGATTGAAATAAATTTTAAACCAATAAAGACCCAGAAAAAAAACGATCAAGCTTCCAAAAAAGGATATTTTCACCACTTCAAAAGTAAAACAAAGTGCATATTTTAAACTTTTTTTGGAAGTTCTTAATAATTACTTCCAAAAAAGTGAAAATAAATGAAATTTTAGCTGGAAAAAAGGTTAATAATTTCTAAGAAAATTAAAATTTTATAAATTTTAATGCATTTTTATTATCTTTTAATAATGCTAAAACCGAATTTTTGTAAAAAAAAATTCGTAAAAATAGTTTTAAAGGAAGTACTTCAAAAGAAATGAATAAAAAGCATAAAAGAAGAACATCCTACCAATAACAAGCATGGGTTAAAAAAAGAACTTCTGCAGCTCTTTTGCACCAGTAAGTACTTCCTTCCAATGCCAACACAATGTTAAATTCATGACTTTTTCAGCTCTTTTTCAGTTCTTTTTTTGCTGGGGATATTTTATTTTTACAGAATATAGATTAACTTATCTTAAAATCAAAGAATTAAAAACACTTCCTCATTTTTTTTATCAATATACCCAAAATCCCAATACGTATGAGTAAATTCTGCTGGTCGAGATCTACAAAAAATATAGGTTATCTGTTTTTGTTTACGATATATTCGACTTCGAAAATTACAATGTTTACTTTTGGATGTAACTTGGTAAAGGTTTTTCCCTATAGCGAGTCCAAATTTCGGCCGATTTTTTTGTAAACAATTTTAACTTTATTTTGTTTAAATAACAAAATCGAGTACCGAAAGAATTCTTAAAAACCTTTACGTAATCAAAAGTTTAATTCGAACTTTCAATTTGAACTTTGAAAAAAGTTGATTAATATAATATAGAATTTTTGCATGTCCTATTCAGTGGAAAATGTATATTTGAATCAGGGGGTTAAACTTTTGATAAATTTAGTTCGATTTCAAATTACAATTTTGGCTTATTTATTAAAAAAATTTGCTACACAGTGTGATAAATTTTAGAGGCTTTTAAAAGAAATTATTGTTGTTTCATATAATAGAAAAAAAAAAAAAATAAAAAAATAAATAAATTAAAATTAAACAAAGAACCACAAAAGAAAAAAAAATAGTAATTAAATAATTATGTAAAGAAAAAAAAATAATAATAATGATAATAATCCTAAAAATATATAATAAAAGAATTTTGTTTCCTTTAATAAGCTTTAAAAAATGTCGAAGTCCTATTAATATTATAGCTGTGAGGCAAACAATAAATCTTAATGTCTACTTATAATGACACAATTGTAAGGTTTCCATTCTAAATATATTTTATAGATTACACGAAAAATAAAAAAATATTTTATTAAAACATTTTTTCTTCTTTGGATTAAAATTTGTATACCCTACACCACCATAGGTGGTTGGGGTATTATGTGTTTGTGCTGATATTTATAACGAATAGAATGAGTTATCCAACACCCACCTTAAAGTATACCAATCGACTCAGAATCACATTTTAAATCGATCTAACGATGTCCGTCCGTCCGTCTGGCTGGCTGTCCATGTAAACCTTGTGCACAAAGTACAGGTCGCAACTTTGAAGATAATTGAATGAAATTTGGCATGTGGGACTTTTATGATACAAGGACCAAGACTATTGAAATTGGTTATGATCGGTCCATTATTTCGCCTACCCCCCATACAAATGTCCCCCCGGAATTAAGTTTCAACACTAAAAAATGCCTTGATCTAATATAGGTCTCCTTCCCGAATTTTTATGATCATACATAATACCTTTTTTTCTCGTTACATTTGTTAAAAATAAAAAAAATTAAATTGAAAAAAGATTCGTGCCGAATCTTTAATACCCTTCACCATCTTATCGACAAATAATTAAATTTTCGCCTTAACGTATGCTATCATTATTTCACATTTATAAATCTACATTTTTTTCAAACTACAAAAATTTTAATACGATAAAAAACAATCATAGCAAGCTTTGCTTATAAAAAATAAACAACAACGATTCCATATTTATTTGTATGTGTTAATTTCATCAAATTATCTTCAAAAATGCGACCTGTACTTTGCGCACAAGCTTTACATGGACAGCCAGCCGACCACACGGACGGACATTGTTAAATCGACTCAGAAAATGATTCTGAGTCAAATGGTATACTTTAAAAAACTCTTCTGGGGGTCCGAAGATTTTTTCTCTGTGTTACAACTTCTGCACAAACACATAATACCCTTACCACCTATGGTGGTGTAGGGTATAACAAAACGTCACTAATAGTCATTACAATGCTTAATATACTTGTTTGTGTGTGTATTTATATTCTTAAAAGATTTGTTTTTGGCCCATAAGTCTGTTGATTATGAACGAATTTGATTTATTAAAAAACCGAAATTTTATAAAAACATTTATGACCGATCTGTATAAAATAAAAATCTGTAGCTTGAACAAGGGCTTAAAAAATAAAAAATGAGTTTTGCCCGATATCTCAGTTATTACTGAACCGATTTATTTAATTTTTCAGCAAAAAAATTCAGAAAAAAATTTCCGAGCCCTCTTTAAAAAAACGATGTCCCTGGTATAAGCAGAGGCTTCAGAAACTGGAAAACCGGTTCTAAAAACCGGTTTTTAAATCATATCTCCGCCATTTATAAACCAATCTTGCTGATTCAAAAACCGAAATTTTATAAAAATATTTATAACCGATCTGTATAAAAATCTGTGGCTTAAACAAGGGCTTCAAAAAATGAAAAATGCGTTTTGCCCGGTATCTCAGTTATTATTGAACCGATTTATTTAATTTTTTCAGAACAAAAATTCAGAAAAATATGTTCGAGCCTCCTTTGCAAAAACGAAGTCCCTAGTATGTACAGAGGCTTCAGAAACTGGAAAACCGGTTCTAAAAACTGGTTTTTTAAGCATATCACCGCACTGTATGAACCGATTTTGCTGAATTCCAATAGCAAAATTTTCGAAAGGATTTCCGATCGTTTGATATATATATTATAAATGTCAGTTATCGGTGGGCTTCATAAACGCCATTTCAACCGACACACGGACGGACGGACATGGTCCAATCGTCATCATTTCTTACAAGGATCCCGAAAATGTCAACTTTTTTGCTCTCCGACGAAAATTGTGGGAATTACAAACGGAATGACAAACTTATATATACCCTTTACACCTGTGTTGAAGGGTATAATAAAAAAATAGTTTATTCTTATCCGACCGTTATTAAACGTTGCTTACAATGACCTTTAAGGATTTGTTTAATTTCCTATTCTCATACTTTAATTTTCTAATGAAAACCTGCCTGTTGCTAAAAATATCTTTCATACAAACTTTTTCAAAGAAGTTGTCATCAGTTTATTGTCATGTCATTTTGATGTTATTATCGCCAGTTTGTCATTGTGTTGTTGTATTTAGAGTGTTACTGACTATTTGACATTTCATTGTTGTATCGATTAAAAGCAACTCAATCAAATGTTAAAGTAGTAACATTGACATTTCATTACACATAAATACATACGGAGTACTTAAGTAAACATATGTTTGTTGTTTTACGCAAATATGGTCAAATTTAAATTAAATATTGTGCTTGTTTTTTAAATATTATTTGTACTTACTTAATTATAATTAAGATATAAAATAAAACGTCAATAAATAATTCACAATAACACAAATCCATTTGAAAAAAACCTTATAGTTTCTACACCTGTCAAAAATTGTTTATATTTTCAAAATTTTACTAAAATACATCTAATACTACCTATGTATATTAAACCATATTATTTGTTGCTTTCTTTTCATACTTTTGTTAAAGATATAGATTTTGCTATTGATATTCCAAAATTCCTACTCATTGCTTTAATTCTTCTCCTCCATCCAAATAATTTTATAAAGCTTCTCTCGTCCTCTTTATCTTTCCTATAGACATTGAAAACGGTCAGGAAATAATGAGTAAGAATTTAATATTTTACCTGTTTATGTTTGTATGAGTATCTACTATTTTGTAAGCATAAAGTTGTTATAGTTACAAACGCTGATTTCAGGCAATATCCTTGTTAAATGAAGATTGATGGAAAGAGGCCAAAATGTAAAACATGAAACGTTCATCATTGTACATGTATGTCCGTCTGTCTCTATGTACACGAAAAGATAGATGAAAAAACTTAAAAAAAGAAGAATAACGTTAAAATGGATTTAACGCGTAAATTGATGATACCGGCAGAATTAGTTCAACCCATCATAATAAAATCTTTCTGCTGAAAAACTCCTACGCATCACTAAACTTGCTTGCTATCCTTCTAATGTATGTATATGAATGAATGTGTGTTTGTGTGAATGTTAATGGAAGAATAAATGAAATGGACTTGATGTGTATGTAAGTAAGAAACATTATTTCATAGAGTTTACACCAATGACTTTGTTAAAGGCTTTTATGGTTTAAAATATAATGGCTTGGTTCCTAAATTTTCTATTACTTATACCGGACAATATTTTAAAATATAAAAATTGATCTTGAAGCTAAACCAACAGAGATAGAGCTAAAACGACGAAAAATTATGATCATTCATATTTAATTCTAAACAATTTATAGAATCAACTGAGTTACTAAAAATCGATTTTTAGTATCTCAGTTGATTTTGAAGTTAAATCTACAAGGATAGAGAAAAAGGTCATAAATTTGCGTTCGCTTATATTTCATTCTAAAAATCGATTTTTAATGAAAACCATAAAAATCGATTTTGTAGCTAAACAAACAGATATAGAGCCAAAAGAATTAGGGGCGAATTTTAATGCAAATGCATATTTTTTCTGAAGTATTTAAAAACTATCTTTTTAGTTATCTTTCCGAATAAGTCATTTTACTAAAAAAGGCATCGATTTGTTAAAGCATATTTTCCTATATTTATTCGAAAATGCATATTTTTCCATATCTTTCTTAATAAAGCATATTTATTTATTATTTCCATATTTCTACTTTTTTAAAGCTTTCTTGTTTATTTTTTGTTTTCATATTCTTCATTTTGAAGTAAAACGCACATAAGAGGAGTTCCAGCGATTTCTAACTTTCATTATTAATTCACAAGAAAATAATTTCAACTTTCAAAACTTCTGTAAAGCCTTTATGTCTGTAGACATTTCCCTAACTTTGAGTCTACATTAGACAAATTGTTATCAAGACAAACGTCAAAATTTTATCAAGATAAAGATTTGTCTAATGTAGACTGAATTTGTCAGTATTATTGCAGCGTTAAAAGAAAATTGTCAGCGCTCGAGCTGTGACATCGTTGTCTTGATAATGCTTGGTAACTTTGAGTCTACATTAGAGAAATTTGTATCAAGACAAACGTCAAATTTCTGTTTGAGTTGCAGATAATTTTTTATCACTGTCAATTATAGGGGAAAACGTATATCATAATAAACCATACAAATAGTACCAACAACAATCAAGATGGCGTCTTTTATCAAGCATTATCAAGACAAAGTTGTCAGAGCTCGAGCGCTGACAATTTTCTTTTAACGCTGCAATAATACTGACAAATTCAGTCTACATTAGACAAATCTTTATCATGATAAAATTTTGACGTTTGTCTTGATAAAAATTTCTCTAATGTAGACTCAAAGTAAAGAAACTATCAAATCCGATTGTACGACTCAAAAAATAAAAGGAAAATAATTATGGAATGTCGGAACGGCATTATCATGAACGGCATTACCAATCATATAAAAATTAGGCAAAATTAGCCAAATTAATTGAAATTATATATTTTTAATCCTTTAACCGATATAGACTTATTGTACATCAATGTTTAGGAAATTTTGTCTTGTTTTCAAAGATATATAAAAATATTTATAATTTGAAAATTTGTTGAAGACTTTTTGCAAAAAATACCGAGAAATGATTGATTTGTGATTTTGTATATTTTTAATTATGCAATAACATTTTTGTTAGTTAATATTTTTAAATGAAATTTTACACCTGAGTACATCATTTCAAGCGTTAATTACTTTTTTATATTTATCAATAGAAATCCCGCAATACCGAAAAAACTTTAAAGAATTTCCAAAAATGATTTATTTGACTTTTTTTTACTTTATATTCCTAACCAATATCGGGGAGCGAAAATGTCTATTTGCAAAAAATTAAGAACATATCAGGTGATATAAAAAATATTAAAATTTTCTGATTCCAGCTTTACGATCAGAGAAATTAAGGTGAAAATAGAAAATTCATTGGAAAAATAGTTAAAATTTAGGAAACCCTAGTTGTAGCAGCAATCAATTATTTTAAAATGTTTTTACTTCCGAATATTTTCCGTTTAGAAAAATATAAATAATTGGGGGATTCACAAGGTGTGCTATCAGAATCTAACCAGAACCCAGAAAATATATACTTTGTGCGATCCTAAATGATTTCTTCGACATGTTACACACGGAATGACAAAATCAATATACCCCCATCTTTTTGATGGTGGGTATAAAAAAAAGCGTTTCATTTAAAAATATTTTCAAAGTTCAAATTTAAATGCTTATAACTTTTGACTCTCTAAATCTTTTTTAAAATTTTTTTCTTCACACTTTTTTGATATTTTTCTTTAAATACAATTTTTAGAAAAATCTGGTGAAATTTGAACTCGCTATAACAAAAAATCTTCACAAAGGTACGTTAAAAAGTAAAAATTTTAAACTTTGAAGCCAAAGATATCGAATAGTAGAATTCTCCAAGTTAAAAACTTTGAAATCGATTCAGATATAACGAATCACGATCGTTTTAAGTTACCGTGTGGAAGTAAAATGTTGTTTTTGTAATCTTAAGACGAAAGCGAATAAATATACATATATCAGAAGATAGTTTGGAAGCATGTTTTTTTTTTTTTTTGTTAAAACTATTGTCAAAATTACAACTTACCGTTTATTACCTTACCTTAGTGTTTCGATGCATTAAGTACTGAAATTAGTTTAATTGATAGTGCAATTGAAAAGATCGAAGCTACAGAAAATTAAAGTTACATTCTGTTATTAAAAAAAAAGGATTTGAGAAAATTAAAAAAAAATCAAACTCAGTTATTCTGATGTTTCTGAAATTCAATTCAAATACCAATACCAATGCACAGTGGTCCCAAATCGATTTTTTGTTTGGAATAATTCTGTAACTTGTGAACCATGGGAGATATCTAAATAAAATTCCAATGAATTTTTGGCACAATATAGATAGACTTGTTCTAAAATCAGGGAATTAAAAAACTCCTACTATTTTGTACCAAAACACCCAATATCCCGGTCCGGGGAAAACTTGTTTAAAAAATTTAGTTTTTATACCCTTCACCACAGGTGTAAAGGGTATATATAAGTTTGTCATTCCGTTTGTAATTTCCACAATTTTCGTCGGAGAGCAAAAAGGTTTATATTTTCGAGATCCTTTTAAAAAGCGATGACGATAGGACCATGTCCGTCCGTCCCTCCGTCCGTGGGTTGAAATGGCATTTATGAAGCCCACCGATAACTGGCATATATAATATATATATATCAGACAATCGGAAATCCTTTCGAGAATTTTGCTATTGAAATTCAGCAAGATCGGTTCATACATTGAGGAGATTTGCTTAAAAAACCGGTTTTCCAGTTTCCGAATCTTCTGTATATACTAGGGACTTCGTTTTTGCAAAGAATGCTTGGACATTTTTTTCTGGATTTTTTTTCATTCATTAAAATTTTTGTAGTTTGTAAAAATGTAGATTTATAAATGTGAAATAATGATAGCATACGTTAAGGCGAACATTTAATTATTTGTCGATAAGATGGTGAAGGGTATCAAAGATTCGGCACAGCCGAATCTTTTTTCAATTTCATTTTCATTAAAATAGTCACCCAGCCGTTGTAAAAGGCGTGGCTCATTAAATATTTTTTGTGTGTTTAACCAATATATGGAGGTATATTGTTAATATATTTTTTTTGTTGATCTCGGCTTTGACATTTTTGAATTTAAGAAAACAAATTAGAAAAATTTTCCAAAATTGACATATTTGGATAGGGTTTGGGGGGAAACCGTTCCACTGAGCGCCTCCGATATTATGTTAAGATTTCTTTTGAAACCATTACAAAAATATTGTAGTCCAGAACAAAAAAAAAAATATTTTAAAAGTGAAGAAAATAACCCCAAAAATGTAAATTTTTTAAAAGTTTCAACTTTAGATTAATATAACTCTTTATTGGATAGATATATTTATATAGATCTAACTTTGAACATTTTTCATGTCTAGATAAATTGAGATAATCAAAAATTTTTCAGCATATTATTTCGGAATATATTACAAATTATAGAACATTAAAAAAAAAAAAAATGTTCCCTCATATACCTCAGGACTTATTCTCGAAAAACGAAATAAAGTCGATGCAAAAAATTAAAACTTCAAACTTCAAGCGTTAATATCTCTATAACTATAAGAGATAACTTAAGTGAGTAAGCTTCTCTTTTTTTTTATCGGAAACATAAAAATCTTTAAAATCGGACTTGATTTGTAGAAGTTACGACTTTTTTAAACTTTTACATAATCGAGGTGGTCAAGTTTGACACTCAGTAGTTTATCTCTTATTTTTACAGGGTGATTACAAAATAATTTTTCTTAAAGCTTAAGTCCTCCTCTACAACATTTCCATCAATTCGATCCGACAAGGAGTTTAGGAAATACAGATATATTACCAAAAATTTTACGTTTGGCCCCATTAAACAGTGGGACCAAATGGTATCAATTTTAAAAAAATATTTTTATTTAGATTTTCGTCCCAATTTTTTTTCTTTAGTTACTCTTTGTTTTTTTAACAATTTTAAAGCCATTTTTTACTTTCCTTTGTTGGATGACCTGTTGAAGAACATTTTTTATAGGTTTTAAAAGAGTCTCAAGTGTATGTATACATATATCTATGTATATGTTTATGCTTGTATACGCTAAAAGGAGTCAAGGTTTGTTGTATTGTAAGGATGTAAAATCTTACCCATAAACAACAGTATAGACTAGATTATTTATGTTATTAGCGAAATTAAGTTTTACTGTTTTTGTTTGTGTTATATAGTACGTAATTCCAACAAACAAATCAACAGCAACAATAACAATCACAGCAACATGGTACAAGAAATTTAACCCTGAATAACCCATCATGTTTTCATTACAAACAACAACACAAACAGTAACAAAAATAACACAAATTTAAGCTTAAAATAAACTTTTGTTAAGTATTAAGATGAAGATTTTTTTTGTTATTTTTAGGGTATTTAAATCTCAAGTATTTCTTATTTGTAAGGATTTAAATGTTTTATTACAGTTGGTGCTTTATGATATTTTTTAAATCTTAATATTTGACTTAGAGATTAAAAGAAATAAATCTTCTTATTTGAATTATTCAGCATGTTTTGGGTTGATTTAAGAAAAAAGAATAAAACGGGATATATATTATTTTAATGTTTTTATTTGATGAGTTAAAACTATTTATTCCAGTTGACATATTTCGTTACTTAAATTTGCATAAGAGTTAATTTGTAATTAATTGGCTGGCCCTAAGATTATTTATATAGCGATCCTTGTAAAATTTGTGGTATTGTTTTTTTTTTTTTTTTTTTTTTTTTTTTTTTGTGATAGATAATAAAGAAGTTCTATGCAAATTTTCGATACCATAAATGGTTATTTTTTTAAGCTTCAATCATGTGTATACTATAGTATAATATATATAATATTCTTAGAAAGAACGTATAATAATAAATATATGATGGACATACATAAAGTAAAAGTTCTTCTAACTTTTACTTACACGTACTTTATACATCCTTGTGCAAAGTGTAGAGGAAGAAGTACTCATAAATGTAAAAGCAAAACTTAAAGCCACAAATTGAATTGAAAATTGTTCGTATAAATGAATTATATTTTGTGTAAAATAACTCTAAAGACCACGCAGAAGGAAGAAGAATATTAAGTTTAAAGTATTTTTATCGTTTGTTCTCAATAATACTTAAATACCCTTCTTAAAAATCAATATTCAAATTTTGAATGTTATTTTAATTAAAATATAATGGAAAAAAAAAAAAACAAAAATAATATCGAAACTACTGGTCGGATGGAATTAAAATGTATAGAAGAATTATAGAGAAGGAGCTAAGCTTACAGATAAATCATCTTATAGTCACCATTTCATAATGTGAGATAAGCTACAGAGTGTCAATGTTGTAATATGTCTATCTATTCCGTACACCACCATAGGTGGCGAGGGTATTTTGCATTTGTGATGATGTTTATAATGTACAGAAAACATTATCTAACACCCACCTTGCAATATATCGTTCGACTCAAAATCACTTTCTGAGTAGATTTAACGATGTCCGTCTGTCATTCTGGTAAGCTGTCAACGCACATTGGAGCCAAACGCAAAATTTTTGGTAATAAACTACTGCTCGGATCGAATTGAAATGTATGGAAGAGTTGTAGCGGAGGACCTAAGCTTTCAGAAAATTTATCTTTTAATCACCCTGTGATAACACAAGATCTAGTCAAAGTATGTAAAATTTTAAAAAAATTTTAACTTATATAAAACAAATTCGATATAACAAAATTTTTTTATTTAAATGTGGCAGCATAAAATGTTAGGAAAATCCTTTATGTAAGGACTATAATTGAATAGTAAATAAATATAATATTAAAGGGTTAAATTTTCAAAAAAATATTTTCTTAACTTTATATGTCATTTACACCAAACAAAAACTAGTAGTTTTTGGCTTCATTTAGTTTTTGAATGAAAAACTACATAAATTTCTTTGGTTTTTCCGTACAAATCAAAAACCATTTTCATGTAGTTTTTATCGAAAACTAAACGTAAACTAGTAAAATAATTATTTATGATACAGCCTGTTCATAGGTTTTAGATCATTAAGCTTTCGTATATGTCAGTTGAAAGAAAATGTCAAATTTATTGAATTAATTTTAATAGTTTTTTATATTATTTTAACTTTGAGTCTACATTAGAGAAATTTGTATCAAGACAATCGTCAAATTTTTGTTTGAGTTGCAGATAATTTTTTATCTCTATCAATTATAGGGGAAAACGCATGTCATAATAAACCATGCAAAAAGTACCAACAACAATCAAGATGGCGTCTTTTACCAAGCATTATCAAGACAACGTTGTCAAAGCTCGAGCGCTGACAATTTTCTTTTAACACTGCAATAATATTGACAAATTCAGTCTACATTAAACAAATCTTTATCTTGATAAAATTTTGACGTTTGTCTTGATAAAAATTTGTCTAATGTAGACTCAAAGTAACAGACTATTTCAAAAATATTATGCAAAACAATATGAAAAATAGCAGTGTACATAATTATAGTCCGATAAAGTTATTTTAAGAAAATTACAAACAATCAAAAACCACATGGAGAAAAAATAGGGTATGTAAACAGTCTGGTTTTTGTGTTTCAGTTTTTCAAAAAACCCAATTAGTTTTTAATTTGGTGTAAATGGCATATAAATTTGTTTAGTTTTTCCATACAAATCAAAAACCATTTTCGTTTAGTTTTTGTTAAAAACCAAATAAAAACTACAAAAATAACTATTTATTAAACATCCTGTTCAAATGTTTTCACAACAGTATGCTTTTATATAGAACGAAAAAATACAAATGTTATTATCAAAGTATACAAAGTAGTCCGACTCTCCACTTTTATTTTGAAAATGCGTCCAATTAGCACAAAACACAAAATATTTTTTTTTATTAATTTTTGATAATTTGCTTTAGAAATTAAAACGTATAACAGAGTTTAAATTTTTAGTATTGAAAATTCAAACAAATTGAATTTTAAAACATTTTTATAGAATTCTGTGTAAATGCGAAAAATAAAAAAGCACAAACCATAGAAAACAACTAGAACTTCAACTCTTTTCATTCGCTCAGCAACAAAAAATTACTCTCTTCACACGTGTACATTTGTTCTGTAGAAAATTCTACTAAGTTCAAAGGTCAAAGAGTTAGGTTTTTTGTGAGCAAGTTGGAATTTTAGTCGTTTTCTATGGCACAAACACAATTAATAGTGGAAGGCCAATGTACGCGTCACGCGGCAACGGGCGGCAGCATTATTACCAGCTTAAAAATTAATCAATTGTTTACAAAAAAGTGACAAAGGAAAATTTTAGAACACTGTCATAAATTTAATCTGGCAATGCTGTTACACGCGGCAACACGTCAAAGTTGAATTTTTTTCAACTTTTTTTATATGGACCGCGTGAAAACATGATCAGCTGATGGCCGCGTGTTCAGCGTGCCGCGTACATTGGCCTTCCACTATAAATTTCTGTTACTAACACATACTAAGAGTTAGGTACTTTTTTCACTAACACACTCTTAGAGTTAGGTACTGCTGCCAAAGAGTCGGACTACTTGTATATACTTTGGTTATTATTTTTTTAAAGATTTCATTTAGTTAATAATTTTTTTTTATATAAATTATGTATTAAATTTTAAAAACAATTCAAAGCCAAAATACAAATAAAATAAAAATTTATCAAAAAATAAAAATGTCAACAAAAACTACATAGGGAACAAAACAGGTATGTAAACGAATTAGTTTTTTAAATTTTGTTATTCCAAAAACCAATTAATTTTATGTTGGTGTAAACGTAATATAATATACTGAAACATTTAAATAAAAATTTAGGTACACAGAATTATTTCCAAAAAAATCAATTTGGGACCACTGTGCGTTGTTTAATTTTCAAATATATATAGATCAATTTGCCACTAAACTGATCCCCGCCCGGCCAAAAACGAATGCACAAGTGCAAATTTTATGAAAAAAGTCAACTTTTCAAAAAACTTTTTTTAAATTGTACAAAAAAATATTAGTACCATAGTTTTACTATTATTTCTTATGTATTATATAAAATAAATATTGGTCTTTCATGCCTGAAAAAATCTTCCAAATAGCTTCAAGAAGCAATTTTTGGGAATTTTTCAAAAATCTCACTTGATTTGTAGATGTTACGATTATTTGAAACTTTTACATACACGAGGTGATCAACTTTGACACCCTGTAGCTTATCTCGTACTGTTACAGGGTGATTAAAAGATTATTTTTCTTAAATCTTAGCTCATCATATAAAAATTTTCCATATAATTCAATCCGATCTGACCAGTAGTTTATGAAATACAAAACTTCAGATATAATTTTTTCAATAAGTAACATATCCTAAATAACATTTTCTTTATTACTATTAGCTGTACATAAATATGTATGTATGTATATTTTTATTTTTCCTTGTTGACAATTTAATGATTTTATACTTTACCATAAAGTTTTTACTTACAAATCTAAGCAGACATAAAATCCAACAGAATTGTAATAAAATACATTCTAATCTTAAATTTTTGATTATTAAACTATTTTATAAATGTGTACATACATATATGGTCTGGTCAGACAAATAACAAACTACTAATGTAAATATGCATTCATAATCTTACAAAATGTATCTACATTTAGGAATTATACATAAATTCTTAAAAAAAAATAAAAGTCAAACAAGAAACAGAGAAACATATGAATATTTCTGCAAATATTCTCAGTCATTCAAAGATACGCACATACATAAGTATGTACAATGTACATTGTATAAACTCAAATAACATTAATAAAAAGTAATTTAAAGAATTTTTTATTTTGTGCATTTTGAGAAATATTCAATTAGTATTTTCATAAAATCTTTTATTTTTTTATAAATTTCCTATACGAAAATTTTTCTAAAAGTCAGTGAGAGATGCACAGTGCTTAGTCCCGTAGACAAACATGAAATTAAAAACATTTTTCAAATTGTGTTGTAATTAGAGATTGCAACCCGGGATTTCCCGTCCCGGGATTCCCGGGAAATTTGCTATTTTTCTTGTGTCGCTTTCCCGGTATTCCCGGGAATTTTAAAATCACTTAAAAGGAAGAAAACAGCATGAATTTTAACAAGAACTTAAGCTAAAAATCCAGGTCGGAACTATAGCTTAACCACAATATCATTAATATGGTTTTATATACAATTCATTAGATGATTTTTATGGAATGATTCTATAGCATGAATTCAATTTAATATCTTCATAAAATATCAGTAATAAAACCCAGCAAGTGAAAAATTATATCTGTTTGAAACAATCATGTAGACATCCTAAACATACGAGGGCGGATCAATATTTCCGTGACTTTTCGAACATCCCTTATAGTTATATGAAATACAACACTGTTCCCATCAAGCACCACCTATTAATAGACTACTGTCAAATTTTGAGCAAGTGTCGTCATTTACTTTGCGTTTAACAGCTGTTCAAAACATACAACCTCGTGTATTTTTCTAAAAATGGAAAAAAGTGAATTTCGAGTGCTCATTAAACTTTATTTTTGCGAAAAAAAAAACCGTCAATCAAACCAAGAAAAAGCTCGATAAATACTATGGGGACTCTGCACCATCGATTTCAATGGTAAAAAAGTGGTTTACTAACTTTCATTGTGGTCGCACAAGTACAAATGACGCTGAACGTTCTGGACGGCCAATTGAGGTCAGTACACCCGAAAATGTCGAAAAAATCCACGATATGGTGTTGGCCGACCGAAGAGTAAAAGTGCGTGATATTGTTGATGCCATAGGCATTTCATATGGCAGTGTGGTTTCGATTTTAAATGATCAGCTGGGTTTAAGAAATATGAAACATGGATCCATTAATGTACTCCAGAGACCAAGCTGCAGTCTAAACAATGGGTTTCTCCGGGTGAACCTGCTCCGAAGAAGGACAAGGTAATGGCAACAGGTTTTTGGGATGCACGCGGGATAATCCACATCGATTACCTTCAAAAGGGAAAAACAATAAATGGCGAATATTATGCCAACTTATTAGACCGATTTAATGAGGATTTAAAAAGAAAACGACCCTATATGGCCAAGAAAAAAGTTCTTTTTCATCAAGATAATGCACGGATGCACACGTGTGCAGTCTCAATGACAAAACTCTATGAATTGGGCTACGAATTGGTACCTCATCCATCATATTCTCCGGATTTAGCCCCCTAGTGACTACTTCCTATTTCCAAACCTAAAGAAATAGCTCGGTGGAAAGAGATTCAGCTCCAACGATGAAATTATTGACCAAACAAATGCCTATTTTAAGGACCTCGAAAAATCCTATTTTTTGGAAGGGATACAAAAACTGGAGAAACGTTGGACTAAGTGTATTTAATTAAAAGGAGATTATGTTGAAAAATACATTTTTGTTTTGCAAAAAACACTGTGTTTCAAGGTAGATTAAGAAGGTAACGACAACTCTACAACAACTACAACATCAAAAAAAAAAAAAAAAAAAACTCATGTATTTTGTTTTTGCATTGTCATCTCTTATGTCAACTTTAATTTTGTCATTTCACATGTTTCTTTACAAAAAACAAAAACAATTCATGTAGTAAAAAGAGGGGAGAAAGACGCAATAACACAAAAGTAAGCAAAAAAAAATGTAAACATAAACAAAAATTTGACACTTCAAATTACAAAACACAGGCAGCCATATTGATTTCAAAAAGAAAAAAATTCTCAGCTGTTTTAATGTCGTTACCTTCTTAATCTACCTTGCTGTGTTTCATTCAAAAAGTCACGGACTTATTGATCCGCCCTCGTATATTATAAATTAGTAAGTAATATAAACAACATTAAGAAAGTTGATATAAAAAGTATGTAGTGAGTCCAAAATTCTTTTTATAATTTCTGCTATAAAATTACAGGTTTTTGCACTATGGAAACTCTTATGATACCCAATTAAAGATGATTATCTTTACTTTTGACCCAAAGAAAAATTAATATTGAGTTTTTATCCGCTTTGGAAGAATTTGCGGTTTTGTCTCATAACCTCACTTTTAACTTTAGACTTGTACTAATCTATGTGCTACTCAAAGGTTTTCAGATATATTCAAAATGCTTTTACAATATTTTTAAGTATCGGAGATCTACTAAAGCCTGCTTTGTTCAGAGCATAAAATGTTATTATATGGTTTAGTTATAGCGACAAAAGATTTCAACATATTTAGTATACAATTTTTGATTCATTGTTCAATTATGTTCAATGTTTAGAAGTCATTCAGATGATCATTTATTATTAAACAAATGTAAACAGTTTTTATAATAATTTACTCTTATTTGTATTATAATGACCTCGTTATTATGTTTTAGTTAAATTTTGTGCGAAAATATTTCGCAACTCTTACTTTCAAACAATATTTTACACAAACATTATATGGACTTGTGTCCGTTAGGATGTGAAAGAACTGTGAAAATATGTTTATTACTTAGTTTATGAGTTATTGTATTTTCAAAATGACAAAAAGCACTTCGGACCACCCTTTACCAAAAAAAAAAAAAAAAAAATTGTAATAAAATTTAATTTTATTTCGATTACCGTGTAGGAATTTAAAATTAGTTCTAGATATTATATATGATGCTCAAAACTTTATGAAGATAATTTAAAATTTATTTTAAAATATATTTCGGATATTTTCATATAATGTTGGATCATCCATTGAAGCTACAAATAATTTAATATAGTTTTAACATATATTTGAATTACCCCGAAGGTTTTGTGCTTAATATTGTGTCGATATCCACAAAGCTCTTTCACGACAGCATTCACTAGAGTTAATTAACCAGTAGATTAAGCAATTGATAAAATTTCATTTTCTAAGTACATTTACAATTCTGTTTTAAATTGGGTTTAAGTTGTTCAACTAATGAGAGTAGTATTACTGATAGTTTTTAATCCGGGATCCTGGAAAGTCGAAAATTTTTTCCCGCTATCCCGGGAAAAAAAAGTCCGGGAAATTGCAATTCCTAGTTGAAATATACGTTTTTTGATAGGTAACAATATAACTCATATAATTTAAAAATATCTTTTTGGAAAAAATTAATTTTGTGGCTACGAGAGGGCGCTAAAATCAAAAAATTTAAACCAAATATTAGTAAACAAAAAAGCTGGTATAAAACTGTTTTAGGAAAAAAAAATTTTTTAAAAAATTCATAAAAAAATGCATCAAAGTTTTGTGTTTTCAATACCTTAGTATATTCGTAAATTAAAGCAATTATTATTATACCCTACACCACCATAGGTGGTTGGGGTATTATGTGTTTGTGATGATGTTTGTAACGCATAGAACGAGTTATCCAACACCCATCTTAAAGTATACCAATCGACTCAGAATCACATTTTAAATCGATCTAACGATGTCCGTCCGTCCGTTGGTCTGGTTGGCTGGCTGTCCATGTAAACCTTGTGTACAAAGTACAGGTCGCAATTTTCAAGATAATTGAATGAAATTTGGCATGTGGGACTTTTATGATACAAGGACCAAGCCTATTGAAATTGGTTATGATCGGTCCATTATTTCACCTACCCCCCATACAAATGTCCACCTGGAATTAAGTTTCAACACTAAAAAATGCCTTAGAAATAAGAATATTTTAATGAAACTCGGTACAAAGAAGTATCAAATTTTATAAAGATCGTTCCACGACTAACCATAGCTCCCATATAAACCCCTGTTCCGAAAATCACTTTAACGTGCATAAATCCCATACTAATGTTAGTATCATTATTCGACACAAATAAGTTTTATATAAGTAGAAACAACATTGTCAAATTTTATTAGAATCGTTCCATAATTTACCATAGCTCCCATATAAACCCACTTCCGAGAATCATCCTAAAGTGCATAAAATCAAGTAGATGTTAGTATCAACGCAGATGTTAGTATCAACGCATTAGTATTTGTATATTTAGTAAAAGTGTTGATCTAATATAGGTTTCCTTCCCGAATTTTTATGATCATACATAATGGTATAGGGTATTATATGGTCGGTCTTGACCGACTATACCTTTTTTTCTTGTTTTTAAAATATATATGAAAAAATCTGCTTATAGAAAGTAAACCAATGGGCGCATTTTTTTTAAATTATAGGCCAGAAAAAAACGAATAAACTGTATTTTCATAGGGAAGGGAGAAGTCCAATTATTACTTGCGTTTCTATTAGGATTTTTTTTATACTTTATACGTCTTAAGGCTAGATTTCCTATCAACTTTTCTGATAAAGATTCAAAGCAATTAACTTTTTGTGACACTTTTCTCCCAGAGATGAGCGGATTTTCTCTTAATATCCTTTTTATATTATCTGAGTCCTACAGCCTGAAGATACTTTTTTTCTTACACTACCAGGTTTCCATTCAATGACTCTGACTTCCTTGTATAATATTATGTCTCAAGAAACGGTATTTTGTGACACAACTGTTTTATATGTTCTTTAAACATTTACAGCCGTATTCAAAAAAAATTAATGTAGGTTTAATAACGAGTTATTAACTTTTTCTTATGGAAATTTACATACAAAAAGTTAGTAACTCGTTTTCAAGCATACATTATTTTTTTGTGAATACAGCTGTTAAATTATATATATAAGGAGTGAGATCGAAAAATTCTTAACATACATAATATTCAATAACTTGGAAACGGTTGATCTTAGAGTTTTCATTATTTCTTTAATCATTTGATAATTTAGCACAGATCACAGAAATATATAATTTTTATGGTTCTAACGACTAATTATAAAATTGTGGACCATTTTTGAAAACCCTTTCTTTGGAGATTTGATAGTTGCTTCAGTCAATTTTTTGGAACAGTGCGCACATCTTCTGTTAAAATATTCAGTATTTTGGGACACCTTTTTTGTGCTCTTGAATTCACTTTTCACAAGAGTTCAATATCTCTCCACTGGTCTAAGCTTTTGACAATTGGAAAATTGACCTCTCTTGGTATTAAAACCATGTTATTGATTTGGTACCACTCCAGAGCTTTCTTACCGTAGTGACATGATACCAAATGGGTCCAAAAATATGTGGACACTTTGTGCTTTCTTAAGAAAAGAAGAAGTCTTTTTTGCAAATATTCCTTTATGCATATTTTGGTATTTATAGATCCGAATGTATCAAATGACTTTCCTGTTTTGCTTGTCATACCATGAATTTTGTAAGAAATTTTTGCTGCTTTTGGGTCTTAAATAGGGTTTGGGGTTTCCCGTTATATTTTGTTTCCCGGGAAACGGGAATAAAAAATTCGATTTCCCGGGAAATTTTAATTATAAGAAAAAAGCAATGATTTCATATGAAAAATTTTATTTTTTCTATTCATTACTTTAAAACAACATTATAAATCAAATTTACGATTAGTTCAGGTGGTTTTATACTATAATACTTTGTATTAATACCAGAGTTTCATTTTCTATAATACATATCAAAAAATGTATTATTAAATGTCACATTTTGCATTTTCTTTATTAAAATATTTTTTTAAAAAATTAAAAACAAAAAATTTAACAGAATTGACCACAAATAGAACTAAAAATAAAATAATGTGCCGAAATTTGCTTTAAGACATTTTAAATAATTTTTGTATTAATATAAAGTATTTTTTTTTTTAACATAAAAAGAATAATATTGAAGTATGACTTCTAATTAAAAATTTAAACAATTTTAAACATTTCAAATAAAATAAGTGCCTATTGTAAGAAGAGGTTCCATAGGTTTAATTCTTTAATTCACTTTTCAAAATCGAATTAAATTTATTTTCCCAGTTATTTCTTTAAAGCATTCATAACAATTTAATTCATAGACTTAAATTCTTTGACTTCACAAGAATTAATTGCTTAAAGAATTCACTACCAATTATACAATTCAAGCTTAAAAAATATTTTGAATCATTAAAATTTTCTTCTATTCAAATCTATTACGAATTAGCTTTAGAAAATATTTTTTTATTCATTTAGTAAAATATTAACTTTGTTCCTGTACTCTAAATTGGCAGCATGCAGGATCCCTATTTTACCGAAAAGTGTTCCCGTACTCGAAAATTAGGAAATAAGAGTGATTTTGAGAGAATAATGTTCAACTTCTTGCACGAAACAGCCCAGACTATTTCTTTGAATAGACTTAGTAAATTGTCAAATAAACAAAAAATAAAAATATATAAATAAAAACTTTGAATGAAAATAAATAAAACATATTTTGTTCTTGTTACTAAGAAGAAAATTTCAATTAAAAAAATTAAGAACGTTCATATATACTAAAAAATAAAATAACATTCACTGATGAATTTCCAAATAGTTTGGAGTTTTCTTTATGGCTAAACAAATAGTTTTTTGTAAATTTTTGAGAGAAACATCAGGCTTTTCTAATTTTATCCAAAAAGTACGGGAACAAACTTATTAAAAAATAAAAATTATGAAAAAAATACACATAAAATAAATAAAAAAATATGAATATTTCCATTCAATTTGCAGAAAATTTGAATTAAAAAAAAAAAAAAAAATCAATGACTGCTTTATAAATTGAGTCAGTAGAAGTATGCTTTTGTGAATGGTGTTATGGAATGAAAAATTAATATTTCTAATATTTAATTAAAAACAGTATACTTCAGATTTTTAGGTTAAATACTTTCCACGCTAAAAATTTAAAAAAGATAAACCCTAATCTATGGCATAAATATTAGTACAAATGGTTTTTCTTATCGTATTGATTCGTTTTAAAACACAATTCTAAAACACTTTTAAAATTGGTTCCCAACAATATTTTGAGGTCCAATGATATAGTGTTCGGAAATCTGATAAAAATTATTTTTCATTTAACATTTCAAAAATATTGTTAATCATTTCAAGACGAATACTTTTGAAAAATACATTCGTAGTCAAATATATTTACACATTTTAAAAATAGAATTTTAATAATTTTTTAAAAAGTAGCGGCATTTATTTCTGATGTTAAAAGAAAAGTTCTTATCCATTTTTCATATAAAAAATGTTAACATATTTAATTTTTGTACATATTTCAAAATTATTTACACAGCTTAAAAACCTAGTTAAAAACTCGTGTATTCGTAATGTGAATTGACAAAAATAAAACGCTTTTTTTTCCTAGTGAAAAGTAGTAAAATAGGACTTCATCAGCGCACCGATGAAATGTTTTTCAATAATAAAATATAACTTGAATCGAATTTTATTTTAATTTTATTAACATCTAAAAATGCATTTAGTAAGTAGTATGTTTAAATTAATGTAAAATTTTCACTGAGGTGATATAAACAGTAACACTTTTTGCTGTAGGATTATAAAACTACGTGAATATTAAATTTCCCGTTTTCCCGGGAAAATTGGAAAAAAATTCCCGGGAATTCCCGATGAAAAATTTCCGGGATTTCCCGCCCGGGAATTCCCGAACCCCAAACCCTAGTCTTAAACTTATCTCCAACATTGCTTCGAGCATTAGCAATAAAAATTTTTGAGACACAAGCTGCGAAGATTCTGCCAGCACCTACGTTTCTTCGTCAATTATACAGCTTGAGTATTTTTGTATGAAATTTGATTTTAAATTCCGAGTCCTATTTTTGGCTTGTATTTTTTTTTTTTGCTGAATTCCAGTTTGGAATTTTTTGAACTTTATATGTTATCAACTTTCCCATTAGCTTTTAATTTTCGCACCAAATAGTTGAAGCACTGAGAAAACTGAGCTAATTTTCTACCAGATGTGTTTGGAGTTCCTTTCAATATGCCTTCAATTTTCTGGCCTTCCCAATATCATATGGTCCTTTTTTCTTACCGAACTAGGTTTCACATCAATAGTCAAATTCTCCTGATACTGTTTAATAACATTAGAAACGGTTTTACGACGACATTTAATTCTGTGGCCAATTATTTGTAAGACCTATTTGGATTTTTTGAAATTTTTGAATAACTTGTAGGACGTAAATCTTTTTTGTCACTTATTTTGATGAAAATAAGGACAAATTAACAAATTATTAAAAATAATAACTGAAGTATTTTTCCATGATAACTAGATCAAAAAAAATTTTGAATATTGATTCCGAAAAAGTTATGAGGCAAAATGTGAGTTAAGAATTTTTCGATCTCACTCCTTAGGTGTTTTTTGTGCAATTTTAATTTTGTTCCTTTGGGTGAGAGATAAAAATATGTCCAAAAAATAACCTTATTCAACAGACAGACGGAAGGACAAACATCACACTTAGTTTTTACAAATTCAAACGTTTTATACTTCTCGATTGATCTTTAAGATTATGCAGTTTGTTGTTTTAATTAGCTTGGCAAAAATTATATATGTTTAATAACTTTCAGAAAAAGAATTTCATATATTTTTTTATTTTTATTTTCTTCCAGTCACTTAAAAAACAATTTTTTCTTACTTAAAATCACGTTTTTGTATTTTATTTTATTTTTAATTTCTATTACATTTGTATAAACAATCATGTCATCTTAATATAGTTATTTTGTTAAAATAAATTGAATTGAGGTACTTATTGTTAGTAGAGAAATTACATTTACATTGTATAAGTAATTTAATATAATGATACTCATATTGACATAAAGTGACACACTATTTGATATTGTTTAGTTTGGAGACATCTTCGAAAACCAATTCAAATGAAGTAGAATATACGTAGGAGAATGCAAAAAACATACATATATATGACATGATAGTTATTTGTGTTTACATACAAAAACAAAATGCATATTAGGGAGTCCCGCTGTGGATATAAAATTTTCGAAATTACCGTTTTTATTGTAATCATATACGTAGTAACTATTTATGATAACTACTTTACAATTTGCAAACAAAAATTAAAAATTCTGGACACCCTTACCTAAGTGTACATGAAGTAATAACTGTTTTTATTTCTTTATCAAATAAACAAATGTAATACTTTAGGTAAATGTGTCACAACATAAAAATAAAAGAAAAAAAAAAAAAAAAAAGTATCTTAACCAACAAGATGTAAAAACTATTTTTAAATTGTCAACCTCACAGTCAATAATGGTACTACAATATTACATGCACGTCTACATAAATAGAAGGGCCGTTAGGCAAATGGTCATACCATATCTTACTTATTCCCACAACTTTTTATATGTATATATTCTTAAAGCAAAAGAAGTACTAGAACTTGAACTACATGGATACTTGAATATAAACTTACTTATACTTACTATATACATATATAGTACATCGATGTAGCACCAATGTAGCAAATACTATAATGTTAAAGTCGATAGTGAAGAAAGTTATTTGTGTGGAAAATAAACTTAACTTGGCAATGTACCAAAAAATGTCTACACATTCTATGCTATTTATTTTTTTGTTATTTTTATGTGGGGGAAAAAGTTTAAAAAAATAAATTGAAAGACAACAATATATGAAAAATAAATAAGAAAAAAAACTTAAATTTTATCAAACATTTTATACGACTTTTTCGTACCTTATAATTAGTTTGTAAGGTCCTTCGAACCGGATTTCAGTTGGACGAACGATAATGCTCAATGGGGACAGCCATAAAATAAATGGTAATAAATCTAGATCTTTTAAACTACTAACTTGGGGAAACTTAAATCATTGATAGAGAAGAAGTTAGACTTTCAGAATATTGTTGGCTGGACTGTGTTATTGAAACAATTACATTTCAATAAATCAAGGTTTAAAGGTATCAAAATATTTTTTTTTTGTCGAAAAAAGTAACTTCATATGTTTAAAATTTTTAAATAAACTAGTTAAATATGTTTAATATTTTCTAAAATTTTTTGAAAGATTAAACTTTACAAAAGCATATGACTGTAATTTTATAAAAATTTTAAACTGCAGTCAACATCCAGTTGTGGTTAAAAATTATTAATATTTTTATAAAAGTTTTAATTTTTAAGTTGGTACAACATTTTATTGTTGATTTCAACACTTTTTCGAATTAAATTCGATAATACTGTAAAATATGTATATACAACTTAAAAGAAGACACAATTTCCTTTAAAATGATGTTTAGCAAGCCTATTTGGCATTTGAAATGTATCAGGTAAATAAATTGAAATATTTTAAAATTTATAGAACACTTTTCTTAAAATAAAACAGGAAATAAAAATAAATAAATAAATTTACAGTTTACAGGAACATAATTCATAAATTTGGGTCTGAATATCTTTGAAATGGTTATAGGTATACTGAACCAAAAAAGTACATAAATACAACGAAAATTTTCGTTGTTTCAACGAATTTCTTCTATAATTTGGCATAATGTATAGGTAAACATTTATACCCTTTTAAAATTCAACGTACAAATTCATTATTCAACTTGTTAAAAAATCCACCAAATGCGCTAAATTATTTATTTTTTTTTATTTATACTTTTGTTTAAAACACGATATTTCTTGTTGAACGATTTATTTTCTTACCCTTAAGTTTTCACGTTAGAAAATATTTAATGAATACGAAAAATTGAACATAAGCTAACGAAGTATTCCTTAATTCAAAGTATATATTTCTTCATTGAGTAAAGTTTCATTTTTTTTAAATCAAAGCATTAGTACTTTGAATCAACGAATTTTAAGTTAAAAAACTGTTTTTATATATACTTTATATTATATTTTGTTTTTTTATGTTCATCCAAATCAACGTACATATTCTTTGAACGAACATACAAGTTCTTTAAATTCCTTTGTTATTAAATATGTAAACGCGTTCTTTAAATCAACGAATTTCTTCATTGAGTAAAGTTTCATTTTTTTTTAAATCAAAGCATTAGTACTTTGAATCAACGAATTTTAAGTTAAAAAACTGTTTTTATATATACTTTATATTATATTTTGTTTTTTTATGTTCATCCAAATCAACGTACATATTCTTTGAACGAACATACAAGTTCTTTAAATTCCTTTGTTATTAAATATGTAAACGCGTTCTTTAAATCAACGAATTCAAAGAACTGATTTAGTTTTTTTATTAAGTAATAAATTTAACGAATAGTTTTAATGTACCATTTATTCAAGCGTTGAGTTTTTTGTTAAATTTCAATGAATATTTTCGTTGAAACAACGATTTCGTAAGTTGAATCAAAGAAAGTTTTGAAAAAATCAACGAATTTTATACAAAGTACTTCATTCGTTTTTTTTTCAGTGTATCAAAATTATTTTTGCATACATACTAAACATTTAATGATAATTTCAAAAGTGCAAAGATTAGATAAATATGTATATATAATTTTCTACATTTTCTACATATGGGTTTTTAAGGAAAATTGCAGCGTTTAATTTTAAGCACACAAAAATTTTTTTTCAACTGGCGACTGCGCTGAAAACAGTTTAAGTTTTCATTTTCGATCACATGCTTACTTAACAAAATTTGCTGCTCAAACACAAAACTGAAATAAGCAGCAACCAGTTTTTATTTTGTTCAGCAGTTAAATTAAATAAGCAGCGCACACACTCAGTTTTTTGCTCAGCCAAGTTGATTTTACGTCTTAGTCGTGTGCGCTCAGCACAACGTAGAAACCTTTTTCAGCAACGTAAGAACAACTGGATAGTAAGACTGTATAGTTCTGTACAGTTGATTTACAAAGTTGTTTGGTTTTTGTTTATACATTTAAGAAGGAAAATGAAGTTGATTATTTTAAATGAAAACAAATAGAAAACGGTGCAATAAAATACTACGAATTGTATTAAAGATATTTATATGAAGATTTATTAATTTTAATTAAAAAAACAAACATTTTTTATACATATAATATATTTATTTAAGATAATAGAACTTTTATAAAAATATTAGACAATATTTAATACTAGTAGATGAAAAAATATTAACTAAATATTAAATGTTGTTTAAATTAAATAAAAATTAAAAACATTTTTGTTATTTGCAATAAGAAGAAAATTTTGTTATTTTGTATAACTTTCTTTGTTTTGGTCTATTACACAAAGTTGTTTGGTTTTCGTTTTTAAATTTTAGAAGGAAAATGAAGTTGATTATTTTAAATGAAAACAAATAGAAAACGGTCCAATAAAATAATATGAATTTTATTGAAGATATTACATACATATATCTTTATTTTATTAATTTTAAATAAAAAAAGTTTTTATTTAACAAATATAGAAATTTTGTAAAGATAAATAAAAAAAGACATTATATTTATATGTATGTATGTATTATGTTACCGAAATAATAAAGATTTGTTGTGATTTTTATTTATTTATGTATCTAAAAATAAAAGTTATTAACTTGTATGTTGAAGACTTTTTGGTTATTAATTTAGACTGTTGAAGACTTTTTGGTTATTAATTTATTATTTTCTTATTGATCGGCTTTAATGTCTTAATTAATTTTTTACTTTTATTGATACCTCAGCCGAACAATAAGTCATTTGATGACAATAATTTTTTTTTTTATTCTGGCTTTGAAAAAAAAATTGTTTATTTATTTTTGGTGATAGTTGTCACCAAAGAATACTAAGAATAGAAGGCTTGTCAAAAAAACCTAACTTTAAGATTGTGTTAGTCAAATTTTATTTATATGTATTAGTACTGAAACCACTTTCACCACACATCATAATCATACATTATTAAATATAATTCATCACAATTATATTCGCAGATTTTTATCTTTTGAATATGAAAATAACTTAAAATTATTTTAAAATCTGTTTTATTTTTAATACCAAAAGTAGCAACATTGTTCGTTCAATATAAATTTCAACATACAAAAAAGGAATGTCAAAAATAAAATAAAAAAATATATTTTCAGTTTGTGGAAAATATTCGTTTAACGGGACTTAAAATACTATAAACGCGTGTGAAAAAATAATAAAAATATCGTGTGTTTGTTGAAAAATGTGTCGCGTGTGTAATTTTCCTTAAATTTTAAGGAAAATATTTGTTTATTTTGTGTTGTTTCTCTCTCTCTCACAAGTGTGTTGAATTCACACAGAACTTGTATGTGAAGAGAGAAAAATGTTGTTGTTCCCTTCTTAGTATTCTTTGGTTGTCACACTCATAAAAGCATATAATAAGTAATTATTAATTAATGATAATTGTCATTAATTAGAGAATAACACTGTAAGTAACATTTATATAATATTTAAGATTTACGTAAGTATAATGACTTACACGTAAGTTATAATAAATTATCCGCTTTATAAAATATAACCAACTGCTGGAAAATTATATACATATGTAACTCTCTTTTAGTAAAATTATGTCACTATTTACAAATTGGAATTGGAGTTGAAGGGTTGTTGAGTAATGAATTATTTTTTATAATAACAAAGGAATCAAAATTAAGCAGATCATCTGCTAATAAATAAAAGTTTTAAACGGAAAAATATAGTCAATTAAACAATTTATCAAAGAAATATTCTATTTATTTCAAAATTTAAATATTCTAAAACATTAACAGATCAAATTATAATGCGCTAACTTTTATTTAAAAAGTCCCAGCAAAAAAAAAAAAAAAAAAACGATCAAGAGCTTCCAAAAAAAGAACATTTTTATCTCTTCAAAAGTAGAACAAAGTGTATATATACTTTTTTGTTACAACTACTTTGTTTCAACTTTTTTAAAATTTAATAATAATTACTTCCAAAAAAATTAAAATTAATGAATTTCTAACGGGAAAAAATAGTACTGCAAAAGAAATGAACTAGAAATATAGAAGAAGAACATCTTACCAATAACAATCATGGGTTAGAAAAAGAACTTCTGCAGCACTTTTTCACCACTAAGTATTTTCTTCAGCTCTTTTTTGTTGGGGTGCTACATTCCATGTTATATCTTTCGGAATAGTAGGTCCATATGTTAGGAACAATTTTTAAATTTCATATAGTTTTTTTTTTTCACTCACACGGATATACTCTAAAATTAAAATTTTTATTTTTTCTACTAAATATGATTCTTAATCAATTTAACAAAAGTTAAGATATTTTCAATTCTGTGATTATTAATATTTAATAATATATATTTTGAGACTTGAAATTCCCTAAATAATAAAAAAAAAAAAAAACTTGGGCCATTATGCTCAGAATAATTTCTGTCCACCAGGGGGGTTATTGTTATTCGATTCGAAAGAAAACACTTTCGAATTTCAATGTATAAAGTACACAAATTAGAAAGATTTTCCTTTCGAATTTAGTTACAAAATAACCCTCCAGGTTTTATAGTACTTTGTAATTTTTTGATTAATTTTGTTCAATATTTAAAAAAGGCGACAATTTATTTACAATAATATAAAATATAAACAATTTTTGAGATAATTTACTCTTATTTGTATTAATGATCTAGTGATTATTATTTCGCAAATTCTAACTTACTAACAATATCGATGAAAAAATACAGAAAATTCAACATAAATTTTACATACTTGTATAATCAATGAGTCAAATATACAATTGTTAGAACTACTTTTTTCCATTTAATAGTCATATGTATTGCAAATTTAAAATATATAATTTTTCTTCCAAATGTACGCCTCCATCTTCAACTAAGCCATAATTTTTACCGAAAGTGTCCAAATTTTTTTTCTTTTATTATTTCGTTATAATATACGATTCTGACCAGTATAATATTGTATATATATACATATTATTAGAACTTATATCAGGTTATGAAAATATATTTATTAGTTTCTCAGTTATTGCATTTTAAAAATGACAAAAAGCTCTTTGAACCACCCTTTATTTAAAAAACAAAAAAATATATAAAAT
This sequence comes from Protophormia terraenovae, assembly GCA_951394005.1. Taxonomy (NCBI): domain Eukaryota; kingdom Metazoa; phylum Arthropoda; class Insecta; order Diptera; family Calliphoridae; genus Protophormia; species Protophormia terraenovae. The sequence goes on along the minus strand of OX596077.1, from coordinate 114,648,930 downwards.
AAAAAGAGTTTCGTATTACAATTTAACGTTTTAATTCAATTAAACATTGCTTTTATTGGGTCTAAAAGTTAAGCTTAACTAAAAAAATTTCTTTAATAGATCAAAACAAAGAAAATTATACAAAATAACAAAATGTTCTTCTTATTCAAAAGAACAAACATTTTTTTTTTTTAATTTTTTTCTTTAACTTAAACAATATTTAATATTTAGTTAATATTTTTTAATCTACTAATATTAAATATTATCTAATATTTTTATAAAAGTTCTACAAAAATTTTAAATAAATTGCAAATAAATATATTATACAAAAAATTTTTGTTTTTTTAATTAAAATTAATAAATCTACATATAAATATCTTTAATACAATTCATAGTATTTTATTGTACCGTTTTCTATTTGTTTTCATTTAAAAACTATACCACTTCATTTTCCTTCTTAAATGTAAAAACCATAACCAAACAACTTTGTATATTGACTGCGCAGAACTGTACAGTCTTACTATCCAGTTGTTCTTACGTTGCTGAAAAAGGTTTCTACGTTGTGCTGAGCGCACACGACTAAGACGTAAAATAAACTGGCTGAGTAAAAAACTGAGTGAGTGCGCTGCTTATTTAATTTGACTGCTGAACAAAATAAAAACTGGATGCTGCTTAAATCAGTTTTGTGTTTGAGCAGCAAAATGTGTTTAGTTAGTATGTGGTGGATAACTAAATCAAGTAAACTTGTTTCAGCAAGATGCTGTAAAAAAAGCAACTGTTTAGAAAATTACGACTGCTTTAAGCAGCCATTCGAAACACTGGAAAATTGTCTGGTGTGACTAAGTTTACCGGTGGGCTGCCATAACTTTTTTACAAATGCTTTAGGCATAGAGTAACACATAGAGACGAAATTCTCGATTGACAATTAAATAAAATTGTTTTTTTGTAAACAAAAATTTGTTTTTATTTTCTTTGGGCAACAACAAAATGTATTTGATTACATGTATATTGTTGTTGCTTGAGTTACGGTTTTGACAACCGACTTAGGTTTTTGACAATTAGTTTCGTCTCTTGTTTCTCTTTGGCTTTAGGAACATACTACAATACTACCAAATCTAAATCAAACAATTGATAATGTTATATTCGGCTATACTGAATCTTATATACCCTCAACCACTAATATAATATTTTTATAACTTTTAATTTAGAAATAGTTCTTATTATTTTACGTCCACAATAGTATAGTGGTAAACTTAAGATTCTATCTTGTATATGTGTTAAGATATTATAGCAAATTATTCTGCAAAAAATATGTTTCTTATTCCATAACGTCGAGTCTATACTTGACAAATTTTTATCAAGACAAATGTCAAATTGTTATCAGAATAAAGGCCTCAGTAGTCTATTTATAAGGTAACATAAAAATATCGTAAAGTTCCCTGAAAAATTATTAAAATTATTCAAAACGTATCCTTTTATTCTCTCAATTGATTTTTTATTTATTTAACTATTTTTAAAAAGTAAAATTTTTTGTTGTCACATAAAAACGTAAAAAAATCTATTTTCTACGGAAAATATAAAACGTAATCCGTGGTCCTCACCTAACATAAAATATTAAACATTAACACTAACATCATGTTAATGGTAAATGTAGACCGTTCAACTCGATGTTAATGTTAATTTTTTCGATGTTTAAACACGGTTGTTAAAGCAAATGTTAAAAGAACCATGTTTAAACACCAAGCACAAAGAAATTATTGCATGTGCGAAGAATACAACAACAAAACAATGAGAAAACAAGAAATTAACATGAGTGCATGTTGAAACATTGAAATTTGAGCATATAATTTTAACATGATGTTTTAACATCATCTCATCTCTAGTGGAGACTACCCGTAACGACACCTTACAGAGAAACAAATCAATTCTTAATTTTTTCATAAATTAAAAAATGGCAGCCGACACAAAACTTTAAGATACTTTGAAACAAATTCTAGCTTAAACATGTGTCTAATGTAGACTGAATATGTGTGTATTATTGCAGCGTTAAAACAAAATTGTCAGCGCTCGAGCTCTGACAAATTTGTCTTGATGTTGCTTATAAAAAGACGCCATCTTGATTGTTGTTGCTATTTTTTACATGGTTTAATATGACATACGTTTTTCCCTATAGTTGACAGAGATAGAAAATTATCTGCAATTCAAAAAAAAAAAAAAAAAAAAAAAAAAAAAAATATGACGTTTGTCTTAATACAAATTTCTCATGTATAGATTTGAGAAAGGAAAAACCAAAAATTTTAAGGAACGAAAATCGGCGGTGTACATTGGTTCCAAAAAAATTTTTTTTTTAATTATTCTGTAACTTGTGATACTTTAAAGATATGTGAATAAAATTTAACATGGTCAGAGCTGAGGTGTTTCCGAGTTGATTTGGAGGAGCACAGTACCCTATAGGGTTAGAAGGGTAGTGGGTGCACCTCCAAGATAGGTCATCATGGGTATATATATTTTGTTTTTAAATTAGTCAAAATTTTATTTATGATTTTTTTGTAAAGACATTTTAAACATATAACTTGCAAAAAAATAACTCACTGTTTATACGCAAATTACATAAAGAAATATATTTCCTTATTTGTTGTCCCAGATGGAAAAAATGCAACTATTACCATCCAAAATACTATGAACGCTAAAGGAAGTGGCAACGTCGTACGCTTTATTTGCAATTAGTTTCACTAGTCACGATTAGTTTTCGTGAGTTACTTTCAAATAAAATACTAACTCACCATTTATACGGCAAAATTTTCATATCGCAATATTTTTAATTGTAAGAGGAGCGTATAAACGCTATAATAGATAGTTCTTGTAAATCTTTACAAAAAAATACACTTACATGTGCAGGTTATCTCTTTTTGTTTAAAGCACCCCATAGACACATACTGCATAAGCTCATGCAATATGTATGTATTAAAAAAATTGAGAGAGCTTTTCTATGTGTGTGTCACATAAATAGAAAAGCTCTCTCAATTTCACTAATACATACATATTGCATGAGCTTATGCAGTATGTGTCTATGGAGTGCTTAAAAGATTTTAGGTCGAAATAAAATTTTCCCTCATTTTTATACTAGTTTTTTTTTATATTCTTTTAAATTTGACGGGCCTTTAATGTAAGAAGTAAATTTTTAAAAGATGTTTTACCCGGATTGAGATTTTGGCCATTTAGGTATAAAAAAGTGGGAGTATTTTAAATTCATTAATTTTAGAACAACTTTATCCACATTATATACAAATTTTAATAAGATATCATTGTTAGTTTAAATTTTATTTCAATTTAAATATCAACATTATTTTTCGCAAAAAGTGCTTCAAATATTTAATGTCCCTTTTTTGGGTTATGGTCTGAAGGAATTTAACCGAATTTTATATATTTTTACTTAATCTGTGATCATTATGGCAAGTTTTTTAAGCTTTTGCATATTTTCAAATTTTTTTATCGAAATTGAATTAAAAAATTAGTTTTTTTTAATAATTCTTTCTTTTTTTTAATTTTTATTTGAAAAATCGATTGTTTTAATTTAGCTTTTATTGTCGGTTAGATATCGTTCTATAACTATTTTCTGCTGAACTGATTTGGCAGGTTTACAACCCCAAAAATTCTTAGGAGAAAAAGAAATAATATGGGTGATTTTCATTAAAATGTGTTAAATAGTTTGAAAGTGAGAAGGCATAGCTAAATCGACTCAATTGTGCCAAGAATATACTGTATACTATATGTACTTTATGAGATCTTAAATTATTCTTTCTTGGTGTTTCACACGAAACTATAAATTTCCCACCAAAAATAAATAGAAGTCATTTTAAGGAAGTACATTTTCACTACTTCCAAAGTATCAATAGGTATACGTTTTCATGATCTTAAGAAGTAGTATAAACAACATCCAAAGATGTAATTAAAAATTGATTCAAAAGATCTCTTTTTCAATATTTGTTACTAAAAATGAATTTAATTTAAAAAATGTATTGGTTTATATACAAATTATTTTAAATTATGAATACCACAGAAAAAATATAGTCTATTAAACGATTTATCAAAGATAAAAATTATGCCAATTACTTTTTTAATTATATTAATTATTCAAGTGATCAGAATTTAAACTTGCTAATATTTTGTACTAAAAATAAAACATTTTATAGGATTTATTTTATTTTCTTATTAAATTAATTAAAAACGAGAGAAAAAGATATAGTCGGTCAAGCCCGATCATATGATACACCATTGTGTACATTATAATTCGGGGAGGCGTCTTTTATTAGACTTGGAGCCAAATGTGGACCGATACTGGATATTAAGTGTAAAATAAAACATACGAATACAGAATATTACGTCGATGCTAACATTTATATGAATTTATACACTTTTGGGTGATTCCCGAAAGAGGGCCTTATATAGGAGCTATGGTAAATTATGGACCGATCTTTGTAAAATTTGGCACTATCATTTATGTTTATAATTTATTTGTGTAGAATATTAACTGGATACTAACAGTTTAATGGGAGTTATGCCCATTAAAGTGATTTTCCGAAAATAGATTTATATAGGAGCTATGGTCAATTATGAACCGTTCTTTTTAAAAATCTGCACACTTATTCAGACTTATATGAAACTTATATGTGCCAAATTTCATTAAAATATTGCTATATGTAAGGGATTTATGATCGTTAAACCCTTTTCCGGGAGGACATTTGCATGGGGGCTAGGTGAAATAATGAACCGATCATAACCAAATTCAATAGGCTTCGTCCCTGGACTGTAAAAAACCTGTGTGCCAAATTTGTTCAAAATTGCGACCTATAGTTTGATTACAAGGTTTACATGGCCGGACAGACGGACGGACGGACATCGTTAAATCGACTCAGAAAGCGATTCTAAGCCGATTGGTATAAATGAAGATGGGTCTTAGACCAATATTTTTGGGTGTTACAAACATCAGCACAAACGTATAATACCCTCCCTACCTATGGTGGTGTAGGGTATAATGAATTAATTGTAAATAAAAGTGATTAATTTATTTATTGATACAAGTCGATAAATTGATTGTTTTTTAGTAAAAAATATTATAATATTTGAATTTTGATCATTTCAATAATTGACACAATGAAAAACGTAATTAAAATAATTTTTATATTTGATAAATCGTTTAATAGACTTTTTAAAGACAGCTGATATTACGATAAAATTTGCCTTATTCCAAGAATCTTGATATTGTAACATCATTCACTGTTTCTTTGCTACTCGGATTATGTCCGAGCGTCAGGGGAATACTTTGCACAGCATTTTAATTGTCTGTTTCGGACACAGCGGCTTTGCTCCGTCTGTTTCGGCACTACAACTTCGGCTTTCAGTACAAATAGCAAGACTTCGGTTGCCAGTTTCGGCACTGCAACTTCGGTCATCGGTTTTGGCACAGCAAATTATAGTTTGTCTCGGCAATGCAACTTCGGTTGTTAGTTTCAGCACCGTGACTTCGGTAGTTGGTTTTGGAACAGCGAATTGTATCGTCTATTATAATCTATATCATTAGATTAAGTCTGAATTTTGTAATCTAGTTTATAAGTAACTGTATTATTTAAATCTTTATTCATAAGATATCTTTAAGTATCATCAACGATCCTGCTTGCTGCATAATTCCCGAGGGAACCGAATCTTCAACTTCGCATCTACCAGTATAAGAATCCGAATTACCTGAGAAGTAAGCGACTGAATCCTTACATATCATCGTGCTGCTAGTAATTTATTTAACACAAAAGTATTTACCATAATTTATTGTTACCAATATCTGAAACATTGAATTATTAAATAAAGATACACTGTATATTTAACTCCCAAAAAGGGTAAACCAATTATGTTCTCATTTAAGGTTCGTGGATCCCGTAAGTCGACCCTGGATATAACTAAACTTCCACAGCCGACGACAAAACCACGTTACAAGATCATATTTTGTGTGTGTAACTAATACAGATATGTATTTGAAAATAGTTTAATCTAATTGACGATCGAGTCTTTTTATTTTATGTAGGGTGCAATATGTTTTTAAACAAAATTTTAAGCTAAAATGCATTACAATGAATTGAAGTCAATATCTGGTTTTTGTGGTGATATCAAGTGTCAAGTGATGTGTAAAATGACAATTGAAATCTGGTCAATAAAAACTCCTCAAATATACAAAACCTTAGCCAAAAATCTAAAGCAACATTGTTGTTGTCTAGCAGAAATAATAAAAAATAAACGAATTTTTATCATATTTTTATAATAGTTATTGCTATAAATAGAAATATTTAATTAGTTTTATTGAGGGTTTGTTTTTGCAATTGCTTACATGAAGCGAAAATAATTTTAAACAAAATAAATCTTTTTGGGAAATTGTAGACATTTCATTTATTTATTTATTTTTTTCAAACGAATAATTCATTTGTGTTTGTTTGGCGACAAGCTTGACCTAATGTTGTCTTTTAGTTTCCTTAGATGAGTGTGTTTTCATAAGTTATGTTGAATTATTGACTTCTAGCTCGCATGGATTTTAAAATTCATGCCGTTATTTGGTCGATAGTTTATGGCATAAACTTTGGCTTATTGTCTATAAAAAAAACACAAGAAAATAAAAGAAAACATTAACAATATTTATTTCATAGACGCATACTTAGATAAAGAAATATACTCGTGTTACATGAGAATTGTATGACTAAACCCACAATGAACAGATGGAAACAAACTCTTAGAGCTTTAGGGCCGCATTACAAGATAAAAAGTTTATATTTTGAATATTAGTAACTGGTTTTAGCATGAATCGATTTTCTAGGAAAAATTTGATACAGATGAGATAGAGGAGTAGACAGGCAGACAGACAGACGGATAGACGTATTGTTAGATAGACCGGCGAATGATGGAAGGTATTAAATATACTGGTCAACAAAAAATCCTCCCCCATAGACGAATAGTTGAACTTGATGTATTTTGATGTGCTAAACACGAATCTGCTTTCAGTTTTTTTCCATCATGTCTGGATTTTTTATACGATTAACACAAGTGATACACCAAAAGATGCTTACTAAAAATATCTTCAAATCACCCCAGGTTTATTTTTTTCATGGTACAATAATATCAGGTAACAGTATAAAATCAGCTGATAATTTTTTGCTGCTTTCAATTTTGTAATATTTCTGTCAAAATTTGTTTACGTTTAAGCTTTGTTTATATTTCTGTTTTGTTTACATTTACAGTTTGTTTATATTAACTACACTGAGGCCTCGATTATCCATAATGGTAGGGACCGAAAGCTATCTAAATAATCAACATTCGCGATTAATTGAGTAACATTTTTTATTTATATTATTCAGTTATTCAAGGATTTAGTATACATTTTTGAATTATATAAGGAAAAATAATAGTTTTTTAAGAACATGAACAATACATAAAGGTTTAATTTTACGTAGTTTCTTAAAATTATCATATAATTTTTCTTCTTTTTCAAATTCTTCTTTTTCTTAACTAGTTTTTCATAAATAAAGTAAATTTGGATTTTACCTTTCTCTGACTTATTCAAACGAGGGAACTCCCTTGTTTTGTTTTATTCATATTGTGTTTGATTGTTCAAAACCAATGAAATAAATTATGCTTAGAAACCCGAATAGAGGTAATCACGAAAAATCGATGCAAAAAAATAAGAAGATGCAAAAAAAAAAAGAAAACAATTATAAACAATTGTAAAATCGACGTTGCCGGTTAATCGAGGCCATAGTATAATATACACGTGCTTTGTTTTTTATATATTTTGTTTTGCTTTTTGTTTTCTTCTTTTTGACATTAAGAAAACAAATAAACCAACAAAAATTACTATTGTTGTTGCCTTGTATTTGTTGTAGCGATACTGTTACCTGATATTATTGTACCATGATTTTTTTTGTGTGCTCAATAGTTTCGAAGTTATTTTTAAATAAGTGTCCAAAAACAAATCTTTTTCATGCAAAATTTTAGATTTTTTTGTTACTAAAATTTCTTTTAATAAATGAAAACATCAAAAATGTTTCAGTTTATCATTTATTTTAAAGCTGGTAGTGCTGCGAATAAAATAAGGTATGTATCTTCAAAATTGATGCATAAATATTGATTTTATTCATAGTTAAGTAAAAATACCCAAGAAAAAAATTTTTTTTTATTTTTTCTTGAAAAAAAAATAGGTGGACTCTGTGGATTCTGACGAGTTAAACAAGAATCTACATTCACTTTTTTTTATATCGGTTACTGATTTTTATGATTTTTTTATGTGCATGACTAATATCATCACCTTATTCCAAGAATACACTATAAAATTCGAGAATGGTTTGTCGAACTTAGACTATAACTCAAGAACCCTTTACATTTTGATAAGTGATACATCAAAAGATGCATACGAAAATTGTCTTCAAGGTATGTCAACAATATTCTTCATTCGCTTAATAATTTCAGAGTTATGGATAAAAATTTTCACAACTTTTAAAAATAATAAATTTTAAAATTTTCGGTACTAATTACCGAATAATTACGGATATATTACCTGGACAAAAAATTATATAAATTCAGCTCAAAGACAATTTAGGTCACTATATATTAAAGTTCAATTTATCTTAATTGGACAAACCGTTCTCGAGTTATACAAGTGTGACTGCCTAAAGGCGTGGTCATGCTCATAAAAAAAATCAATGCGTGATAGAAAAAAAGTAAAAGCTGATTCTTATTTAGCACGTTGAATTCCATCTAATCCACCTATTTTTTTATTTAAGACAAAAAAAAAAACAAAATTTTTTTTTGCCCACTAGTGTATTTCTACTTAGCTATAGATATACATGGGTATCCAAACTTAACTGTGAATCCAATCAAAATTTATGTATCAATTTTTACAATATGTGGCTTTATTTACTCGCAGTTTTGCCAGCTTTGAGATAAAGGTGATAAACTTAAATATTTTTGATGCTTTCACTTTAAAAAAAAAGTTTTATTAAAAAAAAAGAAATCTTGAATTTTGCATGAAAAATTTTTTTCCGACACTTTTTTTGAAAATATCTCCTAAACTATTGAGCGACTTTAAGCCAATGCTATTCCACATATTTTGGTGTATTATTTATATAAATCGAGCATACCGTTCTCGAGTTATAGATCAATATACTCGAGTAATCGGCTTATTTAGGGCGCAATATTAGACACGCCCATAAAAAAAATCCCGATCTGATGGAAAAACAAGCTCGAATATATTCGGCCCGGCCGAATCTATATACCCACCATCAAAGTAGGCAGTAAAGTGGCCGGACCACGCCCATTTTTTGTTTCCGACTTTACATTGGTCCTTGAACTATGTGAACACAATTTCGTTGATTTTCACCATATATGGGAGGTGGGCGGTAAAGTGGGCGGACCACCATTTTTGGTTTCCGAGTTTATGACGATCCACCAAGTATACGTACAAAATTTCGTTGGCGTACGTGCTTTTATTGAAGAAATATCAGCAGAAAAGTATTTCACAGACACCCTGTGTTTCTAGTTTTTAGCCCATAACTTTTTTTGTTTATTAACCGATTTTGCCCATTTTTAATACCAAACAAACCTTATATAAGAAAAATATTTGTGCCAAATTTTGTCTCCCTACGTTGCCCCGTTCGAGCTCTATCCTGCTTTCAACAGACGGACAGACAGACGGACATAGCTAGATCGACCCAGAATTCAACCAGGACCCAGAAAATATATACTTTGTAGGGTCTTAAATGATTCCTTTGACATGTTACACACGGAATGACAAAATCAATATACCCCCATCTTTTTGATGGTGGGTATAAAAAACTGAAAGCAGATTCGAGTTTAGCATGCAGAATTCCATCTAGTCTACATATTTTTTTTTGAAGGAGCTCAAAAAAAATTTTTTTGTCGACCAGTGATATTAAACAAATGAGTTCTCACTTTGGCCCTTACACTTAAAGAAAGTTTAACCACCTCAGCTGTTGTTATGATTTAATAAGTAACTTTTAAATGAAAGTAAAGAAAACAACAATATATGTATAGATATCATAGTGTTGAATAGAATTTAGCATTAAAAACCAAAAAAAAAAACTATGCAAAAATTTAACTAAAGATACATAATATTATGCTACATTTATTGTATAAACATATCGTTATGCATGTTGCTGTTGTCATATTCTGAGACTGCCAGTATGTTGCCAATTTTGACAGGCCAAAATCATAAATCAAATGAAAACTTAAAACGTGAGGAAAGAACAAAAAAAAAAAAAAAAAACTTGAAGAACTTTTTTTACGCGAATAACTTGTACATATTGCGTTCATGGTAAATACTGTTAGTTCTGAACAGAAAATATATCCAACAATAGTTAAGACTCTAAGAAATAAGAAATTTATTTTAAAGACTCTTTCTTCCAGACCATGAAGTAGTGTTGTTTTTTTTTTTTTAACTAGATAAATTGTCTGTCAAGCGAAAGTGTGAAAAAAGAAACCAACAAAAATTTATGGTAAACATTTATTCCTTATGTCTCTTTAGTTTGTTAATATTTTTGTCTAGGAAAAAAAAACTTTTGAAAGTTTTTTCTAAGTCATTTATTGTATTAGTAATGAAATGTATTTAAAGTTTAAGCTGAAGTTTATAAAATAACATATGAAAATATTTTATTTATAATATAGGCTTATTTTTTTCCATGATAAATTTTTCAGTTACGGTTATTTTAATCAAAATAGTTTACTTGAGTGAAACGGAGTTCCATAATTGGTTACCTTGGATATGTAATAAAAAAAAGGATCACTATAATTTAATTTATCATTTGATTGTAAAAAAATTTTATGCACATATAGTGCTTCTAAATCTCTTTTAGTTAAAAGGATATTTGTACCAAAGCAAAATGTTGATTCTTTTTTTAACTTGGTGGGCTCAATTTGAAACCTAAAGTTCTAGACCCATACATTTTTCTTGAGATACCTATAAGGGATCAAAAGTTACAGAATTATTTTCTATTTTTTTTTTTAATTTCAGCTTTTTAATTTGAAAATTTCACAAATAAACAAATCTTGAAAATTGAAGAAATTCCGATAGATGTAGCGTAGGAACCATTGCCCTAAATACCTCCGGATTTGCATTGCATGCATTTACGTTAAATTTTCTTTTGGAAATATATATATAAAAAAAAATACACTGTGTGATAATTTCCAACAAAAATTAAAAAATCGATATATGTATCAAACTAGAGCTCAAGCATTATAAAACGGCACACGTTGGGGTAAAAGGGGTCGAAAATGGCGCTTAATTCAGGGAAAGGTGATAACAATATTTTAATGATCACGTTTTATTTTTTTATTGATTATTAGGTAAAAAATATTCAGTTTTAGAATTTTAAGTTTATTTTTGCAGAACGGTAATGTCTGCCCGTCCGTCTATACATTAGAGTTAAATGGGTCCAAAATTATGTATTATTCAAAGAATGGTGGTATCAAGACTTTAATGATCACGTTTAACTTTTCTATTTATTAGTAAGTAAAAAAATGTATTTTTAGAATTATAAGATGTTTTTTGGCTGAATGGTAATGTCTGTCCTTCCGTCTATACATTTGGGTTAAATGGAACGAAAATGACGCTTAATTCAAAAAAAAAAGGTGATATCCAAATTTGTATGACCATTTTCTATTTTTTTCTATTTATTAGTTAATATGCGAATGCATTTTTAGAATTCTAAAATATTTTTTGGCAGCATGGCAATGTCCGTCCGTCTGTCTATACATTTGGGTTAAATGTGTCGAAAATTCCACTTAATTCAGAGAAAGGTGATATCAAAATTTTAATATCTTCATTTGATTTTCATATTAATTAAGAAGTAGAAGAAAAATATTTTTCGAATTTTAAGATTTTTTTTTTAAAGAATTCTAATGTCTGTCCATCTGTCCGCCTGTTTGTTAATTTTTGCAAACTTTCCAATTCAAAATCGTTTAACTTTTGACTCAATAAAGATAACGACTAAAAATTTTCTTTGTTCGATAGATAATTTTATTTTTTAATCAACTACATAAAATATAGTAAAATCGGATGAAAATATTTTGCTATATATGGAAAAATCTTAACCGAGATTTTGTAAAATTGAGATTTTTGAAATTTTAAATGTATATAACTCGAAAAAATATATAAGATAAGTAGTAATGCAATCATGTTTTCTAAAGGATTTATCAAGCCCTTTAAGGTGATATAAAAATCTTGAAAATCGGGTAAGGAACAAAAATTTGCTAGTGGTTAAACATTTTCCATGACACTAGTACTCTATTTTGAACCCCTATAGTTCCGCTCCTGATGCGAATATTGGATCCCGCTTCTACCGATTAGAAGTTACAGATTTATTTCGATTCTTCCCCACTGTTTAATGGTTGACAAAGCAAAGAAAATTTCTGGAACTTAAGCTGTTTTTTGTATGAAATCTACTGGAGTTTTTTTGAAAAAAATTATTTTCTCAAATCGGGCTATATATGCGCACGATTTTGTTTTTTCATAGTATTAAAGTGGACAATATGTACTATTTTGCAGAAAATTTTCAAAACAAACATCCTGAAACATTTTAAGTTGCATTCCATGAAAGTTGAAAATTAGTGTATTTTAGGATAATTTTCAAAAAAAAAAAAAAAAATAAAAATAACAAAAATATTAGGACAAAATATAATTTACAAATACTTGAAGAAAAGTACACTTAAACATCTAAAGTTGATGGTTTAATTTTAAATTTTAACCTTAAACGACTTTTTATTAAAAATAAATACACTGAAATCTGATGAAAATTTATTTTTACTATTTTTCAAAAATGTAAAAAATTCTTAACTTTGACAGCTCCTTATAAGAAAACAATACAACCTGGCTTAAAGATTTTAATTGATATTGATACATAATTTTGTCTGTTTTAATTCGGTACCTAACTTTATTACAAAACTTTACATATTAAAATTCAGTTAAGCGCCACTTTTGACACATTTTACCCCAACGTGCGGCGTACTCAGTTTTTCTAAAATTTTTTCCCAAAACGACTTCAAAGTTTCGAAAAAAAAGCAAATTTAAGCAAATATAGAAAATATTTACCAAAATTATATCTACACAATATGGATGTCAAATAAAAGCTATGAACCCCTGCAATAAAACAAAAGCTTTTGTTTAAATGTTTCAGAACAAAATGTTAAGAAAAAATTTTTGTTTCCTTAGTCCTTGAACTATTTGTAAAAAATTTCAATGATGTTTCTTCCATATAATTAAAGGGGTTGGTTTTAAAATAGGCGAATTACGCTCGTTTTCGATCCTCATGCTTTTGTTTAAGAAATATTAGTAAAAAAGTATGAACTGATGTTACAGTAAACTTTTTTGGTTATTACCGACTTTGCTTATTTTCAATAAATACTAAACAAACATTATAAATAAATATTTGAGCGAAATTTCGTCCCCCTAGGTGTTTCCCTCCGCGCTCTTTCCTGTTTTTAACAGAAAAGCTTTCTGAAAGCCTCAGAAAGCTTGGAAAGGCAAAAAAAGCTTAAGAAATTTTATATACAGTAAAAGCTCCCTTAACAGACATTTCCCATAGTCGGGAGCTCCGGGAGGCGGAAAATTTTTTAGGTCCCATGGTTGGGTGGTATTTTTAGAATAAATAAATCTCCGCTAGTCGGACGCTCTCTTGGGCGTACGCGGACAACTGTTTTTAAAGAAATCATCTCTCGTAGCCGGACAAAAATCATAAAACGGTAAATAAATTACACTGACCATAAAACAAAAAATATGTGGAGTAGATGGAGTTCCGCATGCTAAACTCAAATCTGCTTTCAGTTTTCTCCCATCACATCGAGATTTTTTTTATGGGCGTGTCTAATATTGCGCCCTAAATAATCCGATTACTCGAGTATATTTCACTAAAACTCGAGAACGGTATGTACGATTTATATAAATAATACACCAAAATATGTGGAATAAAATAGGCTTTAAGTCGTTCTACTAACAAATTTTTATCCGCTCAATGGTTTTGGAGACATTTCGAAATAAGTGTCCGAAAAAATTTGTTCATGCTAAATACAAGATTTTTTTTATTTTTTACTAAAATTTCTTTTTAAAAGTGAAAACATCAAAAATATTTCAGTTTATAATCTTTATCTCAAAGCTGGCAAAACTACGAGTAAATAAAGGCACGCAAAATTTGATGCACAAATCTTGATTGAATTCACAGTTAAGTTTGGATACCCATGCATACCTATAGTTAAGTGGAAATACACTAGTGGGCAAAAAAAAAAAAAGGTGAATTAGATGGAATTTAATGTGCTAAATAAGAATCAGCTTTTACTTTTTTTCTATCACGTACTGATTTTTTTTCATGGGCATGATTACTATGACCCCGCCTTTAGGCAGTTTTTAAAAATTATTTATAATATCCACAGGAAGGTCCATTACATACTCTGTGTAATTATTAAATATATTAATAACTATTCCAAAAAATAAAGTCCTTAATAAAAAGTGCCAATTAGCTATAAAAATTTAATAACTAATATAAATTCTTTTAATCTAATATAAAATGTTAAATTAGATTAACATTTCCTTAAGACATTCTCCATAATAAATTTAGTCATCATCATTTATTCACACTTAAATTTCCAATTTCTTACAACAATCCCTAAAAATATTTCATGTTAGAATTTGATACCATTTCATTTCAAATTCATTTTATATATTTGACTCCTTTTGCCTTTTTATGCCTTAAAATTCCATTATGAATAACAATTATATATTTTTTTAGACAAGTTATTTTGAATGGAATGACAAGTACATAATGTTTGAAATTTAAAATATTTATATTTTATAGCATCTTATGGTGTAGCAGCATGAGTACTGCTTACTCATTTCTCATGTAAATTTTGAATTAGCATATTTTGACAGTTTCTTTCAAGTTTAATAAATAATAAGTTTCTCTCTCATTTATTATTTCACCACCTCTTTAAAATGTTACGATGTGATACTTAAAATCGCCAAACGTGATGCTACAGTTTAATTACAATTTGTTGTTGTTGATTTTTTTATAGTTTTTAATTTAATATAAAAAATAAAAAAAAAATAAAATAAATTTATAGACAAGCAATAACATTTTATTAAACACTATGAGTGGTTGATAGTGTTTGTTGTGTTTTTAAATGATAGAAAAGTGTGAAAATCTCACTTTATAGCAGACATAATAATTTAATGCATAAATTTATATGATTTTTTTTTTTTATTTATAAGTAAATACATGATTTTTTAATTTTACATATTTTAATTGCAAACTACAGTTTTACATTTTACTAACTTTTATTATATTAAAGTGTTGAAATAAGTTTTTCAAGTCCAAGGACCATTGAAATTATATCTGTTTAGCTTTTTTTTTCAAAACAACAAAGAATTATGGCAGTTTCTTTATCCTTCGGAAGAGTCTTTGAATATAGGAATATTTGGTGAGAGTATTTCATTCCTTTTTTGGAACTCACAAGCAAGGCGAGTGATGAATGAGACGAGTCTGGCCATGAAATATGAGTTTATGTTTTGAACCTACTCCAAGTGATGGATGCAACTCATAACATCAAATGTCCTAATTTCCATGAATGTTTTAACACAGAAAACTATGATAGTACATAGATGTACACAGAAAAAATTATTACCGTCTTTTTTGTCAATTAACTCAGTTGTTTAATTTTGCAGCAAAATTTAATAAATATATTCAAGAAAAAATAAAATAAAAATAATTTTTTGTATGATTTTAACATTTTTAATTCATTCAATCATCTACTTGATTGATTTAATTAATTTATTAATTGGGAATTTTTTTCTGTTTTGTATTTTTTATAGTTTTTAGTAATTGATATAATCATTTTGGTGAGAGGTGCAAATTTAAACAAGTTTATAATTGAATGAATTATTTTCATATATATTTGTTAATTGGTGACTTTTTTCTGTGTACATAAGTCTTTTGATAGTGACTTAATGGCTTTTTCAATTATCAATATCACAACAGATTCTGGACACAATCAGACTTCTTCGGAATGAAAATAGTTTTTACTCTCGCCTGGGAAGTATTCTGGTATATACAGTGAAAGCTCCCATAGGCAGACAGCGATCGTCACGCTGATTTTGTCCATTATCGGGAGATGTCCGTCTATGGGATATGGTATATAATATTTTTTTACAAGAGGTAATTCCGTACTATATCTTTTTATTCCAACATTTTAGACTGATTGTAATGAATTTACTTTTAAATATAAGCATCTATTTTTAGGGATCAAGTTTTCATTGTCTCTTTTCTAGTATGAAGAATTTTTAATCAAGTGTAAAAGTCAGAGTTAAATTAAAAAACTAGTTTTTGCTCAAAACCAACAAAAAGTTATGTAAATAACGAATAGTAAACTATTTAACTTCAAAAAATGTAAATAAAGATAAAATATGAATGCAAACACGGACAAAAACAAAAATAAGAAGCATTTTATTATATAATCTTTGATACATTTTGGCTACGGGAGATGTTTTCTTTAAAAATAGGTGTCCGCGTCTGCCCAAGAGAGCGTCCGCCTAGCGGAGATTAATTTATTCTAAAAATGCCACCTAAACCATGGGACCTAAAAAATTGTCCGCCTATGGGAGCTGTTCGTTAAGGGAGCTTTTACTGTATTAAAAAGGTGTAACAGATGCAGGGTTATAGGATGTAAAGGATGACTAATTATACACTCGGATTTTAAGAAATTTTTCTCCTCAACACTAAGTATTACATTTTCCAAAGTGTCATTATATTCATGGACACTATGACACGCTAATTAGTGTGACATACGCACCAAAATATACTTTATATACATACATTTTTACATTATTTCTGTATTATTTATTATAATTAATTTTAAAATAAATAATTTTGCTAAAATTTCTTTATTTTTATTAAAGGGAACATTTTGTGCAATGATGGAAATCTAATAACCTTTTGAATCAGATCAATAAGTATTTTAATTGATTTTAAATAAAAAAACAATTTTAGTTCTTATTGATTTGATAAAAAATATTAATTGAAATTTGACTAAAAAAATTAAATATTTTCTGTTAATTAATATTATCATTTTGATGATAAGAGCAAAGAAAAACAAAAAATTAATTAATATAATCAATTTCGTAATTGAAATACATTTTCATTTTTTTCTGTGTAATTTTTACATTTTAAAACATTAAGTTACAATTATTATTTTTATAAATATTTATTTAACAAAATATTTTTCCCACACCTCTTTGTATTTACATATTACAGTCCAATATTTGGTGTCAATGTGAGATTTATTATGTCAACAATTGATAAATTGAACATTATTCATATTGAAATATATAAAATAAATTTTAATCCAAACTATAAAATGCATAGTGCATTTTATATAGCAATATAATGCTACATAGTTATTTGTGTTCTGTTTAAATGTTTGTATATTTATTGGTAAAATAAACATTAATATAAATTTGTAAATAAACTGTATAGCAATGAAAAATATATTTTAGTCCTTATATAAAATTACTAACTATTATTAAGATTTTGTAGGAACAACTTTATTATTAAGTTACGCAACTGAAATTAAATTATGAAGCACAGAGGGGTCAAACACAAAAATTTTGTAAATAAGGAGTGAGATTGAAAAAAATTTTAACACACGTTTTGCATCTTAACTTTTTTTCGGAAGCAATATTTAATTTTTTTTTGATCTAGTTATCTTTGAAAAATATGTCAGTTATTATTTTTAATGACAATCATGTTGATTTGTTATGAGTTTGATCAAAATGAGTGATGGGAAAGAAGTACCTGATAAAATTATTAAAAATTTAAAAAAATCCAAATTAATCCTAAAATTAAACTGTTTCCAATGTTATTAAACAGTATCAGGAGAATTTGACCAGGAAAACTGGTTCGGGAAGAAAAAAATGTCTTCATGATATTGGGAAGGCCAAGAAAATTGAAAGCATATTGAAAAGAGCTTCAATATCTGGTAGGAAAGCAGTTCGGTTAGTTCAGTGCTCTGACTATTTGGTGCGAAAAGTTAAAGCCAATGCAGGCTCGAAAACATATAAACTCCAAAATGTTCCAGGCAGGAATGCTGCAAAAAAATTTAGAAGCTAAGAATAGGGCATGGAAATTAAAATCAAATTACATACAAAAATACTCATTTTGTATTTTGGACGACGAAACGTACATATGTACTGGCAGATTTCAAAATTTTTATGTTGCTAATGCTCGACGAAATGTTATCCTACAATAACAAGAGATAAGCTACAGGCTGTCAAGGTTCAATATCACGAGTATGTAAAAATTTCAAAAAAATCTTAACTTTTATAAATCAAGTCCAATTTAAAAGACTTTAATATTTCTGTAAAGATAAATAAAAAACTATCTTACTCACCTAAGTTATATTTTATAGTTAAAAAGATATTTACGATTGTATTTTTGATTTTTTGATCTTTTCCATCGACAATTTTTTTGGAAATAAATCCTGAGGTATAAAAGGTAAAATTTTGTAAAAAATATTCGGTATTTTCTAATATATTGGTCGAAAATGGTGAAAGGTTTAATTTTTATCGATTAATAAGAAAATGTCAATTGAGTTTTTAATTTTAGTGCCATAGGTCCGATATTAGGACTAATTCCAATTTCTGAAATCATTTTAGTGCTCAAACGCAATGGTATAGGGTATCAAATTGCCGGGCTTGAGCGACAATATATTTCTCGTTTTATATTATGTTTATATTTTTAAATACATAAAAAATGGCGGGAGTTTAGTTTAAAAAAATTTCAATTACATAATTTCTAGTATTTAAAATTTTAAAGAAAAATTAGTGGTACAATTTAAAATTTATAAGAAATTAGATTACACCTGAAGAAAAAGTGTTGACACCTCGTGTAGTCATCATTTTTATAATTTTTTCTATTTTTTTATTTTCCGTTTGGACTATTTGTTTTTATTTTAAGTATTTTTCATTTTGCGATTTTTTCATTAAAACCATTTTTTTTTAATCCATCGTTTTTTCGAAGATCTTATTTTTCATTTAGGTGATTTTCTACTTTAGGTTTTTTATTATGTCGTTTTTTTTTCTTTTAGGCAATTTTTCCAATTAAGGATTTTTTTTTCGCATTTGAAGTTTTTCGTTCTGCATTTTTTAAAATTTTGCCGATTTTTTATTTTGGCCATTTTTTGTTTAAAGTTTTTTGTTCTTTCGATTCTTTCCGTTTATTAAATTATTTCATTTTGGCGTTTTTAATTCTCTTCTGTTTTGCCGATTTTTTTCTATTTGACTTGTTTTTTGATTTAGATTGTTTTTGTCTAATTTATATATTGGCGTTTCATCCTTTAGGTGACTTTTTTATACCCACCATCAAAAAGATCGGGGGTATATTGATTTTGTCATTCCGTGTGTAACATGTCAAAGGAATCATCCAAGACCCCACAAAGTATATATTTTCTGGTAGGGAAACGAAATTTGGCTCAAATATTTATCTTATATAAGGTTTGTTTGGTATTGAAAATGGGTAAAATCGGTTGATAAACAAAAAAGTAATGGGCTAAAAACTAGAAACACAGGGTGTCCGTTTCATACTTTTTTGCTGATATTTCTTGAATTAAGTTCGGCCGATATAAACTCGAAAACTAAAAATAGGCGGGGTCCGCCCACTTTACCGCCCACCTCCCATATAAGGTCAAATTGTGTTCAAATAGCCCAAGGACCAATGTAAACTCGGAAACAAAAAATGGGCGTAGCCCGCCCACTTTACTGCTCACTTTACCGCCCCCTCCCATATAACGTAAAATTTGAAAAATTTGATGGTGAGTATATAGATTCGGCCGGGCCGAATATAACATTCGCGCTTGTTTATTTTGGCGTTTTTTATATTTTGGGGACTTTTTCTATTTCACTGTTTTTATTTTTATTAATTTCTGCGTTTTTTTTCGGAGATTTTATTTTTCAATTCGGCGATTTTTTTATTTTAGGTTTTTCGTTCTGTCGTTTCCGTTTGGACTATTTTTTTCATTTCGGCGTTTTTTGTTTCGGAGATTTAATTTTTCAATTTGCCGATTATTTTATTTTTCTCTTCGTTTTTACGTTTGCATTATATTTTAGATTTTTTTTAAAAGTGACTTTTTTTTTAAGTTTGTTGACAAAAATTAATCCAAAAATATATCTAGATTGACTTGATTTTAAATTATTTTCTGCTCGGCCAAAAACGAATGCAGAAGTTTCCTAATAATAACTTATATTAAATAACTATGAGTCTTTCTTTTATAAAAAATCGGTGCACTATATTCCAAATATCGGCCGTCAGTTTGTAACATACATACAGTCAGTTTGTAACATACATACAGTCAGTTTGTAACATACATACATACATACATACATACATACATACATACATACATACATACAAAAAAGGATAACTATTCAATTGTTGTTGTTTATATTTCAAAAGCAGTGCTTGCTATGAATGCTTCTCTTTCGTATTCAAATGTTCGTAGTTAAAAAAAATTTAGGCGTTAAGGCGAAAATTTTATTATTTGTGGGTAAGATGGTAATATGGTATTAAGTAACATGGTGAAGGGTATCAAAGATTCGGCACGGCCGAATCTTTTTTCAATTTCATTAGAAATTAAAATTGAAAGATTTTTTGGTGAATTGGTTGTTTCAATATTAAGTTCTACCAAGTCGGGTAAATATCGTTTTCTTGCTATCAACGTTAGCACTCAACAGCAGCAATAAAGCACAACTTATATTTGAGGAAAACATAACACTTTTCAAAAACAAATATTCAACAATTGTACAAAACAAAATACGGCTTAAAAGAAATTAATCATTAAATTATAAAACAGAAACAAAAACGTTGCTTTCATGAACACGGTATTATTCAAATCAAAGAAAAATAACTATACAAATATTAAATAGTTGTAGTGATCATGTTTTTTCTCTGCGTGTGCCAAGCACTTTACAGACATATAAAATTTTTTGATATCGAATTTGATTTGTAGAAGTTACGATTTTTTTAAAGTTTTATATATTCGAGGTTGTCGATTATAACACCCTGTAGCTAATCTCGTATTATTAAAGGGAGACTACGATTTTTTGAAACTTTTATATACTCGATGTGGTCAATTTTGAAACCCTGTAGCTAATCTCATATTATTACAGGGTGACTACAAGATAATTTTTCTAAAAGCCTAGGTCTTTCTCTATAACTCTCTCATATATCTTAATTTGATTCAATTTGTAATTTAGGAGAGCATTCAAAAATCCATTGAACGTGAACATGATTTCTTAATCGGTGAATAGGTATCTAAAAAGGGAATAACTTCCAATGTTAAGCTTATGTGATAAGAATTTATTTACACTACTTCTGGATGACAAGCTCAGGATCTTTTTGATTTCTTTATATATTATTTTTTTTATACCCACCATCAAAAAAATGGGGGGTATATTGATTTTGTCATTCCGTGTGTAACATGTTGAAGGAATCATTTAAGACCCCACAAAGTATATATATTCTGGGTCCTGGTTAGATTCTGAGTCGATCTAGCTATGTCCGTCCGTCTGTCCGTCTGTTGAAAGCAGGATAGCGCTCGAACGGAGCAACGTAGGGAGACGAAATTTGGCACAAATATTTGTCTTATATAAGGTTTGTTTGGGTAAATCGGTTCACAAACAAAAAAGTTATGGGCTAAAGACTAGAAACACAGGGTGTCCGTTTTATACTTTTCTGCTGATATTTCTGCAACAAAAGCATGTACGATAGCGAAATTTTGTACATATAGTTTGGGGATCGATATCAACTCGGAAGCCAAAAATGGGCGTGGCCCGCCCACTTTACTGCCTAATTTACCGCCCACTTTACCTCCTAAAAACTAGAAACACAGGGTGTCCGTTTTATACTTTTCTGCTGATATTTCTGCAACAAAAGCATGTACGATTGCGAAATTTTGTACATATAGTTTGGGGATCGATATCAGCTCGGAAGCCAAAAATGGGCGTGGTCCGCCCACTTTACCGCCCACCTCCTATATAAGGTGAAAATCAATGAAATTGTGTTCAAATAGTTCAAGGACTAATGCAAACTCGGAAACAAAAAATGGGCGTGGCCCGCCCACTTTACTGCCCACTTTACCACCCACTTTACCTCCTTCTCTCATATAACTTAAAATGTGAAAAAGTTGATGGTGGGTATAAAAGATTCGGCCGGGCCGAATATTTGCGCTTGTTTTTTTTGGAATGTAAACAATTTAATAGTTGAGACAACAAAACATGAAAGAATTGTAATAAAATAAATAAATTCTAATCTTAAATTCTTGATTATTTAACAATTTTATAAATTTTTTATGGGCTGGCCATAAAAATAACTAACGACTAATGTACAACCAAACCTACATTCATAATCATACAAAAATGTATCTTGAACTAATGCATAAATAATTCTTTACCAAAAAAATATTTAAAGTAAATAGAAATATAAAAACTTTTTATAAATATTCGTTAAGTAATTTGAAGAGTTTATTATTTGTACATTATGAGAATATTAAAGTATTGAATTTAAAAAATACCCTACATGTATGTGAACACACAATCAGAACCATAAAATCGTTTGTTGTAATAATTTATAAAAGAAAAATGTATAAAGCGCTGAGCAATGGGTTAAGGAAAAAAATCTCAAAAATCTATAATAATGAGACATTCTTATCATTCCAATATTGCAGTCATACAAGTTATGGAAAATTAATAATTTTATATGGTTATTTAGGGTGATATTAGTTCTTATAAAAATTAATATTATGTAGTTAGTTTTTATAAATTTTAATATTTTTATTTTCCTTAGTTCTTCTTTATATGGAAAATTTCCTTAAAAGTCACTGAGACACATGTCAGTTTTGTAAATAAAATTTTAGACAAATTGTTCATATTTCTACAAACTACAAATGAATTCTAATAAATTTCTTTTTTATGTTTGGTTAAGGTAGATTTTCATATAGTTTTTTTTTTTCTATTTTGATAAATGGACAAATTTTCTGCTTTTAATAAACACATTTGCATTTCTTTTGAAATGTATGTATGAGAAAAAACTAAAACTAAACTTAGTAATAAATAGATTGTATATCAAAAATTCTTTGTTAACAAGATATTTCTCATATTTTTGCATCTACCAAAAAAGAAAAAAACTAAATATATGAAATATTATTTATGTATACAAATTTTAAGTACATGTTAGTGTTGTTTAAAGTTTTTGAAGAGTTAGATATTTAAAGGAATAAAATAAGGAATAAAGAAATTATGAATTATTAAATTAAAAATTTTTAAAAATTCTATATTTTAAGATAACTCAACGATAATTTGAATGGGCATATATTGGAGTTTAATTTATCTTAATTGAAATGTATCAAAAGTGGCGATTAATTAAATTTTGAAAGATAAATTTTCGTTATAAAGTTGTATACTGAATAAAAAATAGACAAAATTTTTTGCCAATATCAACTAAAATCATCAAGGTAGGTTATGTTGTTTTCTTGTACGGAACTGTCAAAGTTAAACACTTTTTTAAACTTTGGAAAAAGTGTAAAAAATTCCATTTTCATCAACTTTCGGAGTATTTTTTTTAAATAAAAAATCTTTTAAAGTAAAAATTTAAAATAGAACCATCAACTTCAGATATTTAATTGTAAAAAAGTTCGTAGGGTGCCAACAAGGTTTTTTATTATTTTTTTAGTATAAAAGAATGATTAATTAAGAATTTTCATCCATAAATAACAATATCTCTTTAATTTCTGGTTTCTAATATTAGAATAACGAAAAATAAATATTAGAATTACGGTAAAGTATATTAGAATAAAGAAAAAGTAACACAAAATCCCTTTTAAGGATTCTGATTTACTTAGGACCTTACATCATCAATTTGATGTTTCTAAGGATGAATATTACAGAACATTCAAGAAGTACTATTAGAAGAACGAAAAAGTACCATAAATTCACATATCATTAATTTCATGTTTCTAGGTTAAATATTATAGTAAATTTAAAAAGCACCATTAGAAGAACAAAAAGGTTTTTTTTTTTTTTCATCTAAATTTATTTATTGGATCTTCACTAAATTAAGTGAACTAACAATAAGTAATTCAAATCTTTACTCTAAATCTTAATTTATATTATGTCCAACCACTGTCGGACGAAAAACTATATGTGATCAAAGAGTTTAGCTTAGGCGGAGGTCTGTTGTGTTCCTTCTTCTCAAACGGTTGTAGCCATCGCTTCTTATTATGTTTCGAGCAAGTGGGTTAGGGTGTACTTCAAGCTTCCTCAAATTGGATTCTGCGTGTTTTCTTATTTCATCTTTAACAATAGGAACATTGAGGTCCTTGTGAATATTATCATTTTTTATATACCAGGGTGCTGCGGTTATCATTCGAAGTATTTTATTTTGGAATCTTTTAATTTTTTCAACATTTGAAATTGAGGCCGTGCCCCATAGTTGGATACCATAGCACCATATTGGCTTTATAATTGAGTTATAGATCAACAGTTTGCAGTCCAGACTTATTTTAGAATTTCTACCAATTAGCCGTTAATTTTTTATCTATATGTGATTTCCACGTAAGACGTCGATCTGAATGCATACCAAGGTATTTTACTTCCGTTTGGGCACGAATCTCTCCGCAATGTGAATGTAATATGTATACATTTCTGTTCATTCACTTTTATTCTCCATTGCTTTAACCATTTTTCTAAAAATAGTATATGATCCTGCAAGAGTTTAGATGCTTCTTGGGGGTTTTCATGAACGCCTAGTATAGCTGTGTCATCTGCAAATGTTGATATATGGGTTCGACTATTAGTTGGCATATCAGAAGTGTATATTAAATATAAAAAGGTACCCAGTATACTTCCTTGGGGTACACCTGCTTCAATGGACTGCGGTGAGCTTATAAAGTCTCCCTCTTTAAGAACAAACTTTCGATGAGTTAAATGGCTTTCTAGCAGCTTATGCGTATTTGTGGGTAAATGTTGTTTAATTTTAAATAATAATCCTTCGTGCCATACTTTATCGAAGGGTTGAGAAACGTCAATGAAGAGAGCAGAGCAATATTTCTTTTCTTCAAATGTCTTAGATATAACATTTATAAGCCTGTGAGTTTGTTCTATGGTGCTATGTTTTTCTCTATCATTCGAAGTATGTGTTGGAATACAATCGAAACGATTCACTATCGGTTTAAATTTTTTCATTAATAGCTTCTCAAATAGCTTTTATATATTCGACAACAGGCTAATAGGCCTATACGATTCTACTTTAGTATAAATGATCTTTTCCGGGCTTAGGTATCATTGTAACCAATGAGACCTTCCATTCTGGTGGATAATATTCAAGGCGTAATATAGCATTAATAATAAAAAGTATTATTCTTATTGCTACTCGGGGTAGCTCCAAAAGCATTTTGTTACTGATCTTGTCAATACCAGGTGCTTTTTTGGAGTTTAAATCAACAATAGCCTTGTCGATCTCTCGAATCTCAAAACAAAGGGGTTCAACTGCTTTAAAACGGGGTACAACAAGTGGCAACTCCATTATGTCATCTGATAAATTTGGGGAAAATACGTTCTTTAGATGACTAACAAACAGATTCCCCTTTTTAGTATTATTTCTTGCCCAGCCTCCATTTGTATTTCGTAGAGGGGGCCTACTTATAACTGGTCTTTTTAATTTCTTCTTGTCACTCACTTAGGGCCACATATCCTTAATTTCATGTTTCCTGGGTCATAATTATAGAAAATTCAAAAAGTACCATTAGAAGAACAAAAAGGTATACCAACGACCCCGCCTGTGAATTCTCACTCTTTTAAGACTACATATCCTTAATTTCATATTTCTAGGTTATAATTATCGAAAAATTAAAAAAAAAAAAAAAAACATCAGAAGAATAAAAAAGTCCTCTCTTGTGGAATATCATTAATTTAGAACACCATATCTTTAATTTTATGTTTCTAGGTTAAATATTATAGAAAATTAAAAAAGAAAATTAAAAATTAGAAGAACAAAAAGGTATCACAAAGTTCCCCCTGTGAATTCTCACTCTTTTGGGGCCACATATTTTTAAATTCATGTTTCTAGATCCAAAATTAAAGAAAAATTAAAAAAGTACCACAGGAAGAACAAAAAAGTACCACAAAGTCCCCTCTAAGGATTCTCATTCACTTAGCACCACATGTCCTTAATTTCATGTTTCTATGTTCATAATTATAGAAAACTCAAAAAATACCCCTCTTGAGAATTGTTTCCCACATAGTACCATGTATATTTAATTTCACGTTTCTAGGCTAAATATTACAGGAAATTCAAAAAGTACCATTAGAAGAACAAAAAGTACAACCAAGTTCCTCCTCTTGAATTCTGACCCACAGGACCATGTATCTTTAAGTATCACAAATTCCACTCTTGTGAATTCTTATCCACATAAGACTACATTTACTTAATTTTATGTTTCTAGGTTTAATCAAAGTTTGAATAAAATACAATTTCCTTACCCCCTTTATGGTACTTTTTTTCACCCATCGAAGTATCAAAAATTTTATTTCAATGAATTTCTAAATTGTAGTGGTATCTCATATGAATATTTCAATATATATATAAAAAAAAAAAATTATAAAAAAAAGTACCAAAATTAGGTACGATTTTTATCCCTTAAACGTTCATATTTCTAGAAAGTACCAAATTTGTATTTGTCATTTTTTAATAAGTTATAAATACGATGTAAATTTTATCTATATGTTTATTGGTTTCAAAGATACATATGGTGCCAAAAAAGTATCAAAATACAGTTTTTACCCGTTTTCTCCCTAAAAGGGCCGATTTTCAAAAAAGTACCAGACACCTATCCGATTATCTTTTAAATGAATAACGATAACTATTCAACTTTTTTTTTGTATCTTTATGAATTTGGGAGATATAAGGTTGCCGATTTTACCCTTTTTTACCTCCTAAACATCAGGGATGGAAAAGTTGATACTATAGTACTTTTTAGATACTAAAAAACTTTAAAGAATTTCCAAAAATGGAATTTTTTAAGTTTTTTGCTATATCTTCCCAACCAATATCGGGGAGCAAAAATTTATATTACCAAAAAATTAAAAAAAATATCAAACTTTGTTAAAAATATAATTATTTTTTAATTCCAGCTTTGCGATTTGAGAAATTAAGGCAAAAATTAGAAAATTATAAAAAAATTGGTCAATTTTGAGAGACCCAGGTTCACGCAGTATTAAAGTTTTTAATTTTCTTTTCCATCACACAATTCCTTATAAAGTAACCTTTCAGAAAAGTATAAATACTATATATGTTACTTAAGAAATTTTTTTTTTTAACTCAAAAAGAACGTAACTACCTTTTTCGAAAAAAACGGCGAAAAATCGATTTTTTTTCAATATTCAAATTCAAATGCATATAACTTTTGTTTCCGTAGATTTTTTTAATTTTTTTTTACACAATTTTGTTATTGGTTGTTAATAAAATAAAAAATATTTCAAACAAATCAAGTGAAATTTGGACCCCCTATAGCGAGAAAACTTTACCAAGATAGGTCCAAAAATAAAAAATTAAATTTTTTAGCCCGATATCTCTTAAACTAAAAGAGATAACCTACACATACGACAATGTTTTTTGTAGATCTCGACTAGCAGAATCCACTCATATAAAAATATTTTAAATCGGATAATATATAACGAATCTGGATCCTTTTAAATTTTTTGAACACCCGAGGTGTCCAATTATAGGACCCTCTGGACCCTCTCCCGTTATGTCTATAACGTCCAAACTCAAAACTTAAACTCGCATATACCTCTACTAACCATAGCTGTTCATTGTGAATATTTTCATTCAAAATATTTGTTAAAAATTGACTATTTTTATACTTTATTTATATTTTTAGAAATAAAATGATTCCAAATTATTTGTAATATGATTTTCAGTTACTTGAAATTAATTTAAATAAAAACTATTTAAATATTTGTTAACAAGTTAGATAAAATAAAATTTCCACAAAAAATATTCGAATATTAATTTATAAAATTTAAATCAAATTCCAAAGTCTTCACTAATTTGAAAATATATTTTATTTCCTTAGCTTGAATACAATTGCTCTTTATTTTATTTTCTATTTTAAAAATAAAATAAAATCTATTTTAAAACATTCATTTTTTTTTTATTCATAGAAAATTTTTTAATATTTTTATTCAACATGAATTGGTTTGAATAGTTTTAAATTTAAATAAATAAAAGTTTTAAACGGAAAACTATAGTCAATTAAACAATTTATCAAAGAAATATTCTATTTATTTCAAAATTTAAATATTCTAAAACATTAACAAATCAAATTATAATGCGCTAACTTTTATTTAAAAAGTCCCAGCAAAAAAAAAAACATTTTCATCTCTTCAAAAGTAGAACAAAGTGTATATATACTTTTTTGTTACAACTACTTTGTTTCAACTTTTTTAAAATTTAATAATAATTACTTCCAAAAAAATTAAAACTAATGAATTTCTAGCGGGAAAAAAGGTTAATAATTTCTAAGAAAATTTAAATTTTATAAATTTTAAATCATATTCATTATATTTTGATAGCTCTAAAACAGACTTTTTGTTATAAAATTTTATAAACATAATACTGCAAAAAAATGAACTGCAAAAGAAATGAACTAGAAATATAGAAGAAGAACATCTTACCAATAACAATCATGGGTTAGAAAAAGAACTTCTGCAGCACTTTTTCACCACTAAGTACTTCCTTCAGCTCTTTATTAGTTCCATTTTTTTTTGGGGTGCTACATTCCATATTATATCTTTCGGAATAGTAGGTCCATATGTTAGGAACAATTTTTAAATTTCATATAGTTTTTTTTCACTCACACGGATCTACTCTAAAATTAAAATTTTTATTTTTTCTACTAAATATGATCCTTAATCAATTTAATAAAAGTTAAGATATTTACAATTCTGTGATTATTAATATTTAATAATTTATATTTTGAGACTTGAAATTCCCTAAATAATAATAAAAAAAAAACTTGGGCCATTATGCTCAGAATAATTTTTGTCCACCAGGGGGCTTATTGTGTAATTCGATTCGAAAGAAAACACTTTCGAATTTCAATGTATAAAGTATACAAATTCGAAAGATTTTGCTTTCGAATTTAGTTACAAAATAACCCTCCAGGTTTTATAGTACTTTGTAATTTTTTGATTAATTTTGTTCAATATTTAAAAAAGGCGACAATTTATTTACAAATATAAACAATTTTTGAGATAATTTACTCTTATTTGTATTAATGATCTAGTGATTATTATTTCGCAAATTCTAACTTACTAACAATATCGATGAAAAAATACAGAAAATTCAACATAAATTTTACATACTTGTATAATCAATGAGTCAAATATACAATTGTTAGAACTACTTTTTTTCCATTTAATAGTCATATGTATTGCAAATTTAAAATATATAATTTTTCTTCCAAATGTACGCCTCCATCTTCAACTAAGCCATAATTTTTACCGAAAGTGTCCAAATTTTTTTTCTTTTATTATTTCGTTATAATATACGATTCTGACCAGTATAATATTGTATATATATACATATTATTAGGACTTATATCAGGTTATGAAATTATATTTATTAGTTTCTCAATTATTGCATTTTAAAAATGACAAAAAGCTCTTTGAACCACCCTTTATTTAAAATATATATATATATATATATATATATATATATATATATATATATATATATATATATATATATATATATATATATATATATATATATATATATATATATATATATATATATATATATATATATATATATATATATATATATATATATATATATATATATATATATATATATATATAAAAAATAAAAAGAGTTTCGTATTACAATTTAACGTTTTAATTCAATTAAACATTGCTTTTATTGGGTCCAAAAGTTAAGCTTAACTACAAATTTCTTTAATAGATCAAAACAAAGAAAATTATACAAAATAACAAAATTTTCTTCTTATTCTAAAGAACAAACATTTTTTTTTTATTTTTTTTCTTTAATTTAAACAATATTTAATATTTAGTTAATATTTTTTTCATCTACTAATATTAAATATTATCTAATATTTTTATAAAAGTTCTACAAAAATTTTAAATAAATTGCAAATAAATATATTATGCAAAAAATTTTTGTTTTTTAATTAAAATTAATAAATCTACATATAAATATCTTTAATACAATTCATAGTATTTTATTGTACCGTTTTCTATTTGTTTTCATTTAAAAACTATACCACTTCATTTCCTTCTTAAATGTAAAAACCATAACCAAACAACTTTGTATATTGACTGCGCAGAACTGTACAGTCTTACTATCCAGTTGTTCTTACGTTGCTGAAAAAGGTTTCTACGTTGTGCTGAGCGCACACGACTAAGACGTAAAATAAACTGGCTGAGTAAAAAACTGAGTGAGTGCGCTGCTTATTTAATTTGACTGCTGAACAAAATAAAAACTGGATGCTGCTTAAATCAGTTTTGTGTGTGAGCAGCAAAATGTGTTTAGTTAGTATGTGATGGATAACTAAATCAAGTAAACTTGTTTCAGCAAGATGCTGTAAAAAAAGCAACTGTTTAGAAAATTACGACTGCTTTAAGCAGCCATTCGAAACACTGTTTTTCCCAACATCATCAAAGAAACGACTTTATAATCAAATAATTTAATATAAATTTGAGGTAAGTAAAGATTTGCGGAAATAATTGATAAATTTTTGCTCGCGCATTTTTTGTACTTTTTATCTTATTCCATCATAAGTGAAGTAAACGGACTTTGTTCATAAATTCTGCACCATCTTTGTTGTTGTGCAGACTTTCAGCAACTAAATACAGGGTGATAAACTTATGATGACAAAATTTTTTGGTTTTTGAAATTTTTTTTAGTTTTTTGGGCGTGGTCTGTGCGCCCATTAACCGAATACAAAATTTGGGATGAGGATTGATACTTGTTGTAATTGTACGTATTTTGAGCTATATCACGTTGGTGTGCCCGAAATAGTCAACGTAGTAGATAATATCAAAGTTTGGAAAACAAGACCGAAAATTTTTCAAAAAGTCAGTTCTTCGCGAAGCACATTTGTGAAATTGCTTGGATTACTGCGTGAACTTAGTTTTTTTTTTGTCATTTTACATAACTAAATCGGAGGAGTATTGAAAATAAATTTAATACAAAAATTTTATGGACTCTTTGAAAATTATGCAAAAATTGGACTTTTTGTTTTTGTATTTTTATACAGAAAATTGCAATTTAAACAAATACTGGATATATAGATATACGAGTGGCGATAAGTATAATTGATTGGGATCAAAAATTTAACTGAACTGTCGTTGTTAAAAGAAAACGGAACACTTTTGTCAAAATATATTTCGCAAAGGCACATCGTGTGGACAGCATGAAATTTACTATAATCGACACAATTAGAAAGTTGTTGTTATGCTTAATGAAAATTCGGAGGCGCATCAAAGAATTTTCAGAGATAAATATTTTATGGACTAAAAAATATTTACTTGGGTTAAAAAAGGATCACAATATTAAAATGCATTTCTATGTAATAAATTCTAACAAAATATATTTTTAACCAATATATAGAGAAATGAAAGAAAATTTTAAAAATTTTACTTGGAAACCCCAAAATATGCTGCACTAATACCATCAAACATTGAACATATCATACATATTATTTAAATAACTTAGTAGGTTTTGATATTATGTGTAATTTTGACCAGAATTGAATCAAATCAGAACTCAATCAAAAAATTTTGATAATTGCTTGTGATATTTGTAAGAGATCACAGAATTTTGTTTCTCTCTAGCCTTTAGATTTCTTATAGAATAAAATTTTACTTTTCGATAAAAATAGTTTTTTTTTTTGACACGGTTATTGTGAAACCAAATTGTCGTTCATTTGGCTCACTACTATTAAGTTTTCTTTTTTTTTACTTTTATGAAAAATATACTTTCATTTACCAAGATAATCAACTTTTTGAAAAAAGGCAACATACATTTTTCTCTTTTTTTCACCTTTTACAGATTTTTGCATAATAATTTGTTAAAATATTTTATATGCAACACAAAAGTTCATACCATTACACTATTATGGACGCCAGAAATTAATAAGTAAATTAGAAAACACCACTTTCCGAACAATTTTTCCTATATAAAAACTGATGAAAATACTGCCTCAGTGGTGGAGGGTATATAAGATTCGGCATGGCCGAATATAATTTTTCGCTTGTTTTTATTCAAACCTTTTGAGACTGAATATTTTTATTTCCAAACTATATACATACAAGTAGTCCGACTCTTTGGCAGGAGTACCTAACTCTAACAGTGTGTTAGTAAAAAAGTACCTAACTCTGAGTATGTGTTAGTAACAAAAATTTAAATGTGTTGTTGTATTTTTATTTTCTTCACACACAGAGTTTTATAAAAATGTTTTAAATTTTAATTTGTTTGAGTTTTCAATACCAAAAATTGAAACCCTGTTGTAAAATTTAATTTATAAAACAAACTGTCAAAAAGTAATGAAAAAAAAATATTTGTGTTTTGTGCGAAATGGACCCATTTTTAAATTAAAATAAAGCTAATGGGATTGCAAAAAATTTTAAAATTATGTGTGCTGGTGTAATAAAGTGTAAAAGTGCTTAAAAATTGTAATATTTAGTGTTAAAAATTTGAGTGTTTTTCCTTTGTATTAGTTCTCTCATAATTCACACAGCACCCGTATATGTGAGAGAGAAATTTTACTAAAAGGGAGTCGGACAACTTTGTATACTTTGTTTATTTCTTTGGAGATTTTGTTGATTAAAATAATAAAAATATTTATTTAAAATTTTTCTATTTGAATATAAAGTTTTTGAATAAAAATCAGAAAAATTTGTTAAACTTTTTTTATTTAAATAAAATACATATGAATATTATTCAACGTTAGAATAATCAAATAAAAAACTTTTGATTATCTTCTTATAAAAAGATATTTGTTTTTCTTTCGATTAAATAAAATATTTAAATTTTTAATTTATTTTGTTCAATCAGATACAAATTTATAATAAATTCAATTGTTTTAGTATAAATAGAAATCCTTAATATTTTTATTTAAAAGTTAATAGATGGATTAACAAATATTTTTAATTAGAAATAAGAAATGAAAATGAAATAAAAAGTATTTTCATTTTTTATTTCATTCATATTAACACTGTCTGAAATCGGACCAGCCGTTTGGAAATTCCAGATTTATTTCTATTTTATTTTTTGAATGGGACACTGTGTGTCATTGAACTTCAACTATATCACGTTTGATGTTCAAATCCGTATAACAAACAAAAATATTTTTTATATAAAAACTTTTTTTTTTTCTAATTTTTCTTATGATTTTTCATTCTTTTAAAATTCTGTTCTATTTTTTCTCTTGTTGGTCTAACGTAAGAGTTATTTTACACAAAATATAATTCATTTATATGATAAATTTTCCATTCATGTTTGTATTTTGTGGGTTTATTTAGTTTTTCTTTTTTTGTTTTATTATTTTTCTTTAAGGTTTCACTTATTTCTCTTCTGCTCGTTGGTTTGGCCTCTTATGCACTTTTTGCAAGGATATAAATGTTAGATATTTGTAAATAATATTTAGTATAAATTTTAGTTATATATACTATGTACATCGTTTATGTAATACATAATTTATATGTATGTCCATCATTTGTATGATCTACATAGATAAAAACTTATTATAGTGTAAGCAATTGCATATTTCCAAATGAATTTCTTAAAATTATTTATAACTAAATGTATAATTTGAAGCTTTAAAAATAAAAATATGTACTTTATATTTGTACTGCTATATTACAAGTTATAGATGTAATAAAGAAAAAGAAAAAAGTTTATGGAACATTTTGAAGTTTTAAAATATTATAATTTACATGCATATATAAAGTGATGATGTGTAAAGAATTTTAGAATTTGAATATCCCAACAAACCAAATGATATCGTAATGATATCATAACGATATCATTTGGGCGATGAAGAAGCCCGAGAATGATATCATTTATAATTCTAAAATGATATAGGTTGCTTTCTAAAAGGTACACTCGAAAATGATATCATAATTTTTGAAAATAACGATATTAGTAATGATATCGTTAAATTTAAGCAGCGCGATAACTTAGTAATATATTCAAGATTATATACATACATATGCACCATAATTGGCTGACTTATTAATATTATAAATAATTTAAAATTAAAACGAGATAACAATAATAATAAACTAAAGTCCATTCTGATCCAAATTTATATTGAAATCCAAGCTGATATTGATTCCATTGTCTTGTCCTCTTTTATTTTTTGCGATTTCACTAAAATTTGCTGTAAAATATAATATTCATATAAGACATAACATAAAATATAGTTTTTCCACAAAAGTTTTCAATTTATTTTTATTTTCCTAAAAATATTTGAAGTTTTTTCCTAAGGAAAAAATTATTTCGATATTTTATCATATAATTTTAAAATTATGATATCATTAATGATACTGTATCGTTTCTTGGTTTGTTGGGATGTTCTATGAATTTTTACTTACTAATTTATTTAAATTTTAATACTTAAAAAAAAAAAAAAAAAATTTTGTAATTGAAAATTGTAAAATTCTTAAAATAATGATAAGGCAAGAGTTTTCAAAATTTTGGTTTCCTGTGAAAGCCAGTATATAATTATTTGTTTATACTTAAAGACAAAAATCGAAACATTAAAATAACACGTTTTATTTGTGAAATATCATCAATAACAAATAATAGCTTTAATCCTTATAAACAAGAAATACTTGAACTTGAAATCCTTTTATGCTTAAGAAAAATTTGAACTTTGTTTTCTGTTTAAGAAAAACTTAAATGTTCATTTTGGGTTCAATGCCTTGTATTACAACGTTGTGTTTGTTGTTGTTGATTTTGCTGTTATTAGGTTGAACATGAAATAAAAGTTTCCATATCATTTGTGCTTCTTTGAAATCGGACTTGATTTGTAAAAGTTTTTTCTTTTTTTTTAATTTGGATAACCTGTAGTTTATCTCATATTATTACAGGATAACTACAATAGGATTTTTCTGAAAGATCCCCCTCACATACATTTTTGCGATTGGCCCTACTGAGTACTCTAGTGCGTTTATATTTATACCAATCGGCTTAGAATCACGAGTCGATTTAACGATGTCCGTCCGTCCGTCTGTCCGTCAATGTAAACCTTGTAATCAAACTGCAGGTCGCAATTTTGATTATTATTTCACCTAGCTCCCATACAACTATTCTCCCGGAAAAGAGGTTTAACGATCATAAATCCCTTAAATATATCAATATTTTAAAAAACTTTTGTACATATAAGGTCCATATAAGTCTAAATGTGTTAACGGGCATAAATCCCCATAAAATGTTAGTATCAAGTTAAAATTCGACACAAATTAGTTTTATATAAACATAAATGATAGTGCCAAATTTAACAAAGATCGGTTCATAATTTACCATAGCTCCCATATAAGGTCCACTTTCGGGAATCACCCAAAAGTGAATAAATTCATATAAATGTTAGTATCGACGCATATTGTGGTAAAAGGGGTAAAAGGGGTCGAAAGGGAAAGGTGATATCAATATCTTAATGATCACGTTTTATTTCTTTATTGATTCTTATTTAAAAAATTCAATTTTAGAAATTTAAGATTTTTTTTAGCAGAACGGTAATGTCTGTCCGTTCGTCTATACATTAGAGTTAAATGGGTCGAAAATTATGCATAATTCAGGAAAAGGTGATATCAACACTTTAATAATCACATTTAATTTTTCTTTTTATTAGTAAGTTAAAAAATTAATTCTTAGAATTATAAGGTGTTTTTTGGCTGAATGGTAATGTCTGTCCATCCGTCTATACATTTGGGTTAAATGGGACGAAAATGACGCTTAATTCAAAAAAAAGGTGATATCCAAATTTGTATGACCACGTTCTATTTTTTCTATTTATTATTTAGTAAAAAAATGAATTTTTAGAATTCTAAAATATTTTTTGGCAGCATGACAATGTCCGTCCGTCTGTCTATACATTTGGGTTAAATGTGACGAAAATTCCACTTAATTCAGAAAAAGGTGATATTAAAATTTTAATACCTTCATTTGATTTTCATATTAATTAAAAAGTAGAAGAAAAATATTTTTCGAATTTTAAGATTTTTTTGAAAGAATTCTAATGTCTGTCCATCTGTCCGCCTGTTTGTTAATTTTTGCAAACTTTCCAATTCAAAATCGTTTAACTTTTGACTCAATAAATATAATAAAAATAATAAAAATTTTCTTTGTTCGATAGATAATTTTGCTTTTTAACCAACTACATAAAATATAGTAAAATCGGATGAAAATATTTGGCTATATATGGAAAAATCTTAACCGAGATCTTGTAAAATTGAGATTTTTGAAATTTTAAATGTATATAACTCGAAAAAATATATAAGATAAGTAGTACATGAAGGACTTATCAAGGACTTTAAGGTGATATAAAAATTTTGAAAATCGGGTAAGGCACAAAAATTTGCTAGTGATTAAACATTTTCCATGACACTAGTACACTATTTTGAACCCCTATAGTTCCGCTCCTTATGCTTATATTGGATCGTGCTTCTAAACTCGAAATGGTACTGTCCTCTGCTATGCCTGTGTGAAATTTCATGTAAATCCAGCCGATTAGAAGTTACAGATTTATTTCGATTCTCCCCCATTGTTTAATGTTTTTTGAAGCAAAGAAAATGTCTGCACTTAACTTTCTCAAATCGGGCTACATATGCGCACGATTTTTTTTCCATAATATTAAAGTGGACAATATATACTATTTTTCAGAAATTTTTCAGAACAAACATCCTGTAACATTTTAAGTTACATTCCATGAAAGTTGAAAATTAGTGTATTTTAGGACAATTTCAAAAAAATAAAAAAATTATTAGGACAAAATATAATTTACAAATACTTGAAGAAAAGTACACTTAAATATCTGAAGTTAATGGTTTCATTTTAAAATTTTACCTTAGAAGTCTTTTTATTTAAAATACATTTACTGAAATCGATGAAAATTTAATTTCTTACTATTTTTCAAAAATGTAAAAAAATTCATAACTTTGACAGCTCCTTATAAGAAAACAACATAACCTAACTTAAAGATTTTAATTGATATTGATACATAATTGTGTCTATTTTTATACGGTACATAATTTGATTACAAAATTTTAAATTTTAAAATTCAATTAAGCGAGACTTTTGACACATTTTACCCCAACATGTGACGTAATATTCTGTATTCGTATGTTTTATTTTACACTTAATATGAGTATCGGTCCACAATTGGCCCAAGTCTAATAAAAGACCCCTGCCAGAATTTTGATGTACACATTGGTGTAGGGTATCATATGGTCGGGCTTGACCGACTATATCTTCCTCTCCCTTTTTTTTAATTTTGCCTATATAGTCCGAATTTGTAGCAGGTCTGGAAAAAGTCATTGCCAAACTCTTTGGAACACGTCAATGTTTCCAAAACTGTATTCCGTTTGTAGATTCATACCTTGGGATTTTAGAACATATAGGCTGTCGTCAAAATTTCGAGAGGATATGTACTTACCTCTATTAGGTTAATCGGTTTGTTTCGCAAAAAAAAAAAAAAAAACAAAATTTTTTTGCTATTTTCAAATTCAAAATCGTTTATATTTGGACTCAAAAAATATATCAACTTAAATTTGTCTGTTAATTATTCCTTATTCTTTATCTAATTGCAGAAAAATCTGGCAAAATCGATCGGAAATGTGGTGCTACATATAAAAAAACTGGACCATAATCATGCAAAATTTAGTAGGTTAAAATTTCAGTAGCACATTTTTCATAGCTCTTATTAAGAATTTTAAAAAAGATATAAACATCTTTGAAATTGGATAAACGTTTAAAGTGTCAAAGGTATTCTACTTAGAGTCCCCTTAATTCTGCTCATGAGAGCACTGTAGAGTCTTTCTTCTAAGAATTCTTAGAATTGTACTGTCCACTGCTATATTTCTGTGAAATTTTATAAAATTTCAACTGGCCAATTAGAAGTTACTGATTTATTTCCAAAAATTTTCGATTCTGCCCCACTGTTTACTGGTACTTAATACCTACCAGAGTCTCGTTTTCGCTTCAGGTACCACCAATTTCGGTGAGGCAGAAAATTATTTCGGTATAATTGTTTAGAGATTGCGATATATAATTATACTAGGACTTGCATAATTGCATAACAAAATTCACAATTAGAAATGATTATAGGACGCACAATAGGACATTTCTGTCATTTTCTGTTTATAAGTCTGTAACTTTTTAATCTTTTAAAATAAATTAACAAAAATTTTTACAAATAATCTTGAGAATATTATCTATATGATTAGTTAAATCCATTTGTAATATATTTGCCAAACTCTCTTTTATTTCGTAATATTGTTATTTGATTACATAACTTTATATAAAAAAATTTATGGATGTGAAAATGTATGGGTAGGACCATTAAAGACCTTAAAAATTAGTGTAAATATTTTGAATGATTTAAATCACGATAAAGTTTAAATTTCCGGCAAGACTGCCGGACGGACATAACAAAACCAACACTTAATTTTATAATGATCTGTGGTATTTGATATATTATTAAGTGTTATCTGATCCAGCTATATACACATTTTTAATGTAATGGATTAATTGAATTCTGAGATATACAGTGCTGTGCAATATAATAGTCTATTGTATATTAAATATTTTCTCTTCGATTTAACACTATTAAAAAAACGTTCTCTTAGGAATTTTTGGTACCGTTATTTTTGATATTGTCAATACTAAAAATAATGGGTATTTTTAAGAAGTTTCTTTCTTTCCTTTATGCGCTTTCGTAAACATTTCAAGAAAAGTTAAAATATAATTTGTGCAAAATAATAGACTTATTTTAAAGGATTAAATTTTTTTTGTTTTAATTTACCTTATAATTTGGATAAATTTTCTGAAAATAATTAAATGTAAGGTAAATGAAATATTATTGTTGAAAAAATATTATAAAATAATATTATTTTTACGAAATGATGGGTCGTAATGTACATAGCACTCCTTAAGAAAGTCGAATAGTGAAATAATTACGTGACCAAGGAAAAACACTTTATTTTATTGCGGAATTGCTTGGTCTCATCATTTCGTCTCATCATTTCGTAAGAAACGCGATCAAGTGGAAGCCATCAAAAGAAACACGTGGTAGACCTTGCAAAATAACCGCTACCACGGATTCACAGAT
This sequence comes from Protophormia terraenovae, assembly GCA_951394005.1. Classification (NCBI taxonomy): domain Eukaryota; kingdom Metazoa; phylum Arthropoda; class Insecta; order Diptera; family Calliphoridae; genus Protophormia; species Protophormia terraenovae. Next base: position 114,609,453 of record OX596077.1, on the reverse strand, counting down.
AGCTCTTCTAGTGAAGAAGCAGCCATTTCTATCTTCAAAAGCCGTTTCTGAAGAAATAGGTAACATAATTAGTGCTCAACAGTACGACGAAAACTTTTAGAAAAAGGTTTGCCAAGTAGAATCGCCAGGAAGTTACCATTTTTAAGCTCAAAAAACTAAGCAGCTCGAAAAAAATTTGTTACAAAAATTAAAAATAGTGAAGTTGATAATTTTAAGAACATTTTATGGAACGACGAGACAAAAATTAACTTGTTCGGGTCAGATAGTCGCAGAAATGTTAGATGACCAAATGGAAAGGAACTAGATGATCGTTATACAAAAAAGATTGTAAAACACGGCGGAGGAAGTATAATGGTGTGGGGTGAATTTTGTTGGAATGGTGTTGGCCCTCTTTATTAGATCACAAAAATAATGAACCAAGAAATGTACCATGATATTTTCAAGGATATTATGCTACCCTATGTGGAGAACAATATGCCACCAGAATGGACTTTACAACAGGACAATGATCCTAAGCACTCCTCAAAATTTGTTAAGTCTTGGCTGAGTGCTAACAATGTATCTGTTTTAGAATGGCCTTCACAGTCACCGGATCTAAATCCTATTGAGAACCTTTGGGTTGAACTGAAGAGAGGCCTAGATGGGAAGAGATTTCGAAATAAAAATCAACTTTGGGAAAAGGTTAAAAAGAAAAGGGAGGAAATTTCTATAGAAAAATGCCAAAAATTGATAGAATAAATGCTCAGAGCGCAATTATTGTTTATAATGAATGAGCGCATTATAAACAATAATGGCGCTCATTCAGGTTATTGAATTAACTTGGCATATTATTATAATATTCAATATTAGTAGAAAATTTAATTTGTTTTAGTCTTTAATGAAAAAAATATATATTTGTTTAAGAAATATTGAATAAGTCTATTATTTTGAATCATAGGAAAATGATTTTTTTTTTTATTTTTTATTTAAATAAACTTTGTTTTTTTTATGACTTTATTTAATAAAGTCATAAAAAAAACAAGAAACATTTGTGTATGGTGTATCTTTTAGTACAGTTCTTAAATAAATAAAAAATTAATTTAAATATCATTCATAATGAAAAATATTTACCAAATAAAAATAAGTCTATTATTTTGCACAGCACTGTATATTAATAAGTACGTTGTTATAAATTAGACATTTTATTATAAATATTATATAGTTTTTAAAATTAATGATAAAAATAAAATCTATGCAAAGTTCTCTATCGAAAATGGTATAAATTATATTGCACAAAGTTTAAGATGCAAAATAATATTGTTCAAAATGTGCCCAGCTTTTTGTTTAAAAAATTTCAAATAAACTAAATTTATGAAATATTTTAGGGCAGTTATATTGGTGGGAATTTTGCAATACACCCACAACAGTTCATGATTTGTTAAAAAAAAAAAAAAAAAATTATAAAATTTTATAAATGTTCAATAAAAATATTTCATATCAGCTCTAGCATTTCCCACAGTGGTAATGGCAGAAGAAATATTACATCAAAAGTTTTGAGATTTTATAGAAATCATTTTTATTTCAACTTCTATAAGAGAGACGTAGCCCCCACACAAAGGGAACTGAAAATCTCATATTTATTGAACTATTACAGCAAAAGTATTAAGATTTTGAGGAAATAATTTCCTTAATACTTTAATATAACACAAGAGGCAGTTAAAATTTATATTTTTATTTATTATTAAGGAGTGAGATCGAAAAAATTTTAACATATATTTAAAATCTTCGATATTTTGGGACATCTTTTTGTGCTCTTCAATTCTCTTTTCACAAGAGCCGAATATCACTCCACTTATTATAGCTTCGGACAATTGATTGACCTCTCTGGGTACCAAAACAGTAACATAGCTTTCTTAACGTAGTGACATGATGCCAAATCGGTGTTCTCTTATGAAAGGAAGAAACCTGTTTTGCAAACCGAGCCGAATGTAACAAATGATTTGATTCTTTTTCCGCAACTGCATAAAACTTGCCATACCAGAATTTGTTTTAGAAAATTTTGTCTACTTATCTTCAACATTTCCTCGAGTATTAGCAGCATAAAAATGTTCACCAGAAGCTGCGAAAAATCTGTCAGTACATTCGACATCTATTATACAACATGAGTATTTTTGTATAAAATTTGATTTTAATTTGCATGCCTTTTTCTTGAGTTCTAAATTTTTGGACTTTATATGTTTTCAAGTCTACATTGGCTTTAACTTTTCGCACCAAATAGTCAGAGCACTGAGCTAACTATTGCAGGTTTCCTATCAATGTTCAAATTCTACTGATACTGTTTAAAAATATTGAAAACAGTTTGACGGCAGAACGTTCTTCTATTTCATCACTCATTTTGATCAAAATCACAACAAATCAACATGGTTGCCATATAATAACTGACATATTTTTTAAATTTAAATGTTGCTTCCGAAAAAACTTAAGAGGCAAAACGTGTGTTAAGATTTTTTTTTTTTGTAAAATTTCGTTTATATTCGGTTCAGGGTGGTAATTCTTCTTATGTTATTTATTACGTCTGTTTAATACCTTCGACATGTTTCTTTGGGAGAAATGAGAAAAAATTCCAGCTCTCGAAAGTATAATGACAAGAGGAAAATTTTCGGAAACAGTACCTTAATATGTAGTAAACTTTAGTTTTAGTTTAGATTTTTGATTACAACATTATCCTCTATACAAATAGGACCATCCTATTATTTATGGATATACAACAGTAAATAAACAAATAGTTAAACTTAATTTCGCTTAATAACATAAATAATTTAAACTATAATATTGTTTATGTTTAAGATTTAACATCCTTTATAAAAGCCTTCACTCCTTTTTACTCACTCATACACCCAGGAATCTTTTAACAGCTATATTCAAGACCAACTACGAATATTCTTAAATATTAGCAAGAATTTTAAAGTTTATTTTAAGAACCAAAGCTTTCAATAAAGTTATTGGTGTAAATACTATTAGTTTGTCATGATCCCTATACACACACACACATCCTTCCATATCCATTAATATGAGCACAAGCAAATATACATAAAACTTCAAAGTATCTAAAGTTAAGTGAGGCGTAGGTGCTTTCTGTAGATGAGGTTTATTGTTATAGTTTCAACTAACTCTGTCGGTGTATCATCATTTTACACGTTAAATCCATTTTAACGGTTCTATCTTTATTTAAGGTACTAACTTAACATATACAAACGAACATACGTTTCCTGTTTTATACTACGACCTCTTTCTATCAATCTTCATTTAACAAGAATGTTGCCAGGAATCGTAGTTATACATAGGTAACTAAATTATAAACATTTTTTGTTTACTTAGGTAAGTTTATAGATACAATTTAATATGAAATCCTCTGTTTCCTGACCTTGCTATGAATAATAAAGTTTATGAAAAATCTAATAGATAAAAATTAAAACTGCGAGTTTTTGAGATAACTTTTTTGTCTATTAAAAAAGGAGGAAAAAAAATGCACTTAGATCAATTATTTTTTAATAATTTGTTTATTTAAGATTTTGAAAATTAAAGAAAAATTTGACAGTTGTAAGGTAAATTTAAATTTTTAATATAAGTGTTTTTTGCTACGTTTAAATATTGTTTATAGCCATTTTTATATCATTCACTAAATGTCCTATAGCAAAGAAACAGTAGCACTCAAAACATTTGCAACTAAAAAACAATTTTCATATTTTTTTTTTTACAAAAAAAAAAAAAAACAAGATATTTATCAACTAAAATTTATTAAAAAACAAGTAGAAAACATTTGCAACTGCACCATACTTTAAGAGTTACTCATTTAGAACAGAAAAAACCTTGCAGATGGTGTCAAACTCATTGCGCGAACTTTGGAATAAGTTATAGAAATCTATTCTTATTTTTCTACAATTATGACAGGTCCACTACAAAAATGTACTTTTATCTAAAAGCGCATCGGCATCACGAGCTTTTAAACCACCAGAACATTTCAAATGACAATATCCTTTACATAGCCAGCACGAAACCATACGTTCGGTTCCAGTAATGGTACAATTTTTATTAATACAATCCATTTTTAACATTAAATTATTAATTGGGTGCAGATAAAAAAATACACAAGGGTTAAAAAATATATGGTAATACCGTTTGTATGCAAGGAAACTGTTTTATCAGTTACAGAGGATAATGATACGTTTGTCGATAATACCGTTCAACGTAACACAGAACTAGTTTAAAATGTACAGCTGATGTATTATAAACAAAACAAAATATTTAAAGTTTTTGTTGTTTTTCAAAAATCAAATAAGATTTTAGCGAAACAAAAAAAGCAATAAGAACTCACTTTATGTGATAATAACAATATAAATTTAAAATATTGACTTATCTTGTTATGTTTAACAGGTTACCAGAAATAAACACTGCGTTAAATAGCACAAAAAAAAAAAAAAAAACAATTTTAATCGCACTTGCACAAGACAGTGTTGCCGATAATACTCAAGCCGCTTTTTTTGGAAATAATTCTATAACTTGTGAAAATTTCACTTTAATTTTTCATAAAGGGTAGACCTCGAATTTTTTTAAACAAGTTTTCCTCGGACTGGGATTTTGGAAAGGCGTTTTGGGTCCACTGTGCCATGATTCTTTTTAACTTTCGAATATCGTTTAAGCATTGATATCTTTTATGTGCTTTTCCAATTCTATCTATTTCGGAATGCTTTTGCAATCATGTTCTCAATTAAATTGAGATCGATATGAATATTAGGAAGACAATAATATCAGTTTGTAAAATATCATACCAATTCGGAATCTTTTGGCGACTAATGTTATATATATTTTTTCTTTTTCCAGAGCTTTCTGAAGCTCTCAGAAGACATAGAAAATTAAAAATAGGTTTACTTATAAAACTATTCGTCCTACAAGTACTAACGGTGATAGATTTTGAAATTTCTATTAGATAGCGGTGATACGTGGATTTATATATATTTTATTATGCAAGCTTACTCTTTCCAGAGCTTTCTGAAACTCTTAGATGTGGTAGAAATTTAAAATTGCTTATAAAACTTATCTTCCTATAAAACCTGACGGAGGCAGATTTTTAAATTTCTATCAGGGAGTAAAGATACTCGACATTTTTACTATAGTCATTGCAATAATTAATTCGATTGCTACTCTTATTAAATTTACAAATTCTTATTGTGGATCACAAAATAATTTATAAGAAAATTCAATTATTACAACAACCACACTAAGGGTATAGGGATTAACAAGTAAACAAGTGGATTAACAAATTAGTGATGACACTTATTACCAGTGATGGGACGGTGACTAAAAGTGTTCTCCTCCAACAGTCATTGTTTTCTCTCCAAATCCTATCGGAAACTAATTTCGTATTTCGACTAGGGGCTAATTTTACTAATTTAATACTTGAAGCATTAAAATTCTATAAAACTCTAACAGCTTCAAATCTTTAACTTCGATTATGGAGAATGAAAGCGTAAAATGTTGTTCATATATTTTCGAAAGATTTTCGGATTTATTTGTTCATATTGTTATTTATTATAATATTATATTTTTGTTATAAAATGGAATAAAATTACTCTTTTGAAATCCCAGATAAGCTACGAATTTCGTTCACATAACTACAATTTTTTTTGCTTAAAAGTTGATTTTGCTACTAAAGATCAATATTTCTCCAAAAAGCGGATACATGTTATACTTTATATTTCCGCTTTTTGGAGTTGAATTTTATTTTATTATAAAAATCATAATACTTTTCATATTTAATAAAAAAAGTTTATTACAGAAAATTATATCTAATCTTTGCTACTTTTAAATCATAGTAAATACTTTTCTTTGTTTATATATTTCTTGTCTTTTCTTTAAATTAATTACACTTTTTGTTTTTTTTTTTTTTTGTTTTCCTTAATTATTATTTTTGTTCTTTTATTTTTGTTGGTTTCCATTACATAAAATAACATTAATGAGTCCCTAAAAAAGATATATTAAACTTATTATTTATTTTGTCTGAATACATGAATGAGTGATGGAACAGAACATGTGTTTGGTTAGTTAGTAGGATGTCTGACTGAATGGTTGCTAAACGTATTTTCTTTTGCGTTTTAAGGCTTGGGGCTAAATAAATATAAGTTGGCATATTTCATGCGTTAATTAACATAATAATATTCATGTTTTCTTTATTTTTTGGGTGTATGTGTATTAATTAGTGAAATATAGAAGTCATAAATACTAAAAACATTATGTATAATCTAAGTACATAAAAACCAGTAAGTCAGATATACATAGATGATATCCCACGCTATTTTGGAGAGGAGTCGAAATGTTCGTATAGTATAGGGTAAGTGTACCGGTGGTAGGCAGTTTAACTTTTTTTCTGTCTTTCGAGATTTATATTTCCGAAAGTGATAATGATATTTGGATAACAAGCTATTGCACCACTTTATTAAAGGGTATTCTTTCAGATTTTGTTAGATTTTTACAAGGAAATAAATGTTTAATTGGCCATTTTATTGCATTTTATAAAATACATCGTTTGTATCTATAGTCGGCATATTTTTCCAGTGTTCGGCATGTGATGATCCAATAGTCGGCATGAAATTTATTGACACATTTTGTATCTAAATGCCCTAAACTATGCTCTGAAATATAACATAATTTTAAAAAGTAAAAACATTTTGAACAAAATACTTGATAGATTTTATAGTTTATCTTTTTTTGGAAAAGTGGTCCAACAGATACAATTTTACATTTCAGCGACCCATAGTAAAATTTTACGTAGAAAAATTCTGTAGAACATTTGTAAGTATGAATCTTAAGTTTTAATTAATTTTTAACAAATTTTTTACAAACATAATCGAAATGACCCCTTATAATAACAGATAAATCATTACATAGTTCCGACGAAATATTTCTAATAATAGGGTCTAAATGTATTTGCAAGAAAAATTTTGGTCCGAAGTACTAATTACATTATTATCTCTCAATTAACATGACATGCTGACTATAGAAAATTATGAAATTTTTTTGTTTCTAAGGTCGGCAGCCATCAAACCACGAATTGGAATTCTTTAACTAAAATTTTACACATTTAACATAAGGTTTCAATTGTTGTCTATCTTCTGAATAATTTTTTTGTTAAAATACAACTTGGATTATTATAATTAATATAATCTTCGAAATTAGTCTTTCTTTAATTTTTTTTCTAAAAACTGATATCAAAAATGTGTTGTTTTAGAATGGAGTAAATTGGCAAAAAAATCCTACTATTAATATATTTTGAACATTTGCACTAAAAATATAAATATATTTTCATGGCAAAATTTATCTTACATCAATAATTAGTATTCACTATTTTTAATTATTTCGGTTTAAATTCAAAAATGCCGACTACTGGGACATGCCGACATTAGGTGCACTTACCCTATCTGTTGAAATAAATTTATCACAAAGATCACAAATAATTGTATTGAAAATGATCCGTAGAATTTTGCTATTAAAATTTGTAATAATCGGTTCGTTATATAGTAGAAAGTAAAAATGGACTTAAATTACGAAATTGTTTATATTAATTAATTTTTGTTTGATTTTGCTCCAATCATCAAAATGATAATATTAATAACTTGATTTTATTGTTACTGCTTTTTCTTAAATAAATATAATGAGATGAAAATTGTTAGAAATGGACTTAAATTTATTTTATTTCTATATTTTTATACAAAAAATTTTAATTTTTTTTTTTTATTTTATTAAGAGCTGTCAATTTATTAAAAAAAATATAAACCAATTAGAAAATTAATTATATTAATAAATAATACAATTAAGTTCAAATATAAAGTTAGTTAATAATTTTATTAAAAAATAATTGGAAATATTTTTTTCTGTGTTATTTTCACCATATACATTTGAGTATTTTTAGACTTAATTCGTTCATCCACAGATCTGTCAAAAATTTAATTTATATTTTTAAGAAATTAATCAAATCGATTTATAAACAGCCGAGATGTGCACGTAAAACCTTTTCAGATTAATTTTGTTATATTTTATTCGCATAGTAATAAAAAAGTTATATTGTTATCGGCCAATTGGCTATTTAAAATTAAATTTTTTTGCATTAAAATTTAAAAAGATAATATTTCTCTAAACATAGCAAAAAGAAAAACTGATTTCAAAAAAGTAACAATTAAACATTTTATGATTCTTTTCAAATATATATAAAAATATTTATAATACGAAAATTTTTTCAAGACTTTTTGCAAAAAATTCCGAGAAAGGATTGATTTTGTACATATTATTCATTTTTAATTTTGGAATAAAATTTTTATTAGTGTATATTTTTGAATGAAATTTTACACTTGAGTAGATTTTTTAGTACTTAATTTTAGATTTTATTAACTTTTTTTGCATTTGTTAAGGAAAAGCCCGCAATTCCTAAAGAACTTTCAAAAATGTCCAAAAATGGAATTTTTTACTTTTTTTGTTATATCTTGCGAACCGATAACGGGGAGGAAAAATTTCTACTACCAAAAACTTAAAAACACATTAATCTAAGTAAAAATTATAACTTTTTTTTTAATTCCGGCTTTGCGTTTTGAGAAATTGAGGAAAAAATTGGAAAATAATGAAAAAATAGGTCGAATTTGGGAGACTCTGGTTCTCTTAGGACTAAAGTTTTTACAAATTTTTTTCCTTCACATAATTTTCTATAAAATTATCTTTCAGAAAAATACAAATGCTTTATATGTTACTTAAGAAAATTTTATTTATAACTAAATAAAAAAGAATATAACAACTTTTTTGAAAAAAAGCGAAAAGTAGATTTTTTTCAAAATTCAAATTCAAATTCAAATAACTTTTGATTCCGTAAAGATTTTAAAAATTTATTTCTTTACACAATTTTGTTATTTGTTGTTAATAAAATAAAGAAAATTTTTTGAAAATCGACTTTAATTTGGACCCGCTATAACGAAAAAACTTCACCAAGGTTGGTCAAAATGTACAAATTTTTATTTTTGAAGCCCAATATCTCTCAAACCAAAAGAGATAAGATATACACACGACGATGTTTTTTGTAGATCTCTTCTAGTAGAATCCTTTCTTGCAATCGATTCAGATATAACGAATTAGGATTGTTTTTAAAAACTTTTATACCCGAGGTGTTCAACTTTGAGACCCTCTACACCCGCCCCGGTAGGTCTATATAATCCAGGCTCAAAACTTAAGCTAGCCTACAATTTTACTATCACAGTGTGAAATTTTATTGGAATCGGATCAGCCGTTCGAAAGTTCCAGATTTATTTAAATTTAATTTTTTGAATGGGACACTGTGCAATGTGTAAAAGCTAGAATTCTCGTAGTGGAGAATGATCCGGGTTTGATAGACAAATGATGGAACACTATTTACAACTAATAGTACTTTTATATTCCAAGCGTACAATATCAAAGTGTCCTGACTTTTCAAGAAACAAACGAACGTTTGATTTTTAATGCTTTGACTGCGTGGAACTTTTATATGGTTGGGAAAAAATTTGAAGGAGTAATACTGTTGACTGATATTTTGTTTTAGAATTTTACGCATAGATATAAGTTTTTTCATATGTAACAATCTGATAAACACGATTTCAAGGTCATAAGACGAATTTTTTCTCACTTTTCTTTCAAAAATCAACGCGTATTTTTTTTAAACAATTGTGGGGTTAAAAGAGAAAAAATGTTCTGGACGTCCAAATATTTATGAAATATTGAATACTTCTTAGTGGAATTAATGTCCAGGAATCACTCGATTACAAGATATCTTATATGTCGGTGTTGCATAATCAGTGCATGTACAGTGTCAATGTATTTTAGCAAATGAGCCATTTTTAGAAAGCCTTCACAAAATTTATTCTGGAGCTAACAGTATCCATGGGATTCCGCATACCAGCGATATAAGATGATTCTCTATAGAGCTTAATTTTTTTTTAAAGTTAATAAGAATTGTTTTTCAATTAATCCACATCGAAAGTTATAAAAAATCATTGCATGAAAATTTCTTATTGTAAAATTAAATGTTTTAACAAAGACAATTTGTTAAGTAACTTTAGGATACAGAAGTAGCCATCGTATAAAGTATTGTCGGAGAACATAAGACCTTAAAAACATTATATTATAGGATTCCGTTGTCAGATCTAATGTTTTTTTGCATAGTTTTTTTCTGAAATTCAAAAAGTGCAACCGGTTTTTTAAAAAATACCAACTATTCGCAAATCGGTTTCTCTAAAAAGTCGACGACACGTTAAACTGATTAAAATTATTCTAAATCTTTATAGAAGCAAGAGAAGTCAATAAGGTTTCACAATAATTTTTTAAATTTTGTTTCAAACAAAATTGTATGTATGTATGTACATATGTATATACATAACACACACATTTACAAACAAACTTTAATTTTCATTACTTCAAAGGACAGATGAGACTTTCGTTCACTTTTCCATTTATGGTAGAGAAAATTCTTGGAAAATAAGAAATACAGTGTTGTGCAAAATAATAGACTTATTTTTATTTGGTAAATATTTTCCATTATGAATTATATTTAAATTTATTTTTTATTTATTTAAGAACTGTACTAAATGATACACCAACCACAAATGTTTTTGTTTTTTTATGACTTTATTTAAATAAAAAATTAAAAAAAAAATAATTTTCCTATGGTTCAAAATAATAGACTTATTCAATATTTCTTAAACAAATATATATTTTTTTTCATTAAAGACTTAAGCAAATTAAATTTTCTACTAATATTGAATATTATAATAATATGCCAAGTTAATTCAATAACCTGAATGAGCGCCATTGTTGTTTAAAACGCACTGAACTCTTCTGGGCATTGATTCTATCAATTTTTGGCATTTTTCTATAGAAATTTCCTCCCATTTCTTTTTAACCTTTTCCCAAAGTTGATTTTTATTTCAAAATGTCTTCCCATCTAGGCCTCTCTTCAGTTCAACCCAAAGGTTCTCAATAGGATTGAGATTCGGTGACTGTGAAGGCCATTCTAAAACAGATACATTGTTAGCACTCAGCCAAGATTTAACAAATTTTGAGGAGTGCTTAGGATCATTGTCCTGTTGTAAAGTCCATTCTGATGGCATATTGTTCTCCACATAGGGTAGCATAATATCCTTCAAAATAAAATTTCTTGGTTCATTATTTTTGTGATCTAATAAAGAGGGCCAACACCATGCCAACAAAATTCACCCCACACCATTATACTTCCTCCGCCGTGTTTTACAATCTTTTTTGTATAACGATCATCTACTTCCTTTCCATTTGGTCATCTAACATTTCTGCGACTATCTGACCCGAACAAGTTAATTTTTGTCTCGTCGTTCCATAAAATGTTCTTAAAATTATCAACTTCACTATTTTTAATTTTTGTAAAAATTTTTTTCGAGTTGCTTAGTTTTTTGAGCTTAAAAATGGTAACTTCCTGGCGATTCTACTTGGCAAACCTTTGTCTAAAAGTTTTCGTCGGTCTGTTGAAGCACTAATTATGTTACCTATTTCTTCAGAAACGGCTTTTGAAGATAGAAATGGCTGCTTATTCACTAGAAGAGCTATCTGTGAATCCGTGGTAGCGGTTATTTTGCAAGGTCTACCACGTGTTTCTTTTGATGGCTTCCACTTGATCGCGTTTCTTACGAAATGATGAGACCTTCCAAGTAATTCCGCAATAAAATCAAGTGTTTTTCCTTGGTCACGTAATTATTTCACTATTCGACTTTCTTAAGGAGTGCTATGTACATTACGACCCATCATTTCGTAAAAATAATATTATTTTATAATATTTTTTCAACAATAATATTTCATTTACCTTACATTTAATTATTTTCAGAAAATTTATCCAAATTATAAGATAAATTAAAACAAAAAATATAATCCTTTAAAATAAGTCTATTATTTTGCACAAATTATATTTTAACTTTTCTTAAAATGTTTACGAAAACGCATAAAGGAAATAAAGAAACTTCTTAAAAATACCCATTATTTTTAGTATTGACAATATCAAAAATAACGGTACCAAAAATTCCTAAGAGAATGTTTTCTTAAGAGTGTTAAATCGAAGAGAAAATATTTAATATACAATAGCCTATTATATTGCACAGCACTGTATTTTACTTTTACAAGATATTCTAATAATAAAACATTTATACACGCAAAGAAAAAACATGATTCCGAAATGCTCGCGGAAATCAAGTGATGTTCCTAAGTAGTTTATATGGCTAACACAATCAAATTATTGTGTTTTAGACTAAGCTGAATCAATTATTTTTTGTTCTGATCATTTTAACATATGATACTTTGTAATAATATCAAGTCGGTGTACTAAAAGAATAATATGTTTCATAGTAACATATTATTTCAATGAAATATTTGTATGTACTATTTTAATGCGAGGGGTGACAATAATATGCTCGTCTTTATTGTTATCTCTCTTTCGAAATAATATAATTAATATTACTGAATAATATCTCTCTTTCATTCAGTAATGAAATCTTAAATGTGACGGACGTAAAGTGAATAAAAACGTTTAAAAAAGTTCACAAAATTTTTATTAAAAAACTTTATTATTATTTTTTAATAACGAGATCCACGGAGTGCTGACGGAGCAAATCATCAATGGCCAAATTTCAAATTGGAAATATTTTTCGGTAAGTACAATAAATATCAATAAATATAAAATAATAATAAAAAATGTATTTCTACAAATTTTCTTTCAGGTGTGTGAATGTGAAGATGAATTTTCTTGAACGAAATCGTCCAGTGAAGGCTGTGGTATTTGTTTTTTAATTATTTTCTATTCGCAAAATTTAAATTAAAAAAATAATAATAATAAATAAAAATAAATTTTAACCGTATTCTTAGTATTGTGATTGGGGGTATTATAATATTTAATATAGGGATCATGTTATATTTATGCAGTATGGTTGTGAGGACTATCACATATAAATGTTATGATTGTGAGGTCCATATTATATTAATATTGGATAGGACAATATTATGTTCACAAAAGGGTATAATAACTGATATGATTGAGGGAATCATAAACCTAAACATTAATGATAGTTACCGATTATGATTTGACCAACCATGTTTTTTCTTTGCGTGTAACAATAGTTTCGTACAACATTTGGCCAAATAACATTGCCACACAATAGAAACAAAGCCAGCCACAAGAAAAAGAAATCTATTGTTGGGCTGCACTTTTCAGAAGAGAGAAGCCACGAAATGAATGAGCAAAAGCCAACAACAAATAAACAAATATGAATACAAGTAAGTATACTACATACAACATAACACCAATTGTTGTATAATAATGTACAATGTAGATGAACATGAACAAATAACAGCCACAAATACAACATTTTACAAATTATGTATATCAGCTGTCAGTATGACACACGTCAAAAAATACAAATACTATCTACATAAAACAAATATTAACAACAGCAGTAGTAACAACACTAAATAGAAATACAATAGGAATAAAAATGCAATAGCAACAACATTAACAAATAGCGGCAAACAAATCAGCAATTGTACAAAGTATACACGAAGTACAGTGGATTTATTTTTTGAATCCTTTTGGAAATGAGGGCAAAGTAAATTATTAAGGGATATAGTATTAAATTAATTTAATTCAAATATTTTAATAGGTACACACTATTCTATTTTCAAATTACGTAAAGTTTTTTTTTAACCAAAAAACTCTCGAAAATCTCAAATATAGGATTATTTGGTGTTTTGTCCACAGAGAAAACAGTTTCGTTGTGACAACCGAATTTTTAGCCAATCGAATTTTGTCGGTTGCGCGCACCATCTCACAATTCGATTGGCATTACTGAATATATTATTATTGGAACTGTTTTAAAAAATTCAATTCGGTTATGATAACTGATAAATATGTCAATATTTATTAGGCAGGTCCAAAGAAATTAAATTAAAAAAAAAGCTTTTATTTATGGGAAATTCAGTTTTTATTACTTGAAATTATGGTAAAAATAGACACGTATATGGAGATAATCATACACATTTCTTATTATAAGAATATTTACAATATAATTTAACAATATTAACAAATTCGTTGTAAATTTAAAGGCAGGATTGTTGTTTTCAGAACGAATCGTGATAGAACTGTATTGGCACATTATATATTTCTTACCATCTCAGAGAATCTTGAATGAATTATGTAATTTAAAATACTTCCTCTACATTGTTTGGGTTATGACTTTTAACGAATAATTGTAATGGGAGTATAACATCTGTCATATATATACATATTCCAAATTAAATTTTTAGCAACTTGAAAAATTAGCGTGCTCAGTATTCAATTCAGGAATTTTTGAATAGCTTTTCCTAGCTGTTCGTCTCTTGAAAATGCATGCCATTTGGTTTTGTAGCAATTCTCCGATGTAATATGAAAAAATTAAGGAAAAAACATACGAAATAATGGAAAAATTATACAATATTCTTACCATTTGTTTAAGGAATATTTTTGGTAGCTTGATAAACGTGGGAGTATATCAAATATTAGCTGCTATCATATTCAAAATAATACATTTTAAAAATATTATTAGCAATACATATAAAATTATAAACTTTTTGTTTCAAATTTTTATTTTACAAATAATTAATTTTAAAAATGTCAATTCAAATAACACCAAATATTCACTTGCAAGCAACGAATTTAGTTTTCTCATACCACAACTATATTTTCAGTTCTTTTAATAAAATAAATAATTACATTCAACAATACATAGTACTAAAATTTGGTTGTTAACATTGAATTATCTCAATAAATTTTATTAAACATTCATTGATTTAACTGACTAAAAATTCTTTTGTAGGAATGATAAGACTGTCATAAGTATAAGTAATTATTTATGAATATAAAAAAGGTATTCCATTTACAATTTATTTGTACTTGTTATAAAATGTTAGTAGTTTTTATTAAAATTGTGTTATTACAACCATTTTCCAACTAATCCTTTTTCTGTGTGTCCATATTTGTTACAGGACTGGAAAAAGCCGTTGGCAGTTTCTTAACAACATAACAGAGTTTTCAAAACTGCATTTCCTTTGTAGATCCTTGCTTTGGGATTTTATAACATATAGGCTAAAATAAACATTTCGGTATAAAATTGTTTGAATTCGACAGAATCTGTACTTAGCCCTATTGAATAATTGGTTTCGTTTTAAGTTTTAATATCATCTTCGTGAAGATACCTTTCAAGAAAATATAAAATCAATATATGTCCTAAAGGAAAATTGTATTTTAGAGAAAAAAGAGTGTAGACACTTTTTCGAACAAAAAAATGCACAAAATTCTAATTTTCACAATTTTCAAATTCAAAATCGTTTACTTCGATAGAGATATCGACTTGAAGTTTTCTATAGTCTATAGATAATTTTATTTTTATTAATATAAAGGAAATTCTTATAAAATCGGTTGGAAAAATTGTGATGCAATTTTTTTTTACTGTTATTTATTAAATTATTGTATCTGCCTTTACTTCTTAGGCCTAACAATATGTATTAAAATCTTATATCTAAAAATAAAAACTATTTGCTCTCAGCTGAGAGTCATGATTGGCAAATGGTTCTTAGTGCAGTGGTAAATCGCTTCTACGAAGCCTTGTTTCAGATTGAGTTCTGAATAACAATCTTGCTAACGGGTTAGGATGCTGTTGTAATTTACAGGCTTATCTCCCTCTAATTTTTTCAAATTCTTCTTTTACTAATGTTACTTCTAAGTCTCTTTGGATGTTCTCGTTTCTTATGTACCATGGCGCGCCTGTCACAGTCCTAAAGATTTTCGATTGTGCCCTCTGTATAAGATCAATACTAGTGTTACTTGCCGTTCCCCATAATTGGATACCATATGTCCAAACTGGTTTTAAGATAGTCTTATACAGGATGACTTTACAGTCAAGGCTTAATTTAGATTTGTTGCGGGTTAGCCAATGGAGATTGGAAGCTTTCAATGTGCCGACGCCATGTAAGACGTCTGTCTAAATGAATACCAAGGTAATTTTCATGATCAGATTGTGGGATATTTACGTTGTTAAGCGAAACTGGTTGCCTCTCCTTAATGCAAACGTAACGTGTTTACTTTTGAGTTCATTTACTCGTATTATATGATTTTTCAACCACGTTATATAAATTCTTAAGGTATTTTTCTAATTCTCTAGATGCTATACATGGGTCCATGTGAGAACTTAAAATAGCCGTATCATCGGCAAATGTTGATATAGTCAAGCTGGTACTTATAGGTAAATCCAAGGTGTAAATTAGATACAGAAATGGTCCAAGGATACTGCCCTATGGAACTCCAGCACTAATTGTATAATCTCCCGTAATATAGTCACAATGTTTTACACGAAACACCCTGTTTGTTAGGTAGGACTCTACTAATTTATGAGTACTTGGTGGCAACAGACATTTCATTTTATATATAAGGCCCTTATGCCAAACTTTGTCAAAAGCTTGGGCGACATCCAAAAAGATTGCAGAGCAATACTTTTTAAGTTCAAAATATTTTCTTATCTCTCCAGTTAAACGGTTTACCTGCTCAATAGTTCCATGTTGTTCACGGAAACCGAACTGATGAAATGGGATGACATTTTGCTCATTTAATAATGGTATTATTTGTCTGTGGAATACTTTTTCAAATAGCTTAGATAAACATGGTAGTAGACTAATTGGTCTGTACGACATTGGTACTGCAAAATCTTTTCCTGGTTTTGGTATCATAATTATCTGCGAAGTTTTCCATGCTTTTGGAAAAACGCCTTGTGTCAAGATCGCATTAACTAAAGCAGTTAGAATTATTATAGCCATATTTGGTAGGTTTTTGATCATAGATGGTGTTATAAATTCATAGTCTGGTGATTTTTTCAGTTTAAGATTCTCATTTATAACTTGTCGTATGCCCTCTTGAGCTATAGTTAACTTTTCTCTACCTGAAAATATATGATTCAAAAACAAATTCATTTGGGGGTTTGGTTGAAAAACATTCCTTAAGTGGTAAGCAAATATTAAGGCTTCATCATTAGCGCTCCATGCCCAGGTGCCGTCCGCTTTTCTTAAAGGACTTTGTCCCTCTACTGGTGGTTTTATATTTCTAACTGCTTTCTAGAGGGAGAAGTTAGTATACTTGGTATTTGTCAGGCTTTTAATGTAGTTTGTATTTCTGCGATCCTCTTCTAATAGAAGTATTTTTCTTGCAGCAGACAGCCTTTGCTTTGCCGCAGGAGATCTATGTTTTTGCCATTCTCTTCTTCGTTTTCTTTTTTCAATTAGTAGTCTTTCTATTTCAGAGTTTGAAATTTGTGTATGTTTTTTTGGAGTGATTTGAATCTTAGAATGATCTAAAGCCTAGATTATTAGTGATGTGAAATCATTTGTGGATTTATCAATATTTTCCTCACACTGAATATTAGGGTTCATGTGGATATGACTGCTAATATATTTTTTTTTCAGCCAATTGGTTTTAAATAATGGAGTTACAACATTAGTTTCCCCATAGTAGGTAACTTCTACTGGGGAATGATCAGAAGATCGTTCGAAATTTCCGCTGTTATTGAGATTCGGTGTACGTTTATACATATCACAAAATCTATAAGATCTAGAATTTTTCTAGGATCAGTCAGTCAATATGTAGGTTGTCCTGGTGATATAAAATCCAAGCCGTTTTTACGATCAACTAAAGTATTGTACAGTTGACTGCCTTTGGGATTCATTAGTCGCGAGCCCCAATATGTATGTTTAGCGTTATAGTCACCACAAGCCAAGAAACGATCTCCCAACGTAGCAAAGAATTGTTCAAACTTTTCCTTTGATACTGAAAATCTTGGGGGACAGTATACTAAGCTTAGAGTTAGTTTTCCAATTCCACATTCAATATGTATTGAGGTTGCCTGCAAGTAGTTCTCTGAAAAGTTTTCTATGGGATAATGCGTTATTCTATTTCTTACTAAGTAATATACCAGTACCACCATGAGCCTTTCCATCTGGGTGGTTTGTATAATGAAATCTATAACCTGGAATAGAAAAATTATATCTATTTGCAAGATGAGTTTCCGAGATCATCATTATGTCAATACATATATTTTGGATAAAATTGGTCAATTCGGATTTATGTTGGTTCAAGCCGTTTGCATTCCAGAAACAAATTTTCAAATAACTCATTTCTTTATTAAGAGTATTTGTATCATTTGGTTCTGCGCTCTCAAGAGCTCCTGTTTCGTACTTTGCATGGATGTCATGAAATTAGTCATGTTTTGATTAAGAGAGGTAATATTTTGAACAAGTACTTGCATAAAGTTTTCTAACCCTACCAAATTTTGGGGAATACTAGGTTGTTGACTGCTAGATTTTAAAACACTGGCATAAGATGAAGATTCAGATTTCGTTGTCGTTTGGCTATCTTGTCTGATTTTTGTTTCCGGTAAAACTTTTTCATGACTGAATGTAATTTTAATTGGTTTAGAAGCAGTGTCTACGTCTACGATTGGGAATTCTAAAATTTCACCTCTCGCTAACTTTTGCCCCTCTCTTAATCTGTTCAACAATGCTTTATAAACGGGGCATCTGCGATAATTGGCGGAGTGGTCACCACCGCAGTTTCCGCATTTTCTTTCGAGACCTTTTTTGATTATATCACATGCAAATAACTCCAAAATTATAAGAGATAAATAGCGTACGCAAACATATTTTTCATAGGTCTTATAAATAGCTTTAAGAATATATAAAAATCTTTGAAATCGGTTAAAAAAATTTGGTTAGCGGCTAATAATTTTATATATCAGAGGTACCCATTTTTAAGCTCCCTTAGTTCCGCTCTCGAAAGGAATAAGAGATCCTCCTAAATTTAAAATTTCATACTCCTCTGCTATATCTATGTAAAATTTCATCTAAATCCAACTAGCCGATTAGAAGTTACATATTTATTTCCCAAAATTTTTGATTCCTTCCCACCATGCACTATAACAAACCCTATATCGAATTTTATTTCACTTTTTACCACTGTTTAGTGTGAGTGTGTTTGTGTAGAATACATTTAGGTTGGCGCTTCATAAATATGATATTTTATGGCATATAACTGCAATAAGTTAATACACAGTGTTTGTAAAGTGCACAAATTACAAACCAAACAACATTTGTGGTCTTACCACACGCTCAACACAGAAATATGTTGATGGATTTTACAATACATTTGATGTATTTCTTGCTCATACAAAGTACTTTTTATTTAGAAAACCTCTTTTATGTTTGACTTTTCTTTAAAAGAAGTAAATTTAAGATCTTTTGAATGTTAAGGATATGGATTTAAGTTTATACTATACCCACTAGGAGTGTGACGAATGCTATCCTTTTTCTCACATTTTTTTTTTTTTTTTTTTGAAAAATTTACAAAAATTGTTTTTTATAGCTTCTAAAATGATTTTTTGTTAGGAATTAAAGGTTTGAAATTTATCGATCTAAATCTGTTTTTTTTTTATTAAATATCTTCAATAAATTTTAAAAAAGTCGCATGACATTTTTTTTATTAATCGATAAAAATTAAACTGACTTTTCATATTTTTCAAGTCTTTACGAATTGAGATTATCAAGTAATTTTTTCAGCATATTATTTCGGAATACTAGATATATAGAATATTAAAAAAAAACTTTCCACATATATTCCTGGACTTATTTCCTAGAAAAAAAAAAACAAGCTAGAACGCTATATTCGGCCATGCCGAATCTTATATACCCTCCACCACTGAGACAATGTTTTCATTAGTTTTTATATAGGAAAAATTCTTCGGAAAGTGGTGCTTTTATGATTTATTTATTAATTTTTGGCGTCCATAATAGGGTGGTGGTTTAAATTTGTTCAAATAAAGGTTTTGTATTGTATATAAGATATTTTAACCAATTTTTAATTTAATTTAATTTAGTTTATTTATTCAGCATAGTAATACAAAGCCTTCAAGGCCAAAATATAAATATGTATTATACAGTAATAATCCTGAGTTATGTAAATATAGCTTACATACTAATATAAAATAATCTTAAAAAATTATTTAATAAAAGGAAAAAAATAAATTAATCAATTAACATTTCATAGAAAAAAATTAATTTAAAATTCATAGAAATGTCTTCGGCTCCCCAGCCATAAAAGTTTAAATGGTAGGCAATAATATTAGTAACTAAAAAAAATGTCCATATAGCAGTAATTCTTACAAAAATAAAAAAATAAAAAAATAAAGAAGTAGCTATATTAGGGGTAATCAAATACTATGAGCTAAAAAAGCCAGAAGTTTAAGACGAAAACATTGTTGGAGTGAGAAAAAATACGAAGTTGATAGGGCAAGTAATTCCAACAGCGTGCAATCCTCACAACAAATGATCTTTCAAAAGATAATTTAAAAATTCTCGGAATATAAATTTTAGGATTCCTGGAGGAACGTAAAAATATAAATTTATTACACAAGTTAGAAGGATAACTGTTTTTAATTATATTATAAAACAAAGCCAAATTACGATATTTGACGAAATTCTTAAAAGAGCAACCAAGAAATTTTTGAACATAAGCAGAAATATGACACCAACGTCTTATGTTATAAACAAATCTAACAATGGTATTACCAATACATTTCAATCTATTAATAGAGAAAGCAGAACATCCAGATATTACTTCGAGACAATATAAGACCTGTGGCATAAGTAGAGCATGAGCTAATCTTCGTCTAACACGAAAAGGTAAATACATGTTAGTCGAATAAATTCTTCTAAGTGCACACCACACCTTTCCTGATATGAGGTCAATATGACAACCAAACGAAAGTCCAATGTCGAGAACCAAACCCAAGCACTTGTGCTGACAAACAATTTCAATAGCAACATTATTAAGACAAAAATTCATATTAGTAGAGTAGTTATCACTAGGGCCAAACATGATCGCCTTAGTCTTACATGGATTAATATTAAGAGAATTATTAAAAGACCACTGCAAAACACGTCCAAGACAATCGTTCACATTAGTTTCAAAGTTCAAACTAGAAGAAATATCACCATTAAAAAGTAAAAAAATATCATCAGCATACAAGAATGTGCCACAAGTAACAGAATTAGTGAAAGTATAGAAATCATTTACATATAGAATAAATAAAAGAGGCCCCAATACAGAACCTTGAGGGACACCAGCATTAATATTAAGCAAACAAGATTTTCTTCCTCTAAAGTCAACGAACTGTGATCTGCCAATCAAGTACGACATTATTAATTTGCAAGCTGAATTCGAAAATTGAAATTGATCTTTAAGTTTCCTGATCATTGTCGAATGACATATCGTATTAAAAGCTCTAGAAAGATCTAGTGAAACTAATGCACTCAATTTACCAACATTCATATTTTCCCTAATGGAATCAGTAAGGCTAAGTAACAAAGATGTTGTACTATAACCCTTACGAAATGCATACTGGGACTCATAAATTTTATCATTTGCAGATTGCACTATTTGATCCTTTATGAGGTGCTCAACAATTTTAGATATTGCTGGAAGTATAGAAATGGGTCTTAAATCATTCAAGTCATTAATAACCTTAGATTTAGGAATGGGTACAGTACGGGCAGTTTTCCAGAATTCAGGAAATACTGATGACATAAAAACAGAGTTAATTATGTTTAATAATAAGTCTGAAACATGAGGAAAAATAATCTTAATAAATTTAATGGGAATGTTGTCAATACCAATTGAACCAGATTTGATTTTATTAAGTGCCCCTAATAACTCAATCTCATCAACACATCTAAAAGAGAAACTATTCATAGAACTTTCTAAACCATCAAAATCGATATCAGAAGGATCATCAGAAGCGGAATCGCCAACAAAAAAGTTGTTCAGAACATCCACATCACCATCCCAAATAAAGTAATTTTTATCATTA
Source organism: Protophormia terraenovae (assembly GCA_951394005.1). Lineage (NCBI taxonomy): Eukaryota > Metazoa > Arthropoda > Insecta > Diptera > Calliphoridae > Protophormia > Protophormia terraenovae. Next base: position 114,587,452 of record OX596077.1, on the reverse strand, counting down.
GCACATCCAAAATTTCGCAACACCTTCCATAAGCCCGATGAATCTAACCCCCAAAACAATCTTGAAAAATACTTTCTCTTTTCTCTCCGTATGACACTCTTAGCCTTGTTACGAAGTTTACAATATAGCTGCCAATTTTCCTCACAACGATTACGTCGATATTCAGCAAAAGCCATATCCCTTAACGATCTAGCAAATAGAATATCACTGAAATCCATCCACGCAGCATTATTACAATGTATCCTTTTCCTAACAACAGGGACATATTGAAAAATGCAAGAAAGAAGAGAGGAAAAAATATAAACTTTATCATTAACGTCAACGGTATTAAAAAATAGATCATAATCGAAGTTAGATAAGCTAGAAAAGAAATTATTCCAATCAATACTATTATAGTCTCGGTATTCTACAAAATCATGTGGCTTACTAGAGTCAAAAACAAAGGAAGCCAGAATAAGGGCATGGTCAGACAATGATGGACATTGCACCTGATCAGAGAAATTAATTATAGACATATCACTAACCAAAAAATAATCCAACAATGATGTAGAGTTATTAGCTATATCATAGTGAGTGGGCTTAGAATTATGTACAATAGATAGATTAAGTCTTACACATAGCGATCTCATAATATTTGATTTAGACAAATTAAATAAATTGCAATTAAAGTCACCTACAATAACTATATTCGAGTATCTTGAGAAAATACCGAGATGACGCTCTTCAAACAAAGACAGATTACCATTTGGCAGGTAGACCACACCAAATAAAACCTTCACCTTATCAAAATATGTCTCAATAAATAGAGATTTACAACTACCAAGAACACACACTTTTAAGACCAATCTAAATTTATGCTTTTTGGAGACAAATATACCAACACCACCACCCCTGGAAGGTCGATCATTCCTACAAAATACATAGCCTGAAACACCAACAGAACGATCAGAAATATTTTCATCAAGCCAAGTCTCTGAAACTGCAAAAAAATCGAACATGTCATCTTTTAGAATAGTACTAATCTCATCAAGTTTAATAGAATGTACAGAGGGTCTCAAACTCCGGCAATTTAGGTGACCAGCTTTAAATTTGTTACGATTACCATGAAGAATAGTTTTCAAGTAAGAGTTACCACTAATTATAGGACCCAAATTGTCACTAAAAGACATCAAAAATTGTAAAAGAGCCTACAGCGGGGAACCAAAACAAGTAAAATGAATATAATAAAACACACATCAAATAAAAAATCATTTGAATTCATGGTATTTATCAACTAGTTATAAAAATATAAAAAAATGAGAACAACAAGAAAAAAATTAAAGACAAAAAGTAATCCCTATAGTAAGCAAATGGAGAATAAGAACTAGACTGCTGGATCCAATAATAAAAAAGTTGTCTATAAATTCACTATATGTTCAAGCAGCCTAATTCTAGGAAATAATAAAGCTTAAAAGTATGATTATATATCACATCATCAGCCCAATATAGTAGGTACAACTCCAACTTTAAGTAACTCAGCACAGCCTTTAGCATCATATTCATGAGACGTAAGATCAGGAAAAGTAAGCACAGCAATGGGCTTTACGGCATTAATAAGTTTGTACTTAGTTATCATCTTACTCTGACGCAACTTCAAGCACAAGCCATTTAGTTTACCAGCAGCAGGGGAGCAATGTTCATTTAGAAATACTCGACGATTAAGCAAAGTGGTAGGAATTCTTGTATCTGTTACGAAATCAGACGCTTTAAGTGGTTGAGATTTAATGGTTTTAAAATATTCGTTCATAATCCTGTCCCGCACAAAAACACTGTTAAATTTAACAAGTATAGATTTTTTATTATTAATATAGCAAGCCTGGTTTATATCTTGAAGGGTTATTTGAATTTCATAGAAAGAGCCCAAATCTGTAATAGTATCAGTAAGACTTTTAAGACAATCAGGCAGGCCACCAATAACAATATCACATCGATTAAATTTTTTATAAAGTGCATTATTCTCAGCTTCCAACGTAGATATTTTACTTGCGGTGTCTAATTCAACTCGCTTAATTGATATATTACAGTCAACAATGTCTGACTTTAGTTCCTTGACACATGAAGACAATTCTTTTTTAAATTCCAAAACAGCATCATTAAATGACTGTTTAATGAAGTCCCGGTCATCGTTCCCCTTCGAGATAAAGTCATCAAACTTAGCACTTAAGTTGTCAAATTTTGTATTTAAGTTAGAAATATCTCCACGAATACCGCCAGCCGAAATATTAGTTTTACATGGCGCACAAATAAAAGACATTGATGCAAGTTCATTTATTTTGGCCATGTCAGCATCTGATAAACCAGCACAAGATGCGTGCACCCATAACGAACAAACATCACACAAAATACTTGATTGACTTCCAATACCAAGTTTGCATACCCTACATTTGTGAACTCTTTTACCTGGTGCCATTGCCAACAATAAAATAATTCCAAGTTTATGTTTGTTTTTATATGTATATTAGGAATACTTATAAATGGCGCAATGAAATTTGGCAACAGGAAAATAGCAGCAGCAACAACAAACCAGCAGCAAAAAGCAGCAACAGGATAGTATAAATTTTACGCAGAAAAAACGCAGCAAATAAATTAAAAATTTATAGTTCAAGACAATTATTGTCATAAAGTTTATCAAAAATATTAAAAACACAAGTAAAAGACAACTTTTTTCTTGTAAAAGCTTTTAGAAATAAAAAATAACCAGCTGACAAATAAAAACACGTCTACTCAGGCATAGCGTTGCCAGATTCTTCCAATTTTTAGGCAAATGAATTGTAGAAAGTAAAAAGTGTGAAATAAATTATACAAATGCAGAACATTACATTAATACTAACATTTATATGAATTAATACGCTTTACGATTATTACCGAAAGTGCGTTCATATGAGATCTATTATAAATTGACCGAACCTCATAAAATTTGGCACTGTGATTTCTACTTAAAAATATATCATTTGTGTCGAATGTTTACTTGATATTGACATCTGTATGGGATTTGTGCACCTTAAAGTGATTTTCGGAAGAGGGATTTGTATGGGATCTTTGGTCAAGTATGGACCGATCTTGGTGAAATTTGGAATAAAACTATAAAACTTCTTTGCACCGAATGTCTTTAAAATATTGCCTTCATGATCGTTAAAACTCTATTCTGAGAAGATATTTGTGTGGGGACTTGGTCAAATAATAGACCGATCATAACCGTTTTCAATGTGCTTCGTCTTTTTGCCAAAATAATTATTCATGCCAAATTTCATGACGATATCTTTAAAATAATCATAATCATAAAAACTGTTCATATTATTGTCTATAACTTTTTTCCTACTGAACCGATTTAGCTAATTTTTGGCAGTAATTTGAAGTGAGTTTAGATAGACAAATTTTATTAAAATCCGTTTATTGCTTGTTGAAATATTATCAGTTTAAGTTTGGTTTAGGTGTTCTTTCAGATTTGGTTATATAACTTTTTTTTCTATTGAACCGATTTGGCTGGTTTGCAATCTCAAACTGCTTGGGAGAGCAACAAATAATCTGAGTGATTTTTATTGGAATAGCTCAATTAGTTTGGACGTGAGAATGTTTTCAACAGACGGACATTGTTTAATCGACTCAGAATTTCATATTGTGCAAGAATATATATACTTTATGGGGTCTTAAATGATTTTTTCTAGGTGTTACACACGGAATGACAAACTTAGTATACCCTTTCATAAAATTTTTGCATTTCAATATTTTTTAACACCATTTTCACTCGGACGTGTCATTTGTTAATAAATTCGGTTTACGCGATATTTTGAACAATTTCTATAAAAGGGGTATTTGTCAGTAGCGAAAAACACAATTTTTCAAATATTTACGCCAATTATATGAAAGTTTGAGAAGTGGCTGTACCATGTCTGGTTTCCAGACATCAAAAAGATATACATTAAACTGTAGGTAATCAGTTAATTTTTAAAATTCTGCCTTCTAAATATAAATTCATTGAATAGTGCAAATTTTCTTTACAAAAACTGCAAAATTTCAAAAATTGTAAATTTTTGGTTTCATTTTTTATCACTGCATAACTTTTCAATGGATTGTATACAGGATACTTGTTATACAGGAAATGAATTTCAAAAGACTTGTCTTTCGTCTGGTTAATGGTTTAAATCAAAAAGTTGCAAATTGTCAGTGTAAAACTAAAATGAATTCAAGGTTTCATCTCAGCTTTTTTAAATTTTTTAGTTTTAAATGCCTGTCTTTCCGTAAGATTTTACGTGAATGATTTAAAATTTAGGATTTCTTAGTTATTCTGTAAGATCTACAAAAAGCCATCTAAACTTTTCCTAATTTTAAAACAATACAAGACACTAAAAGTAGGTTTCAAAAAATTTCGAAATTTTTTGATTTTCCTCATATAACCAACATGGGTTTTCGTTATAAATTTTAATTATGTGTTTGCGTGTTTTTTATTTAAGGGGTTTTACACCATAGATTATAACATAGATATGAACATAGATTAAAAACTAGATATTTATGTGAGAGAAAAAAACCTAATTCAATTGTCAGAAACCTAATTCATACCAAAACAAAATACATGTAGTCACATATATTTTGTTTTTGTATTTTCAAAAAAATTAGTAAATTTTTTGAAAATTTAGTATAGGGTGGCTCTCACATAAACTTCTAGTTCTATTCTATGACTTTGTATGTTAAAATCTTGAAATGTTTGAAACGTAATTACATTTATTAAATCAAATTTCGGCACACTTTTTGTTTTGTAGTTTTATTTGTATTTAATTCTGTTCAATTTTTCGTTTTCAATTTTTTAAAAAATATTTTAATAAAGAAAATAAAAAATATGACATTTAATAATTATTTATATTTAATACATTTTTTGATATGTATTATAGAAAATGAAATTCTACACCATTTTCAAGTTAAAATGAGAACTTTCCATATGATATTTTGAAAATAGCAATTTAAAATTTGAATTTTAATTTCAGTTTCAAAAAAGAACAATTAAGAATGAGATTTTCTAATTCAAATTTTGAAAATATCATTTTAATTTATGATTTTTTTATTATAAGGAGTGAGATCGAAAAATTCTTAACATACATAATATTCAATAACTTGGAAACAGTTGATCTTAGAGTTTTCATTATTTTTTTAATCATTTGATAATTTAGCACAGATCACAGAAATATATAATTTTTATGGTTCTAACCACTAATTATAAAATTGTGGATCATTTTTTAAAACCCTTTCTTTGGAGATTTGATAGTTGCTTCAGTCACTTTTTTGGAACAGTGTGCACATCTTCTGTTAAAATCTTCTGTATTTTGGGACACCTTTTTTGTGCTCTTGAATTCACTTTTCACAAGAGCTCAATATCTCTCCACTGGTCTAAGCTATGGACAATTTTGAAAACTGACCTCTCTTGGTACTAAAACTATGTTATTGATTTGGTACCACTCCAGAGCTTTCTTACCGTAGTGACATGATACCAAATGGGTCCAAAAATATGTGGACACGTTGTGCTTTCTTAAGAAAAGAAGAAGTCTTTTTTGCAAATATTCCTTTATGCATATTTTGGTATTTATAGATCCGAATGTATCAAATGACTTTTCTGTTTTGCCGCAACTGCAAAAAGCTTGTCATACCATGAATTTTGTAAGAAATTTTTGCTGCTTTTGGGTCTTAAACTTATCTCCAACATTGCTTCGAGCATTAGCAATAAAAATTTTTGAGACACAAGCTGCGAAGATTCTGCCAGCACCTATGTTTCTTCGTCAATTATACAGCTTGAGTATTTTTGTATGAAATTTGGTTTTAAATTCCGAGTCCTATTTTTGGCTTGTAATTTTTTTGCAGAAATCCAGTTTAGAATTTTTTGAACTTTATATGTTATCAACTTTCAAATTAGCTTTAAATTTTCGCACCAAATAGTCCAAATAGTGTTTGGAGTTCCTTTCAATTTTCTGGCCTTCCCAATATCATGTGGTCCTTTTTTCTTACCGAACTAGGTTTCACATCAATAGTCAAATTCTCCTGATACTGTTTAATAACATTAGAAACGGTTTTACGGACGACATTTAATTCTGTGGCCAATTATTTGTAAGACCTATTTGGATTTTTTGAAATTTTTTAATAACTTGTAGGACGTAAATCTTTTTCGTCACTTATTTTGATGAAAATAAGGACAAATTAACATGGTTGTTATTAAAAATAATAACTGAAGTATTTTTCCATGATAACTAGATCAAAAAAAATTTTGAGTATTGATTCCGAAAAAAGTTATGAGGCAAAATGTAGGTTAAGATTTTTTCGATCTCACTCTTTAATTCAGAAAAGAACATATTAAAATAATATTTATCTTTTAATTTCAGAATATAACAATTGAAATTTACATTTTTCATATAAATTTCAGAATTGATCAATTGAAAGTGAGACTTTTTATTTAGAATTGAGAAAAGTTTACTTGAAAATTAAGTTTTCCATTTATAATTTTGAAAATAACAAATTAAATTGAAATTTTTTATTTAAATTTTTGAAAAAAACAATTTAAAAGAAGATTTTCTATTTAAAATTCAGAAAAATACATTTAAAATTAAGAAAAAACTTTTTGAAAAGGGCAATAAGGTATTTTTTTTAATGCAATTTAAAAAACTTAAATTGGTAACCAGATATTCAAGAAAAAATTTTTAAATCCCCGAAATTCGAAAAATCGTTTTTTTTTATATAACTCACGATTTTGGGGGTACATACTCACGCATACCTACAAACTGTAATATGTTACATTTGTGTATTTTTTTATTTTTATTTTTTTTATTTTATTTTTAGCACCGTGTTATTTACTCAGAAACCAGTTTAATCAACACACATTAAAAATCTCTCTTTCGCCTGTCCGTAAGTCAGTGATCCCCACACTTATACATTCACATTTTGTTAATGTGTGTTCTGTATAACTCTCCCGCTCTGAAATTATACACCAAAAAAATATCTTCCTTTTTATAGTAAAATTATTTATAATAAAATGGAAATGAAAATAAAAGATATTGTTTTTTGTATAAGAAATAAAACCATAAAATTTTAATTAATAAATGATATTATTTTTAGTAAAAATTAAAAATATTCATATTTTCATTTTTATGTACCTCACTACCACATAACATAAACATTTTTTATGAGTGTATATCAAGCAACAAGCGATAACACAACCTACTTCGTTGAATGCTAGTGCTAGACTGAATTGATATGAGTGTTTTTATTCATATCAAGAGAATAACACAAGAGACAAAACGCACGCGTGCGTTGGTTTTGGGGAACACTGCCGTAAGTCCATAAGGCAGTGTTCCCCAAAACCAATGCACGCGTGCGTTTTGTCTCTTGTGTTATTCTCTTGATATGAATAAAAAACACACATATCAATTCAGTCTAGCACTAGCATTCAACGAAGTAGGTTGTGTTATCGCTTGTTGCTTGATATACACTCATAAAAAATGTTTAATGTTATTTGTTAGTGAGGTATATATGAATATTTTTAATTTTTACTAAAAATAATATCATTTATTAATCAAAATTTTATGGTTAATTTGAAAGAATTATAAATTTTTATTTTTTATACAAAAAACAAGATCTTTTATTTTCATTTCCATTTTATTATAAATAATTTTACTATAAAAAGGAAGATATTTTTTTGGTGTATAATTTCAGAGCGGGAGAGTTATACAGAACACACATTAACAAAATGTGAATGTATAAGTGTGGGGATCACTGCCATAAGGAAAAATATTATCAACCTTGATGAACATCTCGCTAAAATAAAAATCTGTTTTTATAGTATAAAATGTATACTCTAAAACATACGTACATTGTATTAAGTATAATTTTTGAAATCGGCTTATTTAAAATCAACTTATTTATGTGAATGCATTCTAATAATATCATTTGATCTTCCCTTTAATACTTTCAATTGCAGTAGAAAAACATGACCAAACTTGAAATTCATTTCAAACACTTTAAAGCAAATTTTCTCATTTAACAAATTGGTATTTTTTGTTTCTAAAAACTAAACTAAATCAAAAACCATGTTACATTTAATAGAAAAAAAGAAACTAAAGAACAAAGTTACGATAGATAGTCTGTTACTAGGTTAAAAAAAAAAAAAAAAAAAACGAAACATTTTGCAATGTCATTTTGGGTTTTTTCATGGAGAAATATGTACATATGTATATACGTACGTATGTGTTCCCTTAGGGTCTGAAATCACACTGACATATGCCGACACAATTTCACGCAAAAAATTCAAACATTTTAAATGTGTGGGTGTGTGCTTGTATGTTGGCTTTTTCAATCCATGGTCATATTTGTAAAATACAATCACTTGCAGATACTAAGAAGAGTCAGTGAGTCAGTCACTCAGTTTAACATGTTACTGGGCCTATGGAAACCAAAAATAAATAAATTCAACAGTAATTGTAGTTGTCTTTTTGTATTGGTGTATGGGAGTGTATATAGTATATGTATGAGTGATATTTCTGTATGTTTTTCCTATTTTTAAACTAATATTTCTAATGAAATATGTGTTTTCTGTTTAAATGTTCAATACAAATTGTAAAAAAAAAAAATCACTATTATACTTTAATTCATGTGTGAATAATGAATATTGGTAAAGTGATATATAAAATTATACGATTTTTGGTACCAAAGTATTTTTAAATTTTTATTTGTAATATGGAAAACATAAAGGCAAATAATATATGTCTATTCTTAATTTGTTGTAATATTCTTTGATATTTTAATAATGTCCGTCCTTCTGTATGTTTGTCTTTCTGTCTGTCCGTCTTTCCGAATTCGTATTGTTCAAAGTTGCTTTAAAAGATAATTTCGCTCTAATCTTTAATTGTGCTCTATTGTAAGTCATTGAAGCTATTAAACTTATTTGAACGTCATTGTTACCAATTTTAAGATTCAAAATAATGAATGTTTGGTTGATTATAAAACTAATTAACGGTTTAACAGTGTCTGTCCTTCTGTCTATCAGTATTTAAATTCATAATTTTGAGCATAAATCCCAAACTTTAAATTGTTATTAACAATAATCACGGCTTTTGTTAAATATCTTTTTAACTATTTCAAGCGATATTTTTATTTATTACTGTATATATCAAGCTATTCAATGACAGCGAATACGAGAGATAAATTTTTAATATTTAAAGCATTAAATTGTCAAAATAAAAATAAGAGTTAAAAAAAATTCTCTATTAAACTTCAATTCATATGTAAATAATGAATATTGAAAGAGTGAGGAATAAATTTATGTTATACGATTTTTAGTACCATGAGTTCCCTAAAATTTTAATTTGTAATATGAAAAATATAAAAACAAATAACTTATGATTTTCCTTAATTCCCTGTCATAATATTTGATGTTTTAATTAGGTCCGTCCATCTGTCCGTCTTTTCGAATTCGTATTGTTAAAAATTGCTAGAAAGTTTATTCTGTTCCAACCTTTGAATGTGCTCTATTGTATGATACTACAACTACTAAACTTATTTTGTCAACATTAGTAATATTTTTAAAATTTGGAATAGTAAATATTTGGATGATTTTAAAATTCCATAGTGGTCTAACAATGTCCGTCCTTCTGTCTATCAGTCCGCAAATTTTTAGTTTTGATTTTAATTTATGATTAATAAAAGTAATGCCTCTTAGTAAATAATGAATCTTAGTAGAGTGAGGTATTAAATTATGTTATATTTTTAGTACCATAAGTTCTTTTAAATTTTTATTTGAAATATAGAAACTTAAAGGTAAATAATATGTACATTTCTTAAATTCATTGTAATACTCTTTTTATATTTTAATAATGTCTGTCCGTCTGTCTAAATTGGTATTGTTCAAAATTACATTAAAACTTGGTTCTGCTCCAACCCTTGATTGTACTACATTGTAGATTATCCCAGCTATTTAACTTATTTGGTCGTCATTATTATTATTTTAAAGATTCGGAATAATGACTATTACAGATAATTACAAAACTCCATGATGGCATATGAATGTCCGTCTTTCTGTCTGTCTGTAAGTAAATTTATTATTTTTAATATGATTTAAATTAATAATTTTATGGAGCGATATTTTTTTTTTGCCCATTACTGTATATGTCAAGCTATTCAATGACAGTGAATACGTAAGAGAAATTCGTTACACGATTTGAAAATTTAAACATAAAATTGTCAAAATAGTGAACAATTGATTGACATTCGATTGCAAATTTTGAGAAGTTTTAATAGTTTAATTTTAAAATTAAAACACTATTTTATACGTTGTGCAAATACCATCTATTTTGTGCTCAATATTGTTTAACCCAGAAAAATGTTAATTTTCATAAACTCTAAATAATTTTCCCAATTGTGAGACTTGTGCATTATTTACATATTTTTGTTTAACTTTCGTCTGTTCCCTGCTACATTTTCTCACCTCTTCACAAACGGTATCACGTGAATGTAAACGTCCTATATTATTAAGTTCCTGTTGATAAATAGCATTTTCATTTTGTATTAGTTGACGCATTAATTGTTTACGCATTGCTATTGATAATTTTTGTGCAAAATCTATTTCATCTGACATAGAATATTCAATTTTCATACCGGAAGCTTTACCAATTTTACCCACACCATCATCCAAGAGGTGCCATTGAATGTCACTGAAAAAAGATGAAGAATTTTATTAAAGTTTTATTTTAATTTGATGAAGAATTTAGTTACTTGTTGCCAGAGTTTTTAGTGTTTAAGCAATTATTAGACATATCTTGTTAGAAATTTTATTATTGAAGAAAAAAAAAAAAAAAAAATTAAACAAAAAATATTAAATTAAAAGTGACAAGAGAACTTTTTTTAAATGTTTTCAAATAAAAATTTAAACAGAGAGACAACAACCTTTATTTTACTGCAAAAATTTACTTTATAACTTTTGTATAACAAATGGAAAAATTATTATCTGTTCTTAAAAATAACTCAACATTATTTTGCATTATATATACATCTATATACATCCGGTCATATATATGTATACATTTACATACATAAAATGTGTACAGATATTTTACATAATAATCAGAACATATGAAAATATACAAATGTATTTATGTATATACTTCCAGCAGTCTTTAATACCAGATCCTTGCTAGCTAATGTGTTTCCTACCAATCTACTTGCTGGTCTTTTAACTGATGAATATAACATGATCATAATAAGTTCGATATGAAAACCTATTTAAGAAGTATTACAGCTTTGGAATCAATAATAATTCCAATCTTTAATACGACAGGGCTCTAGTAACTACATGGCTCTTGTATTTTGAGCGGCTTAAAAGAAAATTAAAAAAAAAATCAATTTTCAGCAGCATATTGTTCACATATTAATTTTCATAATGAGTTGTTATTTCCTTTTTGGCATTTACTTGCAACAACAAAAATACATACTCTCAACACTCACACAAATTTTGGCGCATAAGTTTGCCTTCATTTCTTTATTTGGAAGCAGAGTACTTGTATGCAACAGACAATCAGCTTTTCTTCTTAAACATCACTTTGTTTTTTGCAATAACGTGTAAACAAACGAACGAATTTCTATTATTATTTTTGTTAACAGAGTTGGAAAATAATGAAAAAATCTATTCGATATTATAAAATGTAATAAAAAAAAAAAAAATGCCGCCAGATACGAGTCCAAATTTTTCTATCATGATAAGGTTCGGCTTTATGCTTTGCGATCAGTAAAATACTAAGGCTCTGAGAAGTTTCGTCCCACCTGATGTATAGCCTGGACACTGCCCCATCTTACCACTATTTGTTTCGTTCGATACTTTAGAACAAGGTATCAAAGATTGGCTTGATTCGTTTCTGGCCTCAAAAAGTGAGAAGTGGTTTGTGTCTTTTAGTAGACAATACATACTTCGAATTAAATTTCATTGTACCTTTATCTTAAAAATATTACCCAGGTGGACAAAATGAAAAAAAAGCGAGAATGTTATATTCGGCTTGGCCGAATCCATATACCCACTATAAAATTTATCAAATTTTATGTGGGCGGACCACGCCCATTTTTTGTTTCCGAGTTTACATTGGTCCTTGAACTATTTATACAAAGCTTCGTTGACGTTTAACCTTATATGGGAGGTGGGCGGTAAAGTGGGCGGACCACAACCATTTTTGGTTTCAAAGTTTATATCGACCGTTCTACTATCTGTACAAAATTTCATTGTCGTACATGCTCTTGTTTAAGAGATATCAGCAGAAAAGTATGAAACGGACACTCTGTGTTTCTAGTTTTTTGTCCATAACTTTTAACCGATTTTGCCCATTTTCAATCCTACCTTATATAAGATAAATATTTGTGCCAAATTTCGTCCCCCTACGTTGTCGCGTTCGAGCCCTATTCTGCTTTCCACAGACGGACAGACGGACGGACATAGCTAGATCGACTCAGAATCTAACCAGGACCCAGAAAATATATACTTTATGGGGTCTTAAATGATTCCTTCGACATGTTATACACGGAATGATAAAATCAATATACTCCGCATTTTTTTGATGGTGGGTATAAAAATGATAAACATTCACCCCTATCGTGAATAACAAGTGGAATTTTTGTTCCCATGAAATTTTTATTCCCCTCGAAAGAAAAATACTATCGTGAATCTTCCGTGACAAATTTTTGGAGTGATAGTTTTATTGTAACATTAGTTTATTGTAATATTGTAGTAAAATAATTCGGCTAATTTTTGGAAACACAAAAAATAAAAACTAAAAAATAAAAATCAACCGAAAAAATCCTCCCCCATAGACGATTAGTTGGACTTTATGTATTTTGATGTGCTAAACACGAATCTGCTATCAGTTTTTTTCCATCAGGTCTGGATTTTTTTTTTTTATGGGCGTGTCTAATATTTCGCCCATAGTAAGGCCATTACTCTAGTATATTTCCTCATAACTCAAGGAAGGTGTGTACGATTGATCAAAGTGATACACCAAAAGATGCGTACTAAAAATATCTTCAAATTCCCCAAACTAATTTTTTTTATGTGCTTAATAGTTTCGGAGTTATTTTGAAATAAGTATTCGAAAAAAATAATTTTCACGCAAAATTGTAGATTTTTTTGTTACTAAAATTTCATTTAATAAATGAAAACATCTAAAATGTTACAGTTTATCATCTTTCTTTTAAAGCTGGTAATGCTGCGGAAAAAATAAGGTATGTATCTTCAAAATTGATGTAGAAATCTAAATTTTATTCACAGTTGTGTAAAAATACCCATGTTACATACAATTGAGTAGAAATACAGTGGTGGCCAAAAATAATTTTTTTTTATTTTTTTCTTGAAACAAAAATAGGTGGACTAGGTGGATTCTGATGAGTTAAACAAGAATCTGCATTGACTTTTTTTCTATCGGGTACTAATTTTTTTTATGTGCATGACTAATATCATCACCTTATTCAAAGGTCACATTATAAAATTGGAGAAGTGTTTGTCAAACTTAGGCTATAACTCAAGAACACTTTACACGATTTTGATCAGTGATACATCAAAAGATGCATACGAAAATTGTCTACAAGGTACATTCACAATATTTTTTATTCTCTGAAGAATTTCAGAGCTATGGATCAAAATTTTCACCACCTTTCAAAAAAATAAATTTTAAAATTTTCGGTACTAATTACCGAATAGCTACAGAAACATTAACTGGATAAAAAATTATATAAATTCAGCTCAAAGACAATTTAAGTCACTTTATATTAAAGTTCAATTTGCCTTAATTAGACAAACTGTTCTCGAGTTATACAAATGTGACTGTCTAAAGGCGTGGTCATAGTAGTCAGACCCATAAAAAAAATCAATGCGTGATAGAAAAAAGATAAAAGCTGATTCTTATTTAGCACGTTGTATTACATCCAATCCACTTATTTTTTTTTTTTTTTTATTTAAGACGAACATTTTTTATTTTTTTTACCCACTAGTGTATTTCCACTGCAGTTAGAGGTATGTATGGGTAGCCAAACTTAACTGTGAATCCAATCAAGATTTGTGCATCAATTTTTATAATACGTGGCTTTATTTACTCGTAGTTTCGCCAGCTTTGAGATAAAGGTGATAAACTTAAATATTTTTGATGTTTTCACTTTAAAAACAATTTTTTCCGACACTTTTTTCGAAATATCTCCTAAACTATTGAGCGGATAAAAATTTGATAGTAAAGCGATTTAAAGCTAATTTTATACCGTTCTCAAGTAATAGTGAAATATACTAGAGTAATCGGCATATTTAGGGCACAATATTAGACACGCCCATAAAAAAAAAAAATCCCGACCTGATGGAAAAAAACTGAAAGCAGATTCGAGTTTAGCATGCGGAATTTCATCTAGTCTACATATTTTTTTTTGAAGGAGCACGAAAAAACATTTTTTTGTCGAACAGTGTAATTATAAAAAATCGTTATAATTTTTAAAATTATAAAAAAATAACTGATCGTGCCCTTAAAATAATTTTAATAACCGAATTATAAGAAGATCTACTTACATTTTCTGTTCTGTTCCCCAGCAAAAATAAAGTGAACAAATTAAAGGGAAAAGTGAAAAAATTCGGGGGGAAAAAATCAATCACGATAAGGGGAATTTTATTTTTAGCATAAAATTATTCATGGGGAATTTTTTCACGATTGCAAATTTAGGGAATGGGAAAACATTTCGATAGAAAAAGTATTCATGATAGGGGTGGTTATTAAATCGAATCACTAAATGATGAAAAAATTATAAAATCGAATCAATATAATTACGTACAAATATTATAATTTTTAACTGTAAAATTTTTAACATAGTATGTTGCACTTATTTTATGGTCACTAGAACCATATTTTTTCTTTGTTTGTATACACTGTAAAATTTTTCATTTTCGAAAATTGTTATGTGATCTACTCAAGAAAATCTCCAGCCCAGATTAGATCGTTTTTCGAGTGAAAATAATGTGTTTTTTTTTTACCAATTCTTTAAAAGTACTGCTATTCCTTTTTCGTATTTCAAAGTACTGCAATTTACATTCGATAACAACAATTGAATGATTATGTGTATGTATATGGAAAAAAATATACCAACACGTATGACTTCCATCTGTATTTGTTCTAGCACGCGTCAGTTTTGTTGCAATTTTGTATTTTATTTGAATGAATGTGAGCGTCTGTTTTGGATTTGTGCACTCATGCATCACGCATTGCATTCGTCAACATTTTATTTTGAATGTTGCAATGATGATCACGCATTTCACACATTATACATTTTGCTATTTTCAATTTAAGTCCTCATCATCGTACATGTCATTATCACATTGTTTGGATTTTTTTTAAAGTAATTCTATGCTTATCATTCTTTTTATCATTTGTAAGAGTATGAGTAGTAAGTATGTACTATTTACTACTTATAAAGTATTGTGTAATCATGAAATATAACAAACGTGTTCCACTTTCAATTTTTAAAGTAATTAATTGATTAAAAATTGTTTGATTTAATATTTTTGTATTAAAAGAAAAATTTTAATATTTGAGAAAAACTTCTTGCAAAGAAAAAAATAAAAAATTTGAATTAAATTACACTGGTCGACAAAAAAAATTTTTTCCGAGTTCCTTCAAAAAAAAAAAAAAAAAAAAAAAAAAAAAAATATGTGGACTAGATGAAATTCCGCATGCTAAACTCGAATCTGCTTTCAGCTTTTTTCCATCAGGTCCATATTTTTTTTTTAATGGGCGTGTCTAATATTGTGCCCTAAATATACCGATTACTCGAGTATATTTCACTATTACTTGAGAACGGTACGATTTGTATAAATGATACACCAAGATATGAGGAATAAAATTAGCTTTAAATTAGCTTTCTACTATCAAATTTTTATCCGCTCAATAGTTTAAGAGATAGTTTAGGAGATAAAAGCTTCGGAAAAAAAAATTTCATGCAAAATTCAATATTTTTTTTACTAAAACTTTTTTTAAAAGTGAAAACATCAAGTTTAAGTTATTCACCTTTATCTGAAAGCTGGCAAAACCACGAGTAAATAAAGCCACGTGTCATAAAAATTGACGCACAAATCTTGATTGGATTCACAGTTAAGTTAGGATAACCATGCATACCTACAGTTAAGTGGAGATACAGTAGTGGGCAAAAAAAAAAAAAAAAAAAAATTTTGTTGTCTTAAATAAAAAAAAAAAAAAAAAATAGGTGGATTGGATGGAATTCAATGTGCTAAATAAGAATCAGCTTTTACTTTTTTTCTATCACGCATTGATTTTTTCTTATAGGCATGCCTATTATGACGCCGCCTTTAGGCAGTCATACTTGTATAACTCGAGAACAGTTTGTCCAATTAAGATAAATTGAACTTTAATATATAGCATCCTAAATTGTCTTTGAGCTGAATTTATATAATTTTTTGTCCAGTTAATATTTCCGTAGTTATTCGGTAATTAGTACCGAAAATTTTAAAATTAATTTTTTTGAAAAGTGGTGAAAATTTTGATCCATTACTCTGAAATTCTTGAGCGAATGAAAAATGTTGTTGACATACTTTGAAGAAAATTTTCGTATGCATCTTTTGGTGTATCACTTATAAAAATCGTGTAAAGGGTTCTTGAATTATAGTCTAAGTTTGACAAACCATTCTCGAATTTTATAGTGTGACCGCTGAATAAGGTGATGATATTAGTCATGCAAATAAAAAAAATCAGTACCCGATAGAAAAAAAGTGAATGCAGATTCTTGTTTAACTCTTCAGAATCCACCTAGTCCACCTATTTTTGTTTCAAGAAAAAATAAAATTTTTTTTTTGTTGGCCACCACTGTATTTCTACTCATTTATATGTAACATGGGTATTTTTACTAAACTGTGAATAAAATTTAGATTTCTGCATCAATTTTGAAGATACATGCCTTATTTTATTCGCAACATTACCAGCTTTAAGATAAAGATGATAAACTTTAACATTTTAGATGTTTTTATTTATTAAAAGAAATTTTAATAACAAAAAAATCTAAAATTTTACATGAAAATGATTTTTTCGGACACTTATTTCAAAATAACTCCGAAACTATTGAGCACATAAACAATTAAGTTTGGGGAATTTGAAGATATTTTTAGTCCGCATCTTTTGGTGTATCACTTTGATCAATCGTACACACCGTTCTTGAGTTATGAGGAAATATACTAGAGTAATTGTCTTACTATGGGCTAAATATTAGACACGCTCATAAAAAAACAAGCGCGAATATATTCGGCCCGGCCGAATCTACATACCCACCATCAAAGTAGGCAGTAAAGTGGGCGGACCACGCCCATTTTTTGTTTCCGACTTTACATTGGTCCTTGAACTATGAGAACACAATTTCCTTGATTTTCACCATATATGGGAGGTGGGCGGTAAAGTGGACGGACCACGCCCATTTCCGAGTTTATGTCAATCCACCAAGTATACGTACAAAACTTCGTTGGCGTACGTGCTTTTATTGAAGAAATATCAGCCGAAAAGTATTTCACGGACATCCTGTGTTTCTAGTTTTTAGCCCATAACTTTTTTGTTTAACCGATTTTGCCCATTTTCAATACCAAACAAACCTTATTAAGATAAATATTTGTGGCAAATTTCGTCTCCTTACGTTAACAGACGGACGGACATAGCTAGATCGACTCAAAATTCAACCAGGACCCAGAAAATATATACTTTGTGGGGTCTTAAATGATTCCTTTGACATGTTACACACGGAATGACAAAATCAAGTCATTCCCCCCATCTTTTTGATGGTGGGTATAAAAATCCAGACCTGATGGAAAAAAACTGAAAGCAGATTCGTGTTTAGCACATCAAAATACATCAAGTCCAACTATTCGTCTATGGGGGAAGGTTTTTTTTGTTGACCAGTGTTATTAATCAGAATTTTAAAATAATTTTAAATATTTTCATAATTAGACACATCAGTCAAAATCGAAATATTCTAGCAAATAAAATTAAAATATTACTTAAAAAAATCTAAAATCCAGTTTCAATTACGAATAATACGTATTCAATAAATTTATTAATTGAAATTCAACCTAATATTTCAATTATTAAAATTATCACTTATCTTTATTTATATTTGATTAATTTATTAACTGAAAATAATTTAAACCCAATAAATTATTTTATTTTTAGTAAAAAAATATCAGAAAATTTTAATTTTGATCACTTGAATAATTGATACAATTAAGAAATAGGTATAGTTTTTATCTTTAACAAATTGTTTAATAGACTATATTTTTTCTGTATATTAATACAAAGAAATAACATTTTCGAAAGGATTTCAATTAAATTATTAATCAAAATTTTTAAATGATTACAAATATTTTTATAAATTAATAATATAAAATCAAAGTATTGTAACAAATTAAATTCAAATTATACATAGAAAAATTTAAAATCCAATTGCAATTATGAATAATACATATTCAATTATTTCATTAATTGAAAATTATTCTATGAAAAAAATTGTATTTTTATACCCTTCACCACAGGTGTAAAGGGTATGTATAAGTTTGTCATTCCGTTTGTAATTTCTAAAATATTCGTCTAAGACCCCAAAAAGTATATTCTGGATCCTTATTGATAGGGGAGTCGATATAGAGATGTCCGTCTGTCTGTTGAAATCAGTTTTTAGAAAGCCCCAGATATCGAATATATATGCTTTATATATCAAACTGTTAGAAATATCCCTTAGAAAATCGCTAATAAAAATGAACAAAATCGGTTGATAAATAACTGAGATATCGGTAAAAAATCGAAGATACACCCAAAAAATCGTATTTGCTGTCGGCTTTTCTCGGCTCCTATAAAAGATAGCGACTTCGTTTTTTCACGAAAAATTCAAAAACTTTCTTATAATTTTTTTTATGAAAAAAAATCGGTGCACTATATTCCAGATATCGGCCAAAACGCGTTTTTTTTACTTTTTAAAGCTTCTATATAAGCTACGGCTTTCGCGTTTAAATAGGTTGGTCATAAACTCAATTCGTTTGAAAACAACAGAGATATGGGCCAAAAACTAAAAAAAATTAATAAAATAAATACGAAGAAAAATGTTTATATTAAACATTGTTGTTGTTTTTTTTTTGTATGGGCATGTTGTTTAGTTAGCAACAGCAGTTCTTGTTATTTTTTGTATATGCAGTGTGGTTGTATATGCAGTCAGTTTGTAACATACATACATACATACATACATACATACATACATACATACAAAAAAGGATAACTATTCAATTGTTGTTGTTTATATTTTAAAAGCAATGCTTGCTATGACTGCTTCTCTTTCGTATTCAAATGTTCGTAGTTAAAAAAAATTTAGGCGTTAAGGCGAAAATTTTATTATTTGTGGGTAAGATGGTAATATGGTTTTAAGTAACATGGTGAAGGGTATCAAAGATTCGGCACGGCCGAATCTTTTTTTTAATTTCATTTTATTTATATTTGATTAACTTATTAATTAAAAATAATTGAAAGCCGATATATTATTTTATTTTTAGTAAACAAATATTAGAAAATTTTAATTTTGATCACTTGAATAATTGTTACAATTAAAAAAGTACTTGGAATAATTTTTAACTTTGATAAATCGTTTAATAGATCATATTTTTTCTGTATAATACAAATGAAACTTTAAATCAAGTTTTTTTTTTATTACTAAATAAAACAAATGAAAGTTTTAACCATGTTTTTTTTTTTTACCAAATATTAGTGAACCATGTTTAATAAGTTCTAGTTTTTCTGTCTATTAAATGTCACTCATCAAAGTTGAGTCGTGTTGAACAAAAATAAAATGATTTTCTTTGTGATAATATGACGCTGACGTTGGTTGAAGTTGATGATGAAAAGAATAAAAAAAAGTAAAAGTGAATATAATTCCTATTTGCGAATTTTAATTAAGACAAAGTGCCGTTTTGTTAATTTATATGAGAAGGATTTAAAGTTCTAGAGAAATTGATATTGAGCAAAAACTGTGTTATTGAAGGCGTAAATAAAATATGACATTAAAAATGTTTAATTAAGAAATCAAAGGATTATATTTAAACAGCAATGAATTTCTTATAAATTAAAATACACAGAGAGAATATTCAATGGTCTTCAAAAAAAAAAAAACTAAATAAATACCATACTTATAATCTAAATTAAAACAGTCTGTCTTCCCTTTAGCATTTAAAGGTGTTACAACCAAACACATTTTCTAAATAATAATGATTAAGGATATTAAATGTATAATCAGCCATTTTGGTGTTTATTTGCAGACACCTACATACTATCTGCAGACCCCTACAAATATTCACATATTTACAACAAAAAAAATACAGCTTTTATAATAATTAAAATTTATTGTAAACCACAATCCTTTAATTATGTTAATTTTAGAAATAAATAAACCTCAAGATTTAATTTCATGCTTAAGTAATTTAAATGTTTTTAGTAGTTTAGATTATTTAAAAAGGCTTACTTATATTTACACAAACACATAAACATTAGGTGAATTAATGATATTTGTATCTTTGAAATACTTTTGGGTAAATTGATAAAATAAAATCTCATAATCTATCTTTATGAGAGACATAAACACATAATTGTAAACTACATTTAAACACACCTACATACATACATATATATATCTAATATTTTATTATCATAAAATCTTAGAATCCTTTTGCAAACTACTACACAATACCATAAAACTAATTTAACCATTATCAAAATTATCTAGAAAACCACACACCCATATAAGGACTGCGAACGAAAAAATCCGTGCATGCAAATTCGTTTATAAAAACTAAACCAAGAGGCGATTTTTTTTAATTATATTTTTATTAATGACTATTATGTTCAAGTTCTAAACATAAAAAAATAAATTATTTTCGGTTGGTTTTTAAGAAAATATGTGATATTTTACAAAATTTTTCCAATTAAAGGTTTTATTATGTTTCGGTCACTTTTTCACTAGAATAAGTCCACTTATTTTTAAACTCCGCTTCATTTTGAGCTAAGCTTTTAATGTTCTTTAAATTATTTTTTACTAGAGCCAAATATCTTTCAATTGCTCGGAGTTAGCATCTTTCGGTACAAACACTGATAATTTCTTTATTACCACTCTATTGTTTTGTTGCTGTATTGAGAAGAAGCGAGAACAGGCCAGAAAAAAGTGGATACATTGTATTTTCTTAGGAAAGAGAGAAATCTTTTCCAAAGTCACTCATTCGCGTATATTTCTGTGTTAATGAAACCATTTTTTATTAATGAAGTGCCTTTTTTTTCGCATATGCATATGGCTTGCCAAAACAAAAACTTTCTTGGGAATTTTGATTTCTTTGATACGTGATATTTTTCTGCCATATTCCCTCTAGCATCTGCAACATAGAATTCCTGGCCAGGAAGTTGAAAAAATGTAGACTGTACGAACGTTTCATCGTATATTATACCCAGATCACAATTATGGAAAAATTCGTCTGAAGAACTTTCACGTTACTTTTCCACCTCCAAATTCTTGCTTTGCGTTTCTATTAGGATTTGTTTGTGCTTCACACGTCTTCAGGCTAGATTTCCTTTCAATTTTTCTAATAAAAATTCAAAGCAATAAACTTTTTGTGGCATTTTTCTTCCAAAGATGAGAGGAATTTCTTTGAAAATCTTTTCTATTTTGTCTGAGTCCTAGAACCTGAAGATACTATTTTTCTTCCACTACCGGGTTTCTATTCAGTAACCATGACTTCTTAGTATAATGTTATGACCCAAGAAACTGTATTTTTTTAACACAACAGCCTTCCTAGCAATTGTTTTATATGACCGATGTAAGATTTCATGAAAAATTTCTATTATGTGTTTTGGTGTTTTTTTGTTCAATTTCCATTTTAAGGAAAACTAGTTTTGCTATAACCATGAAATTTAGCATATAGCTAGTGAGCATACCGACAAATGTAAACCAGTTAACAGAATTATTTAATTTTCACCACATCAAAAGTTATAAGCCCAAGAGCATGCACGAATTTTTTCGTGTGCAGTCCTTATGTGCATATACTTTAACATACACACAATATTATTGAAGTAAATCCTTTGGGGCATTAGATTGATAACAAAAATTTTTTTTCCTGAGTCAAATACAAGTAGACATTGTTATCGATTTATGTTCATAATTTATGTTTTAGATTTGTAAAATTTGAAAATCATATTAATTTGTTAGAATAGATAAGAATCTATTTATATACATTAGAGTGGCCCCGTTTGTATGGAGAGAAAATAAGCTATAAATATTTCAGTTTAAATAAAAAATTGACTTCATTTTAAAATATTGTTTCTCAAAATGTTCGTCCCAACATTATCCTTTCGTGAGCTGGATTATATTTTCATATTTCTGCCAAAGGAATAATATGAAAATTTGGTATCTTAAGAAAGGCCTTTGGGACGCGCATTTATTGACGTAACGAAAATTTAGTACCAGGTTCAAATAAATCCAATATTTTGAAATTTTTCACAAGAAAAATATTTCTCTAGGAAATATATATAACTAAAAGGGGTTTTGCTGTTTTTTAAAATTCGAAATTGTTTGAGTTTTATTCGAATTTTTCAAAACATAATTTTCTTCATAAGCAAATGTTTTTTATATGAAAAGGAACATCGATACTTTTCATTTTAAGGTCATCTTAATATAGATATATATAGAAGAGTAACGTTATTGAGTGACTGACTGATTCAACATCGTCCAGGCTCAACGATAAGAGGTAGAGATATAAAACTTTAGCTTTAGGATAGTCTTCCACCGTAGAAGGATGTTGATGTAAAAATAATGGTTTAAATAGGTACATTGTTTATTAATTAAATTTGTGTTTCATCTTCCTTAACTCAAAAAAGAGCAGACAGGTATTTGGCACTTTTTAGAAATTAGAATAAGTATTTAAGGGAAAAATAGGTTAAAACCAAATTTAGAAACATTTTTGGCAACCTCTGCAAATCCTACGCCAAACATTGGGCTGATCGCAAAAATGTTGCTAATAAATTTGATTTTCTATAGTCTGCTATAGTCTTCAAGTTATTTTTGCCAAATCTTCGTCCAGTTGAGGGTATCAAAGCTAACCACCTTGAGTATGGAAAAATTTAAAAAGTTTAAAAAGTTTCTAAAAACCTTTAGAAAGATCTTAAGGTTAAAAAGATATTTGCGCTTTATTATTAGATTTTAGACGGGATTCAATATCAAAATGATTTCTGGTACACTAAAAGACATCAGATTAAATCTAAATTAAAAATTAACAGTTTATTCTTTATCTCAACAAGCACTTTAAAGGTTTTGAAATCTTGATTTGCAAAAGTTATGATACCTGTAATTTATTTCATGTTATTACAGAGTACTACGAAATACATTTTTTAAATGGTCCTCCTCTACAACTCTCCCATATTCAATAAATTAAAACTTATCCGAAGATGAAAGATTTGGTAGGGAACGTCCAAAAAATACGCAGAACGCAGAAGGTTGAACAGCTACTGGAAATAAAAACTCCGGAAGACCGGAAAATTCAACGAACTAGATAGAAAAACACTCAAAGGGGAAAGCTGACATAAAGGTCAGAGTAAGCGGGACGCTGATAAAATGTAAAGACCTCTACGAGGTAACAACAGCAAAGGACATCTGTACTGCATTGGGGAGTAAATAAATATCTCTGGTCTAGATGAAGAAGAAGAAAAAGATGAAGAAGAAGAAAGACTTCGGAAGAAGTCCGTCTTGCCCTAGAAATATCGGATATTTCATAGAGGTAGATCGAGACAGAACTCGGAGATCAGACGTGTAACATACCAACAAGCACGCCATGATTTCCAAGCGGCAATTAGACAGTTGTGCAAAGAAGTTTTCTCAACCCATGGGTAAACGCCAAAGGACCCCACAGTTAACGTGCCCACAATCTCTTAGGAGAATAGTGGAAGTTCTCTTTCCAAAAGGAAAACCACACCAGGAACCACTGACATGACATCTCAAGAAATGCCCATAGAGGAAATATCAAGAGAGGAAATCCTAAAAATCTGTTCGGAGATTGGCGACACCATGGCTCCAGGCCTGGATGGAATACCAAATAAAGTATTAAAGGCGGCTATAAGCGATTAACCAGAAACATTTGCAATGATATTTAACAACTGTCTCCGGAAAGGGGAATTTCCTAACGCCAAAATACCTGGAGAGCCATCATCATATCGCCCATTTTGCTTACTGGATACGATTGGGAAGGTTAAAGAAAAGGTGATCTACAACAGATTACTACCAGTACTAGAAAGAGTAAACGGACTCTCAGAAAGCAAGTACGGATTTTGGAAAGCTAGATCGAAAATAGATGCTATAAATACGATACTAAATAAGGCAGAAGAGGCTACAGCAGAAAATGGAGCGAATAAAAAAAGCATTCGAAAGGTCATGGTAGTTACCGAAGTTACTTATTTAAGTTTGGCATGATGACCGCCCAAACTGAACAATATGTTTAAATACAGAGGATGTATAACATGTGGTCTTCAAATGCACTACATTTGAAGAATTAAAAAATACACTGGAGGATGCAGTTGGAGTAAACATCACTCCTGTTAACATTTAAAACGTAATACTAACATCGGAACAAAATTTGCAATTAGTTTCAAACTTTATTACGCAGATTCATCTGTTACTACGAGCAGAGGAACGCATACGCAAGGACCAAAAGAGAGCCCCTGGAAATATGAAAATTGCGTAAGTGCTAACCAGCCCCGCAATATAATATCAAAAGGCAGTGCCGCGGGGAGAGTGGTAGAAGAATGGGAAGGTGATTTAATGAGCAGACTAGACTGTAGACTAGACTATAGACTACACTATAGACTATAATATAGACTATAATATAGACTAGAGTATAGGCTAGACTATAGACTAGACTATAGACTAGACTATAGACTAGAATATAGACTAGCCTATAGATTAGACTATAGACTAGACTAGACTATAGACTAGACTATAGACTAGACTATAGACTAGACTATAGACTAGACTATAGACTAGACTATAGACTAGACTATAGACTAGACTATAGACTAGACTATAGACTAGACTATAGACTAGACTATAGACTAGACTATAGACTATAGATTAGACTATAGACTAGACTATAGACTAGACTATAGACTAGACTATAGACTAGACTATAGACTAGACTATAGACTAGACTATAGACTAGACTATAGACTAGACTATAGACTAGACTATAGACTAGACTATAGACTAGACTATAGACTAGACTATAGACTAGACTATAGACTAGACTATAGACTAGACTATAGACTAGACTATAGACTAGACTATAGACTAGACTATAGACTAGACTATAGACTAGACTATAGACTAGACTATAGGCTAGACTATAGACTAGACTATAGACTAGACTATAGACTAGACTATAGGCTAGACTAGATTATAGATTAGATTATAGATTAGACTATAGACTAGACTATAGACTAGACTATAGACTAGACTATAGACTAGACTATAGAATAGACTATAGACTACACTATAGACTAGACTAGACTATACTATACACTAGATTATAGACAAGACTATAGACTAGACTAGACTAGACTAGACTATAGACTAGACTATAGACTAGACTATAGACTAGACTATGGACTAGACTATAGACAAGACTATAGACTAGACTATAGACTATAGGCTAGACTAGTCTAATATATAGACTATATTTACTTATTAGGAGACTTAATTATGAAATTGCTGCTTTGCTAATAACATTGAAATTATTTGCACATTTAAGCTTACAAATTTAAATTGATCAATATCTAGGACATAATCAGCAATAAAATTACCCCATAAATTTTTATTTTACAAGTCTTACACATTTGCACCAAAAAAAAAAAACTTCAATTTGTTTTTCATTTTATTTCTATTCTTTTATGTCTACTTTTTGCAAAAAGCTTAAATAAAAAACATATTTGATGGGCTTATTTACCCAGAAAATGGAAACACATTAAGGTTTCATTAACTGATACAAACATATACTCACTTCAGTAAAAATAACATTAATGCATACTTACACATATGGGAACCAAAAATAACAACAACATAAAAACTTTGAAAAAGGAAAGAAAATAACATTAAAGCATTTTAAAAATTTAAGGCAAATTTGAAAGTATAAGGAATAAAGGGTACCAGGTTCGATAAAAAGATACTCTATCAATTTTCTTCTTTATTTTTATTTAAATATAATTATTTTTAAACTTACATTCCAAAAAATATTTTTAGTTTAATAAATAATAATAATAATAACTGAAATATTATTAAGCTTCCTTGAAACATGTTGTAGGGTATACCATCACATGTATCAAGTTTGTGCTTTTATACTCTCTCCCAGCTAAAAATACCTACACACGCAAACACTTGCATTCAGAAACATTAATAAACGGCAAAAGTTAAATCTGTGCAACCGGAAATAAATAAAAGTTGAAAAAAAAAAAAACAAAAGGAAAAAATTTAAATACAAAGTTTTTATGTTATTATTGTGGGTTGGATAATGATGTTGCTTTTTACAAACTTTTAGTTATTGTTTTGAGGGCTTTAATAGCTGAAGGGTTTGTTTTTTTTGCTTTACTGCAATCTCATACAAACGATTTTAATATTTTTATTTAATTTATTTGTTTTTTGCAAGTAAGTATTATTAACATTTATTATTGTATTTTATGTTACTCGATATAAGTATTAGCTACTTAAGTTTTTTAAAATATTTTAAAAATATATACTGACACTATATTTAGAAGAAAAAACAAAAACACAATGACAAGCATTAGCTGTTCACACTTATAAGTTTTATAAATAGTAAACCACGTATTATTTCCAAATCTTTTTCACTTTGTGGTATAAATAATTTAAGCCACCATTACTAAAATGTGTAATAATCTGAATTCCTGTTTGACTAAACAAAACAGCTAAAAAAAAAGAAAAACAATATGGCAAATGAAAAGTGGCTAAGAAAATAAACACTTTGTAGTAAAAATAACACCACATCGGGCACACATACACACAAATAGCACCACATTTAAATGCCACAATTCGCTTTTTTCTCTGAGTTTTTTTTTTAATACATTTGTTTTTGTTATCTCTACGACCAGGATAAATAAAGTGGAGCTGGCTGGTATGAAAATAAAAAGGGGTTCCATGACAATAGAAAGAGGTTTATGTGTAGTTAGCGAGAGATTATGAATGGGGTATTGGTACTGTATTATGTTTGTCCGTTTTTTCTGTAGTTCCTATTAGTGAGTAAGTGTGTATGGATTGTTACAAAAATAAAATATTTATATGATGTTCATGTAAAACTGACTATCTACAAATATTAAAATCTGCAGAAAAAGCAAAGATACATAGATTGAGGAAGAGAAAACTTGGAGAAAAACAAAAAATTAAGCACAAACTATATAACTGTTTATAAACTTCCTTTAATAAAAAGTTCAAATTTTTTTTGTTGGTAGAAAAAACCATAAAATTATTTTTAAAATATACAGATATTATTTATTTTTCAGTTCAAATTAAAATCTTTAAAAAATGCAGATATGCTCTTACTTAAAACATAGATTTGTTTGTTGGTTTTTACTAGTGTTTATAAACCGGTTAATCGGTTAACCGAAAAACCGGTTTTTTGTTAAAATTTCGGTTATTTGCGAACCGGTTAATTTAAAATATTCAATTTCGGTTAACCGGTTTATCCGGTTTTTTTGTGTCGGTTAACCGGTTTTAAAAATTTGCTAAAAATATCACTAAATTTCCTCCTTTTGTTACTTTTATCTGAATTTAAAATATAAGAAAATATTTTGAAACTACTAAAAATGCTTGGTGTTTGAGTTAAGAGTTGAGTCAGATGATGTATTTATTTTTTGGAACTGTATGTATAATAAAATCAGATAGATAATTAAACATTCCATTTACAAAAACTTTAATTTCATGGAATTTTCCAAAAGATGAAAATAACATTACTCCTACTAATGTACACCCAGAGAAATATCAATTACATACGTGTTGTATGTGTTTAAATTAAACACTGAGTGTTCAATTTTTATTGAAAATCGATATCTAATTGGCACCAAGTTGAAACCATTTCGGTATAAAATTTTTAAATTACATATGTTTTGTATTAAATTTGTTAACGAAAGGTATTAAAAAGCTGTTACCGTAAATTACCAATGTGACCACAACCGTTGTTGATTTTGAATCGAATTTTTTCCCTTAGTGTACAGCTTAAGTGAAGTATAAGATTTTATATATGATAATAGGAAAAAACAAAAACTTCAAAAGTAGAATTAAATAAGTGCAGAAAATGTACTTTTAAATGATTAATAATTCTTCTAAAAATTAAAAACAAATCTCTTTTTAGCAGAACAAATTTTAATTATTTTACCAATTTTATACAGATATTTTTATTAACTACATTATTTTTTTTAAATTATTAAAATTGGAAAAAAACTAATATTAAAAATACTTTATAGAATAATTTTAGATCATTATAAAGCTTCAAAAGCTGTGCTAAAAGATGCAAAAAAATGGTTTTTATGAATTGTATTAAAACTAGTCTAAGGGCTGAAAAAAAGTATTACATATAAATTTTTGATGTAAATCAGTCGCTATTTATAAAGAACAGTGTTTATTATTTGGTGCATGGTTAAACCAATAAGTTGAAAAGCACTTTTTTTAACCAAAAATATTTTTATTAAGCTTCAAATTAGAGCAATTATTAAAATGTCGGTTAACCGGTTTAACCGGTTTTTAAGTAGACGGTTAACCGAAAAACCGGTTTTTTAATTTTACCCAATTTTCGGTTAACCGTCAAACCGGTTTCATGAAAAGTCGGTTTTTTATAAACACTAGTTTTTACCCCTTTCCCTTTTGTCAGGTGGCAGCTGCAAAATTGAAAAAAAGGATGAAAGCGATAAAAACGCAATAAGGCTTTGTTTATTTGTTTAAATGTGTCGACAATAGTACACTGATATTGCGTGTAATATGGTATAAACGGGAATCTTGTCATTGTTTGTCTTAATGGGTGTTTGTAAGTAAATTTGTTATTGTTTTTAACACAGAATACAATTTGGTTTAAAAAACAAGTGAGAATGTTTTATTCGACTTGGTGGAATTTATGTATCCACCATCTCCAATTTTTATAATTTCACCTTATATGGAAAGTGGACGGTAAAGTGGGCGGACCGCACCCATTTTTTGTTTCCTAGTTTACATTGGTTCTTGAACTATTTGTAAAAAATTTCGTTGATGTTTTACCTTATATGAAAGGTGTACAAAATTTCGTTGTTTAAATGATATCTGCTTTTCTGCAGTATGAACTGAGGTTAAAAGGACACCATGTTCTTCTGATATTTGGCCAATAATTTATTTTCAATACCAAAGAAACCTTATATAAGATATATGTTAAAGAACAATTTTGCTCCTACTATGTGGTCCTCTCCCAGCCTTCTCATGCTGTTGACAGATGAACCGACGGACAGATGGACGGACATAGCTAAATCGACTCAGAATCTTACCAGGACCCAGAATTTATACTTTATGGCGTCTTTAATAACTTTTTCGACATGCTACGTACGAAATTATTGGCAGAACAATTTTCTAGAGAAAAGTTATCGGCAGAACAAACTTTCTACAGAAAAGTTATCGATTGAAATATTTATACTTTATGGCGTCTTTAATAATTTTTTCGACATGTTACGTACGAAATTATTGACAGAACAATTTTCTAGAGAAAAGTTATCGGCAGAACAAACTTTCTACAGAAAAGTTATCGATTGAAATATTTTCTATAGAAAAGTTATCGATAAAAACACTTTTCATTCGAAAAGTTATCGGTAGAAACACTTTTTCATAGAAAAGTTATAGATAGAAACACTTTCCTATAGAAAAATTATTGATAGAAGAACTTTTCTATAGAAAAGTTATCGATATAAACATTTTATTTATTTATTTATTTATTTATTTATTTATTTATTTATTTATTTATTTATTTATTTATTTATTTATTTATTTATTTATTTATTTATTTATTTATTTATTTATTTATTTATTTATTTATTTATTTATTTATTTATTTAATTATTTATTTATTTATTTATTACCATACAATTTCAAATTATATTTTAACCTAATTTTAACCGAGCATAGTAATATAGACCATCAGTCCGTTGTAGTGGAACATACCATTGTTTCTGGTGGGAATCGAACCCACGATCCCAAAATTGATAGAAGAGTTCACTAACAACTAGCCTACCGGAGCACCCACAAAGTGAAGATTAATTTTGTTTTAACATTAAAATATGATCTTTTAGGTTTTCCCCGTTTTTTTTTTATTCTAACTTGTTCGAATGTTTCGACATACTTTTAATTTGTTTTAACTTAGAACATATAAATAATTCTGTAGAAAGTATTTTGCGGAAAATTCGAGTAAATTTTGAATAGATTCGAATTAAAAAAAAATATGAAAACCTTTTCGGTATAACTGATATAGGATCGTATTTCATTATTTTTTATTTATTTCGTACAATATTTTTATGTAAAAAATTCAACTAAACCAGGAAAAATTTTAGAGCTCGTGACAATTTCGAACCAAAATCATTGATTGAAGAACTAGTTTTAGAACCGTTCCATAGAATCTGTACTGGCTAGATAACTCTTCTACAGAACTAGTTTTGAAAGTGACAATTTCAAACAACAATCATTGGTCGTTAGATAAAGTGGAACGAGTACCGGCTATTTTCATATTCTGGAACTAGTTGTACTTAAAACTAATACAATTTTTAGTATTTTGTGAAAAATTGCAATTACATATTTAAGTTTTGGCTTTAAATTCGTCTCTTTAAGATTTCTCTTACGTTATTATAAAGTTTTCATACTGTTTCTTTAGCAGTAATATGAACAAAATGCATGAAACTTAAAAAAATTATATCAAATAATATATAAAAATTTTATTGATATTGTTCTTTTTGTGCTAAGCATCAAATAATCTTAATTGTTTGTTGGGTTTATAGTAACAATAGCAGAAATGTATTCAAAGAGAAAAAATAGCACCAACCACAGATAAAATAGTTTCACACTAACACTCATACACATACTCAGAATTAAACTGGAACACATTTGCACATTGTTTTTTTTTTATATCAATGAATTTAATTAATTACATTTTAAAAGCTTTTGACCGCATTGATTACAAAATCGTAAAATAATAACAGAAATTAGTGTAAAACAATTGGCATCTACTAGACCTACCTATAAATTTTAAATGAAAGGAAGAAAGATCTAAACATAATTAAATAGTCATGAAAAGGCTAAACAAAAATATGCAATATGATATATTTTACTTTGCTTCAAATGAACCAAACTATTAGCTTATTATTTATTTCAGTGTATTTTTGCATATTTCACTTTTTTAATGCATATTTTTATGAAAATTCCTTATTTATAATTTAGCATATTGTGTGAAAAAGATTGATTCACATTTTGTTGCATAACTTTTTTTATATCAAATTGATTTAGCTAATTTTCAATAGCAAAATGTTTATTTCATCTGAAAATAATTTGGCTAAATTTCATTTAATTAGAATTAGCAGTTTAAATTTGAGAATGATTTCCACAGACGAATAACTAAATCGATTAAAAATTGCATATGAAATATATTCACTTTGCATCTTAGTGTTACGCATGGAATAAAAAAACCTCTTCCACCAATAAAGTTGGTTGAGTTTAATTAAACCTGCCATCACTAATTTCCTTCAAAACCATCATCACTCTTTTGATCATTAAAAGATTTTTAAATATTTTTAAAAGTTTCTTTATAAAAAAAAAAACAACAAGTAATATTTAACAATATTACTTTATGGCATCACTTGCCCTTAAATTCTCCTTAATAAAAACCGAAAAAATAATCGTGCATAATGTTACTTTAACTGAAAGTTGCAAAATGTTTAGCTTTATACCGAAAAAAATAAACTTTAGTAATTATAAAGATTTTATATAGTTTACAAAATAGAAAAAAAAACTATTTCCTTTTTTCGTATTAAAAATATAAAATTACGAAAAACCAAAGTTTTGCGTGTGTAATTAAGAGTAAAGTAAATTTTATTATGGCACAATGTGCAACACAATATGTTATTTGGCAACATGTTTAAAACAAATTTAAATACAAAAGAAATTAACCCTAAAATAATAATATAAAAATCAAAATTTTAAAAACTTTTTTTGTGATTAAAAACAAAGGAATGAAAAAATATAGGAGAAGATACTTATTTGAAAAAGAAATTTATGATAATTATGGATATTAAATTACTCTACATAGCTTTATTAAAAGTCCATAATGTAAATTGCAAAACAAAATGTTGATATTATTTTAACATTCGTTTGTAGTAAATTTTGGTTACTGTAGTTTCAAAGCTCTTTATATGTAATTACGGCATAGTTGGAACGTGAAGTAAACTAACTAATTTATTACAGTAACCGTTAATCAAAGCTTTTATATTTTGAGTTGAGTCGTATGAAGATTTATTTATAAAAAAGCATTAGGCAAGATAAAACAGAACTAATTTTCCATAGAAAATTTATTGACAAAACAACTTTTCTATAGAGAAATTTTTATAGAAAAGTTATCGATAGATGAACTTTTCTATCGATAACTTATCAATAGAAGAACTTTTCTATCGATAAATTATCGACAGAACAACCCTTCTATAGAAAAGTTAACGAAAGAAGAAATTTTCTATAGAAAAAATATCGATAGAAGAAATTTTCTATAGAAAAGTTATCGATAAAACAACTTTTCCATAGAAAAGTTATCGACAGAAGAACTTTTCTATAGAAAAGTTATCGATAGAAGAACTTTTCTTCATAAAAGTTACTGATAGAAGAACTTCTCTATTGAAAAGTTAACTATAGAAAAACTTTTCTATAGAAAAGTTTTCAACAGAATAACTTTTCTATGGAAAAGTTATCGATAAGACAACTTTTCTATAGAAAAGCTGTCGATAGAACAACTTTTCTATAGAAAAGTTATCTATAGAACAACTTTTTTACAGAAAAGTTATCGATTGAAAAACTTTTCTATAGAAAAGTTGTCGATAGAACAATCAATTGAACAACTTTTCTACAGAAAAGTTATCGATAGAATAACTTTTCTTTAGAAAAGTTATCGATAGAACAACTTTTCTATAGAAAAGTTATCGATAGAAGAACTTTTCTTTAGAAAAGTTATCGATAGAAGAACTTTTCTTTGGAAAAGTTATCGATAGAAGAACTTTTCTATAGAAAAGTTGTCGATAGAAGGTCTTTTCTATAGAAAAGTTATCGATAGAAGATCTTTTCTATAAAAAAGTTATCGATAGAATAACTTTTCTATAGAAAAGTTATCGATAGAAGAACTTTTCTACAGAAAAATTATCGACAGAAAAACTTTTCTATAGAAAAGTTATCGATAGAAGAACTTTTCTATAGAAAAGTTAACGACAGAAGATCTTTTCTATGGATAAGTGATCGACGGAAGAACTTTTCATAGAAAAGTTATCGATAGAAGAACTTTTCTTTAGAAAAGTTATCGATAGAAGAACTTTTCTTTAGAAAAGTTATCGATAGAAGAACTTTTCTATAGAAAAGTTGTCGATAGAAGATCTTTTCTATAGAAAAGTTGTCGATAGAAGGTCTTTTCTATAGAAAAGTTATCGATAGAAGGTCTTTTCTATAGAAAAGTTATCGATAGAAGATTTTTTCTATAGAAAAGTTATCGATAGAATAACTTTTCTATAGAAAAGTTATCGATAGAAGAACTTTTCTACAGAAAAGTTATCGATAGAAGAACTTTTCTATAGAAAAGTTATCGATAGAAGAACTTTTCTATAGAAAAGTTAACGACAGAAGATCTTTTCTATGGATAAGTGATCGACGGAAGAACTTTTCATAGAAAAGTTATCGATAGAAGAACTTTTATAGAGAAAAGTTATCGATAGAAGATCTTTTCTACAGAAAAGTTATCGATAATGCAACTTTTCTATAGAAAAGCTATCGATAGAACAACTTTTTAGCAGAAAAGATATCGATAGAACAACTTTTTTTTACAGAAAAGTTGTTCTATAGAAAAGTTCTTCTATCAACAACTTATCGATAGAACAACTTTTCTGTAGAAAAGTTATAGACAGAACAACTTTTCTGTAGAAAACTTATCGATAGAATAACTTTTCTGTAAAAAAGTTATCGATAGAAGAACTTTTCTATTGAAAAGCTATCGATAAAACAATTCTATAGAAAAGTTATCGATAGAAGAACTTTTCTGTAGAAAAGTTATCGATAGAAGAACTTTTCTATAGAAAAGTTATGGATAGAATAGCTTTTCTATAGAAAAGTTATGGATAGAATAGCTTTTCTATAGAAAAGTTATCGATAAAATAACTTTTCGATTATTTTATCGATAAATTTTCTATAGAAAAGCTATCGATAAAACAATTTTTCTATAGAAAAGTTATCGATAGAAGAACTTTTCTATAGAAAAGTTATCGATAAAACAACTTTTCTATAGAAAAGTTATCGATAGAAGAACTTTTCTATAGAAAAGTTATCGATAGAAGAACTTTTCTATAGAAAAGTTATCGATAGAAGAACTTTTCTATAGAAAAGTTATCGATAGAACAATTTTTCTGTAGAAAAGTTATCGATAGAACAATTTTTCTGTAGAAAAGTTATCGATAAAATAACTTTTCTATTGAAAAGCTATCGATAAAACAATTTTTCTATAGAAAAGTTATCGATAGAAGAACTTTTATATAGAAAAGTTATCGATAAAACAACTTTTCTATAGAAAAGTTATCGATAGAAGAACTTTTCTATAGAAAATTTATCGATAAAACAACTTTTGTATAGAAAAGTTATCGACAGAAGAACTTTTCTATAGAAAAGTTATCGATAAAACAATTTTTCTATAGAAAAGTTATCGACAGAACAACTTTTCTACAAAAAAGTTATCGATAAAAACAACTTTTCTACAAAAAAGTTATCGATAAAAACAACTTTTCTATAGAAAACAACTTTTCTATTGAAAAACAACTTCTGTCGATAACTTTTCTATAGAAGAGTTTTCGATAGAGTACATTTTCTGTAGAAAACTTTTTTATAAAATTTTTCGTATCTGAAACTTTTCTTTGGAATTATTTTCGTATCTGGGTCATTTCTTTAGAAATATTTTCGTATCTGGATTATTTCTTTAGAAAAATTTTCGTATATGAAACCTTTTTCATAGAAAAATTTGGCATCCTTGGAAAATACTTTTTCTTTTAATGCAGCAATTACAATTTCTTTTTGCAATTGACATTCAAAGTATTTTTATGTAAATAGCTTTTAGTTTTCAAAGAATTTTTTAAAGCAAAAATAATTTTTTATCTTGTATATTACAAAGTACATTTAAAGGTATTTACATCTGTTCAAATGAAATTTTTGACAAGTTTTGCAGTTAGCGCTGTCACTTCTTATATTGTTAGTTGTCATTCCATTTTTTTGTTTTTTTGTAAGCAATAAAAACATAAAAATGAACAAATGTTGTATCTACTAGTCGTATGTTGGAAGTGCATTTTTGTATTTACATATTAGAGCGTTGAAGCTGATAATGCAAATGTGCCACATGAACGTGAACAGAAAGTCTGAAAGAAAGATACAACAAGCACTTTGCAATTGGTGTAAGGAAGATACCAGTTTGGTATTGTATCCAATACGTACAAAATTAAATTTAATGTTTGTTGACGTTTGTCTACATCCGTTGCAATTTAAGCAGATTGCCATCAACTTCATCATCACCATAAGTAGTCATAGTCTAGATTAGAGCAACAATATTTGTTGTATATTTTTGTAACAATTTTAAAATTTAAGTAAACAAAGACTAGTAAAAATTTGTTTACTAGTTGGTAAGTAAATAAAGTTTATCTAATGGTAGAAATTATTTTTGTTTGCCACTAATTTCTAAATAATTCCAAAACTAATAAAAATAATGAAAAGGTAATTTTAGTTAGCATCTTTTAAAGTTTTAGTTATCTTAATCGGACAAAACTTTCTTAAGTTATTAAGTGTGTATACCATTCGACTCAGAATCATTTCCTGAGTCGATTTAACGATGTCTGTCAGTCTGTCTGCCGATTTTAACGTTGTAATCAAACTACAGGTCGCAATTTTAAATACAAATGAATGAAATTTAGCACACGATCTTCTATTAGATCAAGGACGAACCCTATGAAATTTGTTATGGTCGGTCCATTATTTCACCTGGCCCCCATACAAATATTCTTCTGAAATAGGGTTTTAACGACTATAAATGCATTTAATATTGCGATATATTAATAAAATTCGGTACAAATAAGTTTTTTATAAATATAAATCCTTGTGCCAAATTTTATGAAGATCGTCCCATAATAACCATAGCTCACATATAAACCTCTCTGCCAAAAATCACTAGCGTACATATATTTTACACATATGTTGGTATAAAGTTAATATTTTTTATAAATAACCCAGCAAAAAATTGGTAATGTCATGTAGTTATGGATGTGGTTACTTTTCAATGATAACAACATACTGTCTGCATTACATGGAAGTAGATAAGTAACAACTTACTTTTAACCTGATATGTAATCAATTACTTGGGATCCGATTTTTGGAAATGTTACTTTTTGTTATGTTTTATCAATCGTATCAATACCAGTTTCTCTGGTGGAGCCGAACACACGACGAAAGGTAGGCAGACTAGCTTATTGTTAACAAATATATTGGGGTACTTCATGCATACATGATAATTGACTCATGAAAAATTATAACTGTAATTTGAATATTTTAAATTGTTTATGTTTTAAAAAAATAAATTTAAAAAATATTAACCCAGCAAAAAATTCGCCTACTAAATAACGCGAATTGTAAGCGAAATCACTATGAAAAACAGCTTCCACTTTTAGTGCTATAAGTAACTGATGAATTTTGTTCGCAGTGTCAAAAATTTTATAAGTTTTTTTTGGGTTCCAAAAGAGTTGTTTTGGCTGCTGATTGCTCGGTTGAGATTTGAACCCAGTCATCAACATACTGGTTGTGTTTGTTAGTTTGCCGTCTTACTCGCTATACCACAATCGACTTATATTTTTATGTGCAAAAAAAGTGGTTTGCATATATTGAAATAAATAAACACAATTTATAAAAAAACAAAAAATTAGCCTTAAGTGGGTGTTGAACTCTCTTTGAATTTAAATATACGTTTTTTTAGTTAGGCGCTCTAGACAACTGAGCCACGTAAAAATCAAATTACTTTCATATTTACTAAATACCAGTTATTGAAGTACTATTTGGTAATGCTGCGAGTGGTGAATAAGGCCACATTGTAATGCATACAGGAAGCTGTTGCTTTTAAAAATAGAAGCTAAGTTTTTGCTGGTAAGTTTTTATTTTTTCATATTTCAGTACTTATTTGTAACCCATAATGTAACTAGTTACTATTCATTTTACTAATAATAACTTCTGTAATACTTTGAAATTAATGAGTTATTGAATAGATTCAAAGTAATTAGTTCTTGCAATGACATTTAAGTAATGTCTTTCTGAAATGCTTACCTGTAATAATATAGAGTAAGTAGTTGCCTCTAATGACATCGCCGTGTTAAAATAATGAGTTATTCATCTAATGTGTAAGTTGTGAAGAGTTATTATATTAGCTACTTAACTCATTACATGGCAAGCAAAGTTTTTGCTGGGAAGTTTTATATAAGTAGAAACTACAATGAAATTTTTTATGAGAGTTGGTACATAATAAGGCCTACTTCCGGTAATCACCTTAAAGTACAGAATTCCATATAAATGTTAGTGTTAATATAGCATTACATTTAGTGCATGTATCGAATCACAATTGGCCACAGGTCCCATAAAACGCTTTCCCCAAATTTTGATGTACATACACAATGGTGTAGATTATCATATGGTCGGACTTGACCGACTATGCTTTTCTTTCTCGTTTTTAATTTGCTTTTAAACTTACGAATATTGAATTTGTTAAAATCAATATTAGACAAAAAATGGTTAATGTTTTCCAGTACATTTTGGAATAATTAATAAGTTTTAATCTTCTTTCAGTTTTTTCATCAGGTCGATATTTTGTTTATGGGCGTGTCTAATATTTCGCCCTAAATAAGCCGATTACTCGAGTATATTTCACTATATCTCATTTATATAAATGCACGATTTATATAAATGATTCGAAATTTGTGACCAAAAACTTGTTCATGCTAAATTTAAGATTTTTTTACTAAAATTTCTTTTGAAATGTGAAAACATCAAAAATTTCGTATCGTTGAGCTATATTCACATACTTTTTTGTTCAGTTAATATTTCCGTAGTTATTCGAATATTAAAAAAAATAAAAAAAAAAAAATTATGAAAAATCTTGAAAATTTTGAAATTATTGAACGAATAAAAAATAATGTTGACCTGTCTTGGAGGAAATTTTCATCTTTGGTATATCATTTATCAAAATCGTTTTAGAGTTATAGTCTAAAATGTACAAACCATTATTGAGTTTTACTAGTGTGACCGCTGAATAAGTTGATGATGATATTAGTCATTCCCGAAAAAAAGTCAGTACATGGTAGAAAAAAAAGTGAAAGCAGAATCTTATTTAGATTATCAAATTCCATCTAGTCTACCTATTTTTGCTTAAAGAAAAAAATATTTGTTTGCCCCCACTGTATTTCTACTTAATTGTATTTTCACAGAACTATGAATTAAATCATGATTTGTGCATCAATTTTAATGATACATATCTTATTTTGTTTGCAGCATTTTCAGCTTTAAAGTAAAGCTAATAAACTGAAACAATTTTGATGTTTTCATTTATCAAAAATAATTTAAATAAAAAAATAAAAAAAAATCTTAAATTTTACATGAAAAATATTTTTTTCGGACACTTATTTTGAAATAATTCCGAAACTATTGAGTACATAAAAAAATTAAGTTTATTCTTAGTCCGCATTTTTTGGTGTATCACTTATGTCAATCGTACACACCGTTCTTAAGTTATGGTGAAATATACTAGAATAGTGGCCTTATTATGGACGAAATATTAGATACGCCTATAAATAAAAAACCTGAACTGATGGAAAAAAACTGAAACAAGATTCGTGTTTAGCACATCTAAATCCATCAGAGTCTAACTATTCGTCTATAAGCGAGATTTTTTTTGCCGACCAGTGTAATTAACTACGTCAAATAAATAAAAATAAATTATAAATACCAAAGGTGGTGATGCATACAAATCAATTTATAAAAATTGTGTAAACATTATGTTTATGGAAAGCTCAAGATTTATTTTGTGATAAAAAAAATATGTTTAAAAAATTTAGCAGAAAAAAAAAAATATATTCATATATAGAAGTGTGGCCCTATTTATGTAAAGGAAAAATATTCTATCGACGTTTCCAATTAAAAAACAACAATTTAATTCAAGTAAGAAAGTTACAACTTTGGAAAGCCCGCAAATATAATATCCTACACCATTGCGCTTTTGCCTTAAAATAATTTTCAAAATTTTTCGTTATAAAATTGGGTACTATGATTTCTGTTTATATTAAAGTTAAATGTTGCAAATATTATCTTGATACTATCATTTATGTGGGATCTATGCTAGAATGCTATATTCGGCCATGCCGAATCTTATATACCCTCCACCACTGAGACAGTGTCTTCATTAGTTTTTATATAGGAAAAATGATTCGGAAAGTGGTGTTTTTCTAATTTACTTATTAATTTCTGGGGTCCAGAATAGTGTAGTGGTATGAACTTATTCTAATAAAGATTTTGTATTGTATATAAGATATTCCAAATACTTTGAAGGATTACAAATTTCTAGCTGGTCTGTGGACAGGAGGAGAACCTCCGAAAGTGGTCAACTCTTTTAATTATTTCTGATATAATATCCGAAGTGACCCATTCCGGCGGTCCTCCCCCCTGCCCCGAGACCACCTAGAAACTTGTGCTCCTGCATAACAGTTGAAAACTACCTCAGTAATAACTATGTGAAATTTCGTTGAAATATATTGAACGATTCAAAAGTTAAACAAAGTTATTTAAAAAACACGTTGAAACTGCTGTACATTTATGCTTCAGTACACATTTAGCATAGAAATTGAAGGAAAATGTGCAAATTTTGCGGAAGGAGGTAAAGTTTCAGTTAGTTTTTAAACGACTGTGTAAAGTATTTGTGCAAGTATTTGGTATCGTTGGAAATGTTATTACTTGAAAAATAATAATATTTAAATAATAAAGTATTTCAACTAAATTTTTTCCTTAAATTGATAAAAAAATGAAAAATTTTTGTATTTAGTGTTATTTTTCAAAAAGAAAATTAATATTTGAATTTATATAAAATCTATATTGATAACGCTATCATTCAGAAATTTTAGTGTTATATAAAAAAAATGGTTCTTAAAAGAAGAGTATAAATAGATTACCATATTTTTACTCCAAAATACCAAAAATTCCTGTTCGGGGAAAACTTACTTCAAAAATTTACTTTTTTCAGTAAAATGGTCACCCTGTCGTTATAAGAGGCGTGGCTTATTCAAAATTTTTTGTGTATTTAGCTAATATATGGAGGTAACTTTCTACGGTATTTTTATTTTAATTTTTACTTTGAAATTTTTGTGCTCCACAAAAAACTAAAAACACAAAAATTAAAATTAACGAAATTCTGATAGGTCTAGCGGGGAGACTGTTACCCCAACTGCCCTCGGATTTGTTTTACATGCATTTATATTAAGCATTCTTTTAGAAACATGGAAAAAAAATGTATGGTCCAGAGGAAAATAATGGATTTTAAAGTGAAAAAACGTTACCAGCTTTTTGAAAAAAATCACTAAAATTAACAATTATTTTCAAATTTTCTAATTCAAAATAATATAACTTTTTATCTAAACCACATAGGTATATGATTTGTTTAAAATTTTGTACAGAATCCAGAGAATATTTTAGAAAAATTTTAGGACACAAATTGCGCCCGCCAAGTTAAAGAAACTAAAAAAAAAAACATGTCCAAAAATGGGTCAAAATTTTACTTTGGTCCAAATATCTCTAAAAGTAAAAGAGATAACCCACACATGTAAGCGTGTTTTATGTAGAGAATTATAAGGACTATCTGTGTGCAATTTTTTTTTTCAAATCATAAATTTTGGCGATTTTTTTTAAAACTTTGACCAACTTTGGAGGTCCACCCCTCGTCCTCCAGACCTGCTACGAACCTGTCCTCCTTCAAATCAATTGCCATACACCTCAGGATTACCCATGTGAAATTTCATTCAAATACATCCAGCAGTTCTAAAGTTAAAGAATTATTTCCAAAAAATTCGGTTTTGGGACCACTGTGCGATGCTCTTTAAAGATAGTAATTTAAATGAATTAAAAAGTAATAAACAAAATTCTCACATAACTTAGTTTTATTTTTACGATGAAAATTAATAAAAAATATCACCACATTTACTTGTTATTAATTATAAACGCACAAAAAACTATAATGAATTAGAAATTATATGTATTATGTATCAATACTTTTTCTTCAATGTGCTAAATAAAACTACAAGCATTTTCAAAACAATTTCATATTTATGCAATTTATTCCATTATTTGTATTTATAATTCCATTATTTGTATTTATTTCTACATGTTAGTAAAGAAACTTGTATTAAATACTCGTACATTTACATATCCTTCTGTTATTTAAGAAAAACTTACGGCATTGAAATCATAAAAACTGATCATATTTTTATCTATAACTTTTCTCCTACTAACCCGATTTGCAGTAGCCTAAAGTGGACACAGATAGACATTTTGGCTAAATTTTATTTAAATCCGTTTATTGCTTGTTGAAATATTATCAGTTTAGTTTCGTTTAGGGGTTCTTTTAGATTTGGTTATATAACTTTTTTTCTACTGCACCGATTTGGATTTTTTGCAATACGAAACTGCTTGGGAGAACATCAAATAACCTGAGTGATTTTCATTGGAATAACTCAATTAGTTAGGACGTGAGAATGTTTTCAACAGATGGACAGACGGACATTGCTCAATCGATTCAGAATTTCATATGGTCCAAGAATATATATACTTTATGGGGTCTTAAATGATTTTTTCTAGGTGTTACACATGGAACGACAAACTTAGTATACCCTCTTTCACTACTAGTGGTGGTGGAGGTATAATAACTAGTTAATCAGGCAAAAAATTGGTAATTTATTTTTGTTTCCAATTATACTGGCTATTTTATCAGGAAAGCAAAGTTTTTGCTGGGATTTGACTATTTTTTTTTAACTTTTAGCGGTTTTTTTGGCCGATTTTTAAAATTTTTGGTTTTTATACCCACCATCAAAAAGATGGGGGGTATATTGATTTTGTCATTCCGTGTGTAACATGTAGAAGGAATCATTTAAGACCCCACAAAGTATATATTTTCTGGGTCCTGGTTGAATTCTGAGTCGATCTAGCTATGTCCGTCTGTCCGTCTGTTGAAAGCAGGATAGAGCTCGAACCGGGTAACGTAGGAAGACGAAATTTGGCACAAATATTTATCTTATATAAGGTTTGTTTGGTATTGAAAATGGGCAAAATCGTTTAATAAACAAAAAAGTTATGGGCTAAAAACTAGAAACACAGGGTGTCCGTGAAATACTTTTCTGCTGATATTTCTTCAATAAAAGCACGTACGCCAACGAAATTTTGTACGTATACTTGGTGGATTGACATAAACTCAGAAACCAAAAATGGGCGTGGTCCGCCTACCTCCCATATATGGTGAAAATCAACGAAATTGTGTTAAAGTACTTCAAGGACCAATATAAAGTCGGAAATAAAAAATGGGCGTGGTCCGCCCACTTTACTGCCTACTTTGATGGTGGGTATATAGATTCGGCCGGGCCGAATATATTCGCGCTTGTTTTTGTTTAATTTTGGCGGTTTTTTTATTTTTGGAAATTTTTTCACTTTGTTATTTTTTTTGTTTTGGTGATTTTTTTGTTAAGAAATAATAAAAAAATAAATTTAAATAACTCTTATTTTTGCTCTTCTCTATGTGAGCATTACTATCTAGTGTGGCCGTCTAAAATAAGGGTCATATTAGTCGTGCCCATAAAAAAATAAATAAAATCAATCGTGATAGAAAAAACTGAAACTCGTGTTCAGCTCGTCAAATTCTATATTGCTCCCGTTGTTGCAAAGTGGTCCCAAATCGATTTAAAAAAAAAAAACTTTGTAACTTGTTAACCGTTGGAGATATCTAAATAAAATTTCACATGATCAGAGCTGATACGTTTTCAAGTTGATATGGAGGAGAACAGGTCCCTAGCGGATTACCGGGGAAGGAGGTACCCCTTTATAGTTGATTATCTTGGGTA
This sequence comes from Protophormia terraenovae, assembly GCA_951394005.1. NCBI lineage: Eukaryota > Metazoa > Arthropoda > Insecta > Diptera > Calliphoridae > Protophormia > Protophormia terraenovae. The sequence continues at coordinate 114,543,905 of OX596077.1, read as the reverse complement.
TGTATTTTTTTTTAATTCTTCAAAAATTAATTTATGACTTGAATGAAAAAAATGTTAACCTCAATTTTGTCCTCGTTTTTTAAAGTTTTTAAACTTGGGGGCCATAATTTGGACCATTTATATTTAACATTATTTCTCAAAAATATTCTTAAAATTCAAATTTTAAGTTTTTTGGGTTATGACCCGGAGAAATTTCACAGCACTTTTACATTCAAGTAAAAAAATTACATACCCGTGATGAGATCAATCCTCTACCCCGCTAGGGGCCTGTATTCTTTTAAATCAACTTAAAAACACCTGAGCTCTGACCATGTGAAATTACATAATTATTTCCTAAAAAAATCGAACAATTTATTTTTTTGTTGTCTAGTGTTATTTTTCATATTACGACTATGGAATTGTTTAATATTTAAATATTCTTTCATGTAATAAAATATTTATTCTCTTTTGTGATCACTAAAATATATACATATGTATGTATAACTAAAACTATTTATGGTTTTATATTGTAGAAATTTTATTAGATATTTTTAAATATTTTCAGTTACTTTCGAAAATTCGTTAACTTCTGAACTTTATTATATTTTTTTTGTATTTGAAACAATACCACCTTTGATCACTAAGGTTCCAATCACTTTATTATACTCATAAAACTCAATAATATTGGTAAAGTTTAGCAGAGGCAATGAATGTATTAAATATTTCTCCGTAACTGAAAGATTTGTAATTTCATAAAGAAAATCCTGGAAAAAAAAAGATAAAATCAATTTAAATTATGCAAGATGCAGCAAAACTCTTCTCACCTTTTTGAATGGACACTGATAGGGAAAATTTCCCGATCTTCTTAATTCCAATACAAGATGTTGTAACAAGGGTATATCAAAATCTGTATGTATAACATCACAAGCTTTTCTTTTTTCATTTATAAAATGTAATACGTTTTTTTTTGAAGGCGGCTCCACATCAATCAAAAATCTTATGAACAATTGTTCATGCAAATTTTTATTAAATATTATGCTTACGGTGAAGACATAATGACTGGCGGCTAATTTTTTAAAATTACAATCCAACTTTTTGAGAGTATCGGAATGTTTAGAGCAAGTTAATGTAAAAAATTCCAAATTCCAAGGCCTTTTTGGGGTCTAAAAGGAGAAAAAAAAAAAAATAATTAATAAAGAGATAATATTTAAATATTAAAGTTTTTAATTTGAATATAAATAAAACATACTTGAATCGAATTTTTTAAAAACAAAATTAGAATTAAAATTCGCATGTAAAAATTGTTTGTCCTCATTTTAATAAATTTTAAAATTTGTAAATAATTTTATGTTAAGCTACAGTAAATAAATTGTGTATCATTAAAATATTAGTAATTAAAATTAGAAATATATAAATACGCCACTTATTTATTAAATATTTTAAATCAATTAAAAGTTTCCACGGTTAATTTGTGATTGCGGTTAAATTTAAAAGCTAAAGTTCATTGAATGATATCATAGCCTTGGTATTATCTAATATTCATATGAGTGAGACGTAATACGTTTCAATTCAAACTTAAGGCTAAAAACAAAAATACCCAGTTCAAAAGCAATGATTTAACACAATTTTAGTCATTGGAAGTAAGTATTTTGTGCTGAAAAATAGCTGCAGAAAGAGTAATTTTAATCTATGATTTAGCGTACTTTTTAATTTCTTAAAGTGTAAAACAATTTAAGATTTTTGTGAAGCGAGTCCCACAATTTCCAAAAACAGCTCAGTGGGGCCAAATGCAAAGTTTTTGGTAATAAATCAGTAACTCTTAAACTGCTATAGGGCGTCAAAGTTGACTAGCTGGAGTGTGTAAAAGTTTAAAAAAATCGTAACTTACAAATGAAGTCCGATTTCAAAGATTGCTATATTTCTGTAAAGTGCTTGACAAGCTAAAAAAAAAAAAAAAATAAGAATTGAAAAATGTTCAGTCAGCACTCTGGTATTGGTATGAAAAAATTACTATTTTTCCGTTCACGATCAATTTATAATATATTTTGATTTTGTAACCCCACGTATATCATTTGATTAAAATATCTATGAAATCATTACAAACAATTCGGTTAATTTTTTAAAGTGGGTTTTGGTGGGTTAAAGGTCGGTTAATGTGTCCCTGAAACGGCTAAAATAATATTAAATTATTTTTTCGGAATCAGAAATGTGGCTTATATTAAAATTTGAATAAGTATGTATATATACCCACCATTGGGCCATTTTTTTTCCGAGTTTACATTGGACCATGAACTATTTCTACAAAATTTTGTAGACGTTTCATCTTACATGGGAAGCATTTTTTGTTTCCAAGTTTATATTAACCCACGAACCATCAGTACACTCATCTTAACGATGCACAATGGGGCCAAAAGCAAAATAAATGGTAATAAGTCTGGAACTTTGAAACGATTTAGATGAAACTTGGAACATCGATAGAGGAGGAGTTAGGCTTTCAGAATATTGTTGGATAGATTCTGTAGCTGCAGCAAGGTCGCCGCTACAGTGGGCCAAAGTTGACCACCTCGAGGGTGAAAAACATATAATTTATAACTTTTTACATTTCTTTGGTTTGTATTTTATATATTTTTGTCTATAACTTTTTATTTCAAATAAACGAAAATAGTAAAATTTGTTTTTCGAATCAATTCACAATAGACATTTAACAATATAGTACTGAATACGGTTGTTCCAATCGAATTTGTAAGATATTCCTTGGAACTAACCAAATTTGGGTGGCAAAAAATTCATTTGTGATGACGAATCTGTCTTCTCTGTGTGTATAAACTACTATTACAATTATCACAAGGATCTGTCTATAATTGACCATAGGTCCCATATTAGAAAATTTTCCTATAATCACTTTAGTATCCATATGCCAGTATGTAGGGTATTAGATGATCGATCTTCGATCTTGATCGAATTTAAAATAAAAGTATCAGAACACCTTAATAGAAATTATTTCTTTAGTGAAATTGTACTAACTGCTATAGACAAATTGTTATAACTTCTGATCCCATTGAGATAACAAAATGACTGCAAACATTATGTAAAAGAAATAGTGAAAATTAAAGAATATCAGGATATCATAGGATAAAATTTTTTTTTCCTTTTTGGAGGTGCTTTCGCCAGGAAAATGTGTACTTTTTATGATCTTATGATAGAAAGGAATCTCGGTCTTTTCTATTGACACGAATGATGCACATAAAAGTTATTAACCCTTAAGTGAACACCAGATCCTGGCCAGGAATTTTTGAAAATTTTTTAAATATTTTACATAAATAGCATACACATAGCTTCCTAATTTTTTATGAATTCCTCAATAAAGGAGTTTTGTATAAAAAATTTTAGTAAAACTTATAATTTTGTATATGTGGGCGTGGCTATCACTCTTAAAAAATTTTTATTCACGTTTGAACCACCAGAACCCAGTCAGGCCCTATATCATTATGTATAAAACTCATTGAATAAAATCAAAACAAAACGTATAAAAAGCACACTAAACACAAAAGAAGTCTTTGCTTGCGTTTATTTCGAAAAATTGAGCTAGTTGACAACTTGGAAAACTGCAAATATACCTTTGTTTAGCGCAACAATGTCCTTGGAGAGATTTACATATTCTGTGGCTTATGCGATTTGATGACAGCCGTAATAGGTCATTCCGATCTCCGAGTCTGACAATAAGATTTATTTTGAACTTACAAACATAAACTTTAAAACCTTAAAAATAATTACAGTTGATGAGCAGCTTTTTCCGTTCAGAGGGAGAACGAAGTTCACCAAGTATATTCCTTCGAAATATGGCAGAGAGCAGGGCCAAATTCGAGCAGAAAAACAGGGAGAAAACGAGCTTATGCGCCATTCGATCCTCTACAAAGGTTCGGGGCAACAATCGTTGCTGATAACTTTTTTACGACTCTTGATTTATGTAACCGACTGGCTATTGGTCTTGGTTTTATTGGCATCCTCAGAAGCAACAAGGGATGTATTCCACAGGTGTAGATGTTATGGTCCAAATGATTGGCAAATATACAACCAAGCGAAGAAAAAATCTATGGACCTTGCACTTATTTACAACATGATTGACGAAATGGCTTTAGCTTCATATATATGATGAAGAAAATGAAGGTGCCAGAAGAAAATTTGTATCTCGACTTTCGGAACAGCTTGTTTACCCTTGCGTTAAAGAACTATCACAGAAACCTAAAGATATTTTGAATCATGAAGACGGCGCTATTTATAAAGATATTTTGTAAAAATCCTGTTTGCTTTCAGTAAATGTAACCAAGAGTGTATATGATTTTACAAAAATACCCTCCATTTTAAAGATTCGACTGAATTTTTTATTTTCTTTAATTTTCCATTAATTTTCTGTGGTAACAAAAACACTTTTTCCCTCTCATAGGTAGTGATCTGTAATAAAATCTTTGTTATTAAAGATATATTAACAAAATTTTCGGTGTATGTAGACTTTATTGTATAAAATGAGAAAGTGAAAAAGAGTTTAAGATTTTTGTAAAAGGAATCCCACAATTCTCAAAAAAACGCAGAAAATATCAAAAATAGGGTTTTTCACATTTTCGGCTATAAAATCCACATTTTTCCGAAGTCCCGTAGATTTTGATTGAAAACTTTTAACAACATATTACAAATTCTTAAACTGCACTCCGTTTGCCGATTCTTGCTTTGGGTTTTGAGAAAATATAGACTAAAGTCAAAACTTTCATATAAAATGGGTCGAATTCGGGAGAGTGTGTACCTTGAATATTTGAGTTATGGGGCTTGCTTTTTATTTTAGACTCTTTTCTGTGAAGATACCTTTCAGAGAAGTATAAAATTATTATATGTTGTTAAAGAAAATTTTATTTTAGAGAAAAATAATGTAGATACTTTTTCGGCCAAAAAAACACAAAAGGTCGTAATTTTTGCAAATTTTAATAATCGCTTATTTTTGGAGCTAAAGAAAAAGCAAATGTAATCGGTCGGAAACACTAGGATACATTTGAAAATAACTGGACCAAGAACATGCAAAATTGAAGTACTTAAAAATTCAAATGCAAATATCTCTAAAACCATAAGAGATAAATAGCACATGCAAGCATGTTTTCTGTAGGTCTTATCAGTGCCTAAAATAATGTATAAAAATATTTGAAATTGAACAAGAAAAAAATTGCCAAAAATTTGGCAAGCTATTAAAAAATTTGTATGTCAGAGGTAGCCAATTTTGAGACCCCTCAGCCTCTGAGGGGTCTGTTCGGTCCCCCTTCCAAACTTAACATTTTATACTCCTCTGCACGCAGAGAAAAAACATGGTTACAGCATGATCACCACAACTATTCAATGATTATATAGCCGTTTTTCATTGATTTAAATATACTGTGTTTATGATAGCAACGTTTATGATTCTGTTTAATCATTTAATGATTACCCACAATACAAATTTTAATATGGTTCACTGAATTATAATATGCATTTAAATATGTTTATATGAAATCATATTTATGAATAAATCCAATCATTTAGTCAATTCTACAACAATTTAGTTAATTACATAACCATTCATTTCATTTTACAAATTTGGTTAATTCTACAACCATTAAGCCATTAACTTTTAATGCCTTTTGAATACACATTTTTGTGTATGAGTCCAGTAGTTATAATTCTCATTTAGTTTATATATGAACAAATATAAATTGACAAGTTTCGTTTTTATTCAGTATGATGAATGTACCACATATCGTGATACAAATGAATATAAATATGAAAATATGGGATCATATAAATGATAAAATGGGATTATATATATGATGAAATTAGTTCATATTTATGATAAAATGGAATTATATATATGATATCATGGGATTATATATATGATAAAATGGAATTATACTTATGATGGAATTAGTTTATATATATGATAAAATGGAATTATATATATGATAAAAACATGATGAAATTGAAAGCAATACTTAAGAAAAGGTTATAAAACTTACTAAAAGTTATTAATAAGGTTATGAACCTTACTAATAAATTATAAATTGGAATCATAATAATGATTACGTACAAATATACTTATTGTAACTTGGAATCATATATTACAATCATAGTATGTTGCTCTCAGTTTATGGTCACAGGAACCATATTTTTTCTTTGCGTGTGCTATGCCTATACCAAATTTCATGCGAATCCAACCAGCCGATCAAAAGTTACAGATTTATTTCAAAAAATTTTCGATTCTGCCCCACTGTGCATTGTTTTTAAATAAATTATTTCCTAAAATATTGTAAAAAAAGTGTTTTTCTTTATTTCAAACTGTTTTGTTAATCTAAAATAATAGAAAACAATATGCAAACAGATATGAGTTATTAAAATGTTTATCAACAAATTTAATTGATTTTATTTTTTTTACACAGGGCAAGATTTTCAAGCTTTTCACTTGCATTATTTTCAGTATTTTTTTTTTTTTTTTTTGTTTGATTAATTTATTTGTATAAATTCTTTATTTATTTGAATACTTCATATAATTGTAAAGAATAAAATTTATTCATACATATTAAATAATCTTACTTTTTTTTTTTATAGAAAACTATCATAATTTTAAAATTTAAGCAGATGCATATTTATGAGCATTTATTATAACACAACACATGAATTAGTCTGTTTTTCTAGGCATATTTATGATAATTTTGGATACATTTATTAGTGCTTTTTCAAGCTCATATTTTTCATACATATTAAAATTTGCCCTGTTTATTCATATAAATAAAGTCATTAAAAATAGATTAAAACGATTATAAGCTATGTCTGGCAGTTTTAATTTTTTCCATTAGTCTAGAGCAATATTTGGAAAGTTCAACAATGTCATATAAATTATTAAGCATTTTAATTATTCTGAATTTATTTTTAATAAAAACTCAAGTAGGTTTTCTTTCTAATGATTTTTATAATTCTCCTAAAAGAATAAATTTATTATTTAATTTCTTTTGTTACATTTGATTAGTGTGCTAAGCGACGCTTTCGTTTGGAATTTCATAATTTTACTTGCCAACTTTATGGCAAACGTATCAAACAGACTGATTGCTACTACGTTAAGTTCTCCGATGATCATTATACATTTACCGAAAGTGTTATATTTTCTAAGGATATGGGAAATGATTTTAAAGTTCGCCTCTGGATTGATATAAAACAACGTCTTTTGCAAAAATATATGCGTTTTATTGATGTCAAATTAGATGCATGTTCTGCTTTAGGTCAAACCTTTAATCAACCGGTATTAAAGTCAATTGTGACAGAATATAGAAGAACTACTAATTTACCCACTAATTGCCCGTTTAAAAGTGTAAGTTGTTGTTTGGTGATTTAATGTAGTATGAAAAATTAGTAATTATTTGTATTTATTTCTTTTTTCAGAATTTTTTATATAAAATGGATAATTTCTCTTTTACAACCGATAACTTGCCTGCTTATGCGCCGGAATGCAATTTTATTTTTGGTTTAGATTTTTATGATTCTCTTACTTTATTCTCTAGTACTAGGATTTTAGGTGCAATAGTAAATAAATAATTTAAATTTATTACTATATTTGTCAAATAAGATTCTTTACTAATGTAAATTATTTTTAACAGAAAGATTTATTCTTATAATCAATGTGGACGAAATATAATACTAATTTCCAGGGCAACTAAAAATATGCTCTAAAAAATATTTTATGCTATGAGCATAAAATGCTCCAAAAATCGGAAAATTATGTCATTTAAATTGCTAAAGTAAGGACTTCTTATGAAAATATGACAAAATATGCAGCAAAGTCCAAAAGTTGCAAAATTATGCTTTAATAAATCGATGGCAAAATTCTGAAAATTATCTGAAACACAAGTTTGGTTCATTTGAAGTCCGAGAGAAAATATGATTTTCATATTTTTAGTTGCTTTGCTAATTACATATAGTCATGCAAAAAATAATAAAATAACATTTTCACCACTTTAAAAATAAAATTAATTGCATATTTTGTACTTTTTGGCAAGTTATTAATAATTACTTTCAAATTAGTGAAGATAAATTTCTAAGAAATTTAAATTCTCATATATTTAAAATAATTTTTATTATATTTCAACAAAACTAATATTTCGATTAGCAAACTTTATAAAGTTAGTTTTAAGAGAAGAACTTCAAAAGCGGTGAACAAGAAGCATAAAAAACAAACATTCCCCCAATGACAATCATAGCAAAGTGGGGCTTAACAAAAACATTTTGGTAATAAACCTGTATTTCCTAAACTACTGGTCGGATCGAACTGAAATGTGTGAAAGAGTTGCAGATGAGAACCTAATATTTCCGAAAACTTTTCTTTTAGTCATCCTGTTATAACACGAGAAAAGCTACAGGATGTCAAAGTTGACTACCACGAGAATGTAACAATTTTAGAAAAACATTATTTCTACAAATCAAGTTTGATTTCAAAGATTTTAATATTTTTGTAAAGATAAAGATAAAGAAAATGAGCTTAATTATCTAATTTATTGCTTGCAATTAAAAATATTTTTAGGCCTGAATTTTTGAGTTTTTCGACTTTATTTTGTTTTTCGGGAATGAGTTCTGGGGTATATGAGGGAATTTTTTTTTTTTTTTAATAATTTGTAATATGTTACGAAATAATATTTTAACAAAAATATAGTGCAATTCTTTCACTTTTTTTCCAAAGTTTTGTAATAAAACAACTTTTTCTTTACATAATTCAAAAGACAAGAGACAAATGATTTATTAAAAAATTTTAAATTGATTTAAATTTGCATTGGTCAAAAATGGTGAATTTTCGAAAAAATTTCATGTTTATCAATTAATAAAAATACGACACAGTGACAAAAACCAATAATTTTAAGAAGCTGCTTTATATATCAAATCAAAACATGAACATAAACATGCTGTTAAAGACGATAATAGTCAGTTATCACTACAGACATTTTTTTTGTCGACCAGTGTAATCCATAGAACAATGTCCTCGAGGTGATTAACTTTGACACCGTGTAGCTTATTTCGTATTATTACAGACTGACTACAAGATATTTTTTCTGAAAGCCTAGGTCCCCCTTTACTACTCTTTCACACATTTCAATTCAATCCATTTTGTAGTTTAGGAGATACAGATTTATTACCTAAATTTTTGTGATCAGCCACACTGTGTGCCATATCTTCTAGCCAAACATAATCATCAACACTGATCTGTGGAGTTTAACAAATGTGTTAACGATAAACTGTCAAATAATAAGAATAAAGTGGAAATGGATAGGACATACATTGATAAAGCCAAGCAGTGACTATACGCAGAGAAAAAACATGGTTACAGCATGATCACCACAACTATTCAATGATTATATAGCGATTTTTCATTGATTTAAATATACTGTGTTCATGATAGCAACGTTTATGATTCTGTTTAATCATTTAATGATTACCCACAATAAAAATTTTAATATGGTTCACTGAATTATAATATGTATTTAAATATGTTTATATGAAATTATATTTATGAATAAATCCAATCATTTAGTCAATTCTACAACAATTTAGTTAATTACATAATCATTCATTTCATTTTACAAATTTGGTTAATTCTACAACCATTAAGCCATTAACTCTTATACGTTTTTGAATACGTTTTTGTGTATAAGTCCAGTAGTTATAATTCTCATTTAGTTTATATATGAACAAATATAAATTGACAAGTTTTGTTTTTATTCAATATGATGATTGTACCACATATCGTGGTACAAATGAATATAAATATGAAAATATGGGATCATATATATGATAAAATGGGATTATATATATGATGAAATTTGATCATATATATGATAAAATGGAATTATATATATGATAACATGGGATTATATATATGATAAAATGGAATTATACTTATGATGGAATTAGTTCATATATATGATAAAATGGAATTATATATATGGTGAAATTAGTTTATATATATGATAACATGGAATTATTAAATGATAAAAACATGATGAAATTGAAAGCAATACTTAAGAAAAGGTTATAAAACTTACTTAAAGTTATTAATAAGGTTATGAACCTTACTAACAAATTTTAAATTGGAATCATAATAATGATTACGTACAAATATACTTATTGTAACCTGGAATCATATATTACAATCATAGTATGTTGCTCTTAGTTTATGATCACAGGAACCATATTTTTTCTTTGCGTGTAGTATTTAATTTCAAATAATGTCTGTAACGATATACAATTTTTTAGAAAATCGTCTTAGGCTTTTTACACATTTCGTATATATAACAATTTTTTTGTTCAGTGCACAACAATTTTACAATTAAAGTTATTAAATATTAATTAAAATGCTTCAATTTAAAACAAATTAATAAATCTAAACCAAATTCATAATGTAATTCTTCCATTTAAACTTTTCAATTGTTGCAACCCGATAGTGTATCATATAAAATGTATTTAAAATTTTTATATGTTATTATTATTATTTGGAATTTATTTCTAATAAAATCTCAAGTAAGCTTAAATAAATATTCGTTTAAGCTTCTTTTACATGCATTAACAGTATTTTTCCATTATGTTAGAAATTTCCAACTTAATTTAAATATGTTTAACTGTTTCCCTAAATAGATCGCCTATGGCACTAAAAGACGTTTCTATTTGGATTTTCACAATTATAGCTGTCAAAAATTTGGCAAACAACTTAAACATTTCGATTGTATGTGCAAAAATTTATCCAAAACTCATTTTGTATTCTATCATAGTTTTATATTCAACAAAGATATGGGCGATAATTTTAAAGTACATATATGGATTGATGTAAAACAACATTTATCTAAGAAATATTATCGTTTTGCTGATATTAAATTGGATGCTTGTAATGCTTTGGGTGAAAATTTTGATCATCAATTAATAAGATTATTGGGAACGGAATATATAAAAACTACAAATTTACCACATCAATGTCCATTTAAGGGTGTAAGTTATTTATGAATAAATATTTACTTTTTAGAAAAATTAAATAATATTATAAACTTGTTATTTTCCTTAGAATTTTCTTTACAAAATGGAAAATTTTTCTCTAACAACACAATATTTTCCAGCCTATACGCCTGAGTGTAATTTTACTTTTGGTTTTGATTTTTATGATATCAACACTTTATTTGGCTCCAATAAAATAAGGGGTTCAATAATAAAAAAGTAATTTTTGCATACAAATATTTTTGTAAGAATAAATAAGTATTTAAGAGTGGCAAATGGAAAAAAATTGTAAAATTTATTGGTAATTTCAATAACTTTTTTTTTTACTCCATGTTGATTAAAAGGAGTCAAAAATGTAGATTAATTTAGGTAAAGATGATAACATCTGAATTCGAGGAAAGGTGATATCAATATTTTAATGATCACATTTTATTTTATTTATTATTAAGTAAAAAATGCATTAATAGAATTGAAGGTTTTTTTTTTTTTTTTTTTTTTTTTGGCAGAATGGTAATATCTGTCCGTCTATACATTGGGGTTAAATGGGCTGAAAATGGCGCTTAGTTCAGGGAAAGGTCTTTTTTTTCATCTAAATTTATTTATTGAATCTTCACTAAATTAATTGAACTAACAATAAGTATTCAAATCTCAACTCTAAATTTTAATTTATATTAAGTCCAACCACTGTCGGACGAAAAAAAAGCTTAGGCGGAGGTCTGTTGTGTTCCTTCTTCTCAAACGGTTGTAGCCATCGCTTCTTATTATGTTTCGAGCAAGTGGGTTAGGGTGTACTTCAAGCTTCCTCAAATTGGATTCTGCGTGTTTTCTTATTTCATCTTTAACAATAGGAACATTGAGGTCCTTGTGAATATTATCATTTTTTATATACCAGGGTGCTGCGGTTATCATTCGAAGTATTTTATTTTGGAATCTTTGAATTTTTTCAACATTTGAAGCTGAGGCCGTGCACCTTAGTTGGATACCATAGCACCATATTGGTTTTATAATTGAGTTATAGATCAACAGTTTGCAGTCCAGACTTAATTTAGAATTTCTACCAATTAGCCAGTTAATCTGAAGTGATTTCAACTTCATTTGTGTTAATTTTTTATCTATATGTGATTTCCACGTAAGACGTCGATCTAGATGCATACCAAGATATTTTACTTCCGTTTGTTGGGGTATAATCTGATTATTTATCAGGATTGGAGGGCACGAATCTCTCCGCAATGTGAATGTAATATGTATACATTTCTGTTCATTCACTTTTATTCTCCATTGCTTCAACCATTTTTCTAAAAATAGTATATGATCCTGCAAGAGTTTAGATGCTTCTTGGGGGTTTTTATGAACGCCTAGTATAGCTGTGTCATCTGCAAATGTTGATATATGGGTTCGAATTAGTTGGCATATCAGAAGTGTATATTAAATGTAAAAAGGGACCCAGTATACTGCCTTGGGGTACACCTGATTCAATGGACTGCGGTGAGCTTATAAAGTCTTTCTCTTTAAGAACAAACTTTCGATGAGTTAAATAGCTTTCTAGCAGCTTATGCGTATTTGTGGGTAAATGTTGTTTAATTTTAAATAATAATCCTTCGTGCCATACTTTATCGAAGGCTTGAGAAACGTCAATGAAGAGAGCAGAGCAATATTTCTTTTCTTCAAATGTCTTAGATATAACATTTATAAGCCTGTGAGTTTGTTCTATGGTGCTATGTTTTTCTCTAAAACCAAATGGATGTGTTGGAATACAATCGAAACGATTCACTATCGGTTTCAAGTTTTTCATTAATAGCTTCTCAAATAGCTTTGATATATTCGACAACAGGCTAATAGGCCTATACGATTCTACTTTAGTATGATCTTTTCCGGCCTTAGGTATCATTGTAACCAATGAGACCTTCCATTCTGGTGGATAATATTCAAGGCGTAATATAGCATTAAAAATAAAAAGTATTATTCTTATTGCTACTCGGGGTAGCTCCAAAAGCATTTTGTTATTGATCTTGTCAATACCAGGTGCTTTTTTGGAGTTTAAATCAACTATAGCCTTGTCGATCTCTCGAATCTCAAAGCAAAGGGGTGCTCTAAAACGGGGTACAACAAGTGGCAATTCCATTATGTCATCTAATAAATTTGGGGAAAACACGTTCTTTAGATGACTAACAAACAGATTCCCCTTTTCGGTATCAGTTCAGGGAAAGGTGACATCAAAACTTTAATGATCATATTTAATTTTTCTATTTATTATTAAGTAAAGAATTACATTTATAGAATTTTAAAATTCATTTAGGCAGAATGGTAATGTCTGTCCGTCCGTCTATACATTGGGATTAAATGGGCTGAAAATGACGCTTGCCTCAGGGAAAGGTGATATCAATATTTATATATTTACATTTGGTTTTTACATTAATCGAAAAGTAAAAAAATTATTATTATTATTATTTTTAATTCTAAGATTTTTTCTCGAGAGAATTCTGATGTCTGTCTTTCTGTCCGTCTGTTTATTTATTAATTTATGCAAATTTTCCAAATCAAAATCGTCTGTATTTTGACTCAATATTCAAATTTTTCTTATTCAATAGAATAAGAAAATTAAATTGTTTAAATAAAATAAAATCGTTTAAATAAAATAAAGATGTTGAACATCTTGCAAAATTGAGTTGAAATTTAAAATGCATATAACTCGAAAAATATATGAAATAAATAATAATATTCAAGTATGTTTTCCAAAAGTCTTATTAAGAGCTTTAAGGTGATACAAAAATCTTTGAAATCGGGTAAGGATTATAAATTTAGCTAGTGTCAGAGGTAACCTAATTTGGAGCTCCCATTGCTTCGCTTATGAATTGTATGTAGGATCCTCTTTCCAAACTTAAAATGCTACCTTCCTCTGCTAAGCATATGATTTATTTCCAAAAATGTTCGATAAGATGTTTATACCCTACACCACCATGGTGGGGAGGGTTTTATACGTTTGTGCTGATATCTCTAATACTCAAAAATGCAGGTCTAAGACTCAACTTAAATTTTACTAATCGCTTTCTGAGTCGATTTAACGATGTCCGTCCGTCTGTCTGTCTATGTAAACCTTGTAATCAAACTATAGGTCGCAATTTTGAACATAAGGAGTGAGATCGAAAAATTCTTAACATACATAATATTCAATAAATTGGAAACGGTTGATCTTAGAGTTTTCATTATTTTTCTAATCATTTGATAATTTAGCACAGATCACAGAAATATATAATTTTTATGCTTCTAACCACTAATTATAAAATTGTGGACCATTTTTGAAAACCCTTTCTTTGGAGATTTGATAGTTGTTTCATTCACTTTTTTGGAACAGTGTGCACATCTTCTGTTAAAATCTTCGGTATTTTGGGACACCTTTTTCGTGCTCTTGAATTCACTTTTCACAAGAGCTCAATATCTCTCCACTGGTCTAAGCTATGGACAATTTTGAAAATTTACTTCTCTTTGTACTAAAACTATATTATTGATTTGGTACCACTCGAGAGCTTTCTTACCGTAGTGACATGATACCAAATGGGTCCAAAAATATGTGGACACGTTGTGCTTTCTTAAGAAAAGAAGAAGTCTTTTTTGCAAATATTCCTTTATGCATATTTTGGTATTTATAGATCCGAATGTATCAAATGACTTTCCTGTTTTGCCGCAACTGCAAAAAGCTTGTCATACCATGAATTTTATAAAAAATTTTTGCTGCTTTTGGGTCTTAAACTTATCTCCAACATTGCTTCGAGCATTAGCAAAAAAAATTTTTGAGACACAAGCTGCGAAGATTCTGCCAGCACCTATGTTTCTTCGTCAATTATACAGCTTAAGTATTTTTGTATGAAATTTGGTTTTAAATTCCGAGTCCTATTTTTGGCTTGTAATTTTTTTTACAGAATTCCAGTTTGGAATTTTTATCAACTTTCCCATTAGCTTTAAATTTTCGCACCAAATAGTCGAAGCACTGAGAAAACTGAGCTGATTTTCTACCAGATGTGTTTGGAGTTCCTTTCAAT
Source organism: Protophormia terraenovae (assembly GCA_951394005.1). Taxonomy (NCBI): domain Eukaryota; kingdom Metazoa; phylum Arthropoda; class Insecta; order Diptera; family Calliphoridae; genus Protophormia; species Protophormia terraenovae. Next base: position 114,528,852 of record OX596077.1, on the reverse strand, counting down.
ATGCCTTCAATTTTCTGGCCTTCACAATATCATGTGATCATTTTTTCTTACCGAACTAGGTTTCACATCAATAGTCAAATTCTCTTGATACTGTTTAATAACATTAGAAACGGTTTTACGGACTACATTTAATTCTGTGGCCAATTATTTGTAAGACCTATTTGGATTTTTTGAAATTTTTTAATAACTTGTAGGACGTAAATCTTTTTCGTCACTTATTTTGATGAAAAAAAGGACAAATTAACATGGTTGTTATTAAAAATAATAACTGAAGTATTTTTCCATGATAACTAGATCTAAAAACAAAAAAAAAAAAAATGTTGAATATTGATTCCGAAAAAAGTTATGAGGCAAAATGTGTGTTAAGAATTTTTCGATCTCACTCCTTAAATTAATAAAATTTGACTCACAGGTTTCTTATAGTCCAAGGACTATTATTCATTATTTCACCTAGCCCCCATATAAATGTTCTCCCGGAAAAGGGGTTTAAATATAGCAATATTTTAATGAAATTTGACGCACATTAGTTCCGCGTAAGCTTAAATATGTATAAAATGTTAATATCAGGTTAATATTCGACACAAAAAAGTTTTTTTATAAATATAAATGATAGTGTCAAATTTTGTGAAGATCGGTCCATAATTTACCATAACTCCATTTAAGGCCCACGTTCGGCAATCACTCAAAAGTGAATAAATTCATATGAATATTATCGACGTAATATTCTGTACTCGTATGTTTTATTTTACACTAGAAAAAGGTCTAGAAAACAATTTTTCCAAATTTTGATGCACACAATGGTGTAGGGTATCATATGATCGGGCTTGACCTACTATATCTTTCTTTCTCGTTTTTGTATGAGTACTATAGGAATTTTTCTAATTTCTAAAATTGGGCTGTTTATACGCAAGATTTTTTTCCACAATATTAAAGTAGATAATATGTAGTATTTTTCAGAAAATTTTCAGAACAAATATTCTGTAACATTTTAAGTTGCATTCCATGAAAATTTAAAATTAAAGTTGATGAAAATTAAATTTTTTACACTTTTTGCAAAATATAAAAAAATGTTTAACTTTGATAGCCCCGTACAAGAAAACAACAAAACCTAGTTTGATAATCTGAATTGCTAATATTATTTATTTTTATTCAGTATTCAATTTTATTACAAAAATTTTTATTTTATTTTTTTGAGTTTAAATTTTAATTATAAAGCTCTACTGCATTGCAGATATAAATTGCGTAGGTGTGTTTCAAAGCTGTACATATCTGTGCTAGAAGAATGAAAAAAAAAAAAAAAAAAATAATCTGCATCCATGATGTATTGCTTAACATTTTTAAATGTAAAACGAGAAAGAAAGTTATAGACCATATGATACCCTACACCATTGTGTCCATTAAAATTCAGGGTGCTGTCTCCTTTTCTCTAGACTTCTGGCCAATTGTGGATCGATACTTGGATTAAGTGTAACATAAAACATATTAATAGAGAAAAGTACGCCGCGATGTAACGACACGTCGTTACTAATATTTGTATGAATTTATTCACTTTTGGGTAATTCCCGAAAGTGGGCCTTAATAGGGCATATGATAAATTATAGACCAATCTTCGTAAAATTTGGCACTATGATTTATATTTTTAAAATATATTTGTTTCAAATATTAACTTGATACTAAAATTTTAATGGGATTTATGACTGTTAAAGTGATTTTCTGAAGAGGGGTTTATATGGGAGCTGTGGTAAATTTTGGGCCGATCTTCATGTACTTTGGCACACATATTTAAACTTATATGGGACTTATATGCACATTTCTATTAAATTTTGCTGTATTTAAGGGATTTATGATTGTTAAACCCTTTTCCGGGAGGATATTTGTATGGGGGCTAGGTGAAATAATGGACCTGTAGTTACAAGATTTGCAAGGACAGACAAACGTACAGACGGACGGACATCATTAAATTGACTCAGAAAGTAATTCTAAGCTGATTGATATAAATAAAGTTGAAGGTCAGATCAGTCTTTTTAGGTATTATAAACATCAGTACAAACGCATAATACCCTCTCCACCTATGGTAGTGTAGGGTATAATTACAGAGAAAAATAAAAAACAGGTATTTTTTTTTTCAAAAATGAATTGGATTCATTTGTACTTATGTATGTACATATATAAAAACAAAAATTATCACCCTTGGGCTGATTGTGTTTTCTGTTTGTTGGTAAGTGTGTGTATGCGTGTCAGTTCATACGTCATTTTGCACGTCATAGAGATTAAATAAATCATAATATATAGCAGATACTGTCATGTAAACAAAAATTTTTTGAAGTCAATTAAAATATATTTAAGCTGGATTTTTATAATAAAATTTATAAGAATATGAAGTAGTAAGTTATAGCGATATATTAACATATACTTGCTTTTCCCAGTGTTCTTCGCTATCCCTTCTGGTGCGATAATTAATATTTGCTTTATATGGGGCTAATCTCCCTGGACCTATCCGCCCTATATGAAACTTTATATGAAAATTATTTCTACAACATTTTAAGACATTTACTGAATTACTTTAGATATGAAGAAATTAACATTTTCTTTGTATGGGGGCTACCCTTTCCCCGGACCCTATCCATACTATTTTCATTGCATCAATGCAATATGATAAAGAAGTAGTTTCCTATTATAGTGAGAGCTCTCACTATATGTCATTAAGAATATTTGCTTTGTATGGGGGTAGAATTTTCCCTGATTCGATCCGTCCCGTTTTCATCCTAAATTATAGAAGTTCTTGAGAAAGCTATTTGTAACCGTTCTATAGATATACGATATTTTATATTTAAATTATGGATATGGATGAGAAAGTTATTTCTACAAAATGTTAAGGCTTACTATTACAGAAAGTATTTAAGTTATTATATAATTAGTATTTTCTTTGTATGGGGGATAATAATCTCCCTCGTCCTATCCTTTTCATGCTAGTAACATTGGATCAACTCTGGGTCCATTAAGAAGCTCCATAATGATCAGGTTCGGCTCTACTGCATGTTGGGGTAAAATGTGTCAAGTGTTGGGACTAGTTTCGTTCTTCATAATAAAAATGGGTGCTGAATAAAAATAGAAAAAATATCAAAAGCAATTAAAATCATTGGTACAGTTTTTTTTTTTAGATATTGGATATTGGAAAAAAAAGATATCAAAATTCTTGAAATTTAACTGTATATTTTTTAAAATACAAAGTTTTTTAAAAAATTTTGAAAAGGAACCATCAATGTTAAAATTTTTGTGAAAAAATCACCAGTTGCTCTCATAAATACCATAAATGCAAATATTTTTCTTTATATTTCTATCAAACATTAAAAAGTGGGGCAGAATCTAAAATCTAAATTATCTATCGTATGAATGCAATTTGAAGTTGATATATTTATAGGGTCCAAAAATACACGATTTTGAACATCAAAATTACAAAAATTTTAAAACAGATGGACAGAAGGACGGATATCAGGATACAAAAAAAAAAAAAAAAAATATAAAAAAAAAATAAAAAAAAAACAAAAAAAAAATAATAAGATTTTGATTTGATCAAAATAAAAACAAAATGTAAACATGATTGATATCATCTTTCCCTGAGATAAGCCAAATTTTCGGTCTCTTACCACAATGTGCCCTGTGCAATATTTAAACTTTACCACAGAATAATTTTGAATTTTGAATTTTTTCTAAAATTATTTATGATTGGCTTGTATCTTCGCATTTCCCATAGTGCATTTCTTTAATTAAAAAAGTAAAATTTTTAAAAATTATAAAATAACACTGGTCGGCAAAAAAAATGTTGTTCGTCCTCCTTCAAACAAATATATGAACTAGATCGAATTCGACATGCTAAACACGAATCTGTTCGATTATATTTCCAAAAAATGTTCAATTTTGCATAAAAAAACTTTTTTCTGAGACTAATTTCGAAATAACCCCCAAACTATTGAGCAAAAAAAAAATATATATATATATATATATATATATATATATATATATATATATATATATATATATATATTTTTTTTTTTTAAAGCCAATCTTACTCTGAATATTTTGGTGTATCATTTATATTATCTGTACATAAGTTCTTGAGATGTGATGAAATATACTAGAGAAATGGGGTTATTGTTGGCGAAATAATAAAGACGCCCATAAAAAAATAATTCAAAACTAATGGAAAAAAGAACTGAAAGCATTTTCGTGTATAGCACATCAAAATCTATCAAGTCCAACTATTTTTCTATAAGGGAGGATTTTTTTTTTTGCCGACAAGTATAATTATCTTAGGCTTCCAAATGTTTAGCTATCAATAACTATTATATACCAGCAGTCTAAAGTGGCTGTTGCGTACAACTACAAACCGACTACATTAGGGTATCACTAGTCACTTTATTAGTTACGTGACTAGTCACTTTAACATAGGCTTGTCCTAGGATGAAGTCTATTGCTACCTCAACGACTACATGGTGTCACTTTTTTTGCACTCACAATAAAATCGACGACTACTGAAGGGTCAATAAAGTGACAATGGACACTTCCACGTCCCTTTTTCTACATACACAATTAAAGTGTAACGTTTGTGCACACACAACTCCTTTACTGGTTACAATAAGTCAGTTAAACATTTTTTTATATTCTTTTCATCTTCGTCCCGCTTACTATAGAATCAGTAAAGTGGCAATTGCCAATACGCTTATTGGTGACCGATGGAAAGTGGCAGGTGACTATATACCTATAAATCTTCTTGTCTAGTTGTTATAGTTGGTATTTTGAGAAAACCGGTTGAACTTTTTTAAATTAAAAAAAAAACCGGTTAACCGTTTTTTTTGCAGAAGTTAATATTTCAATCAAAAGACTACATTTCTTAAAAACATCTATAAATCTTATAATGTTAAAGTTAAAATTTATTAATCATAATTATTTTTGGAAATAACTATTAACCCATTAAAAACGAGAATGAATCAATATTCGGTGAGGGGTATTTTTTTTTCTAGACCTGTGGAATTGTGGACCGATACTTGTATTAAATGTGAAACTAAACATACTATTACAGAATAATATGTCGATTCTAACATTTATATAAATTAATATGATCAATATGATTATGGACAGATCTTTATGAAATTCGGCACACAGATTTAAACTTATATGGAACTTACATGTGCAAAAATTCTTGCTACATTCAATTAATTTATGATCGTTAAACCCATTTTCCGGGAAGTTATTTGTATGAAATAATGGACCGATTATATGTAATTTCAATAGGCTTCGTCCTTGGACTAAAAGAAATCTGTTAGCCAAATTTCATTAATTTATGTTAAAATTTTCCACCTGTATTTTGAATACAAAGTTTACATGGACGGACAGACGGACGGACATCGTTATGGAAAAGCCAGAATCAATTTTATTGAATCGATTCTGCAGGTGAAACTTTTTTTAATACAACATCTTCGAAAAATGAAGAAAATATTGGATCAAAAAAAAAAATAAAAATAAAAAAAATACTAAAGCATTTAAATAAGGTGTAAAAATATTGCAGGTGTTACAATAGATAAAACCAATTTCATTCATTATAATTATTACTAATTTATTTATTTAATATTACATAATTAATTTCGATTTAACCTTAAACTATATTTTTTAAACATTAGAAATCATACTTTATGAATATTTTAAAAAATATTCATAAATTTCGAGTCAAATATTAAGTACATGTTTTTTGATTGATCCCCGAACTATACGTACAAAATTTCGTTGTCGTACATGCTTTTGTTGAAGAAATATCAGCAGAAAACTATAAAACAGACACCCTGTGCTTCTAGTTTTTAGCCCATAACTTTTTTGTTTGTCAACCGATTTTTGCCCATTTTCAATCCCAAACAATCCTTATATCAGACAAATATTTGTACCAAATTTCGTCCCCCTACGTTATCCCGTTCGAGCCCTATCCTGCTTTCAACACACGGACAGACGGACGGACATAGCTAGATCGACTCAAAATCGAACCAGGACCCAGAAAATATATACTTTGTGGGGTCTTAGACGATTCCTTCGACATGTTACACACGGAATGACAAAATCAATATACCCCCATCTTTTTGATGGTGGATATAAAAAGTTGATTTTGTTCTTAACACAGTTTCGCTACGAATATAAATGTGTATATACTTCATAAAAAGGGTAAGGTATTTTCTTTAGAGTTATAACTTTTTGGAATATTGAAAATTCTAAAAATTGTACAATAATCTACTCACCCACCTTCAAACTTCACTATGTTACATTCCAAGTGTTTTTTCACAGTAATTAAACTAGGTTCCTTTTAATGCAAGAATTATTTTATGAAATTACATTTAAAATTTTTTAAAATGTTTGATCTTTATTAAAATATAGCTTCCTTATAAGTCCCAATACTGGTAATAATTCTGCCAAATGAAACAAGTCCCATGAAATAACTCCAAATGAAATTAGTCCAAAAAAAAAAAAAAAAAAAAAAAAAAAAAAAAAAAAAAAATTAAGAAACTTCCAAATAAAAAAAATAAATAACTTTCAAAGGGATAAATGAAATAATTCCCAACAATTGGGACTTTTATCATAACATTTAGTGAAATAACTTCCAATGAAATAAGTCCCAAAATGAATGAAATAAGTCCCCCACAAATGAAATAATTCCCAATTTAAAATTATCAAATTATTATATGATATTCATTCATTATACCCGCCATCAAAAAGATGGGGGGCATATTGATTTTGTCATTCCGCGTGTAACATGTCGAAGGAATCATATAAGACCCCACAAAGTATATATACTCTGTGTCTTGGTTAGATTCTGAGTCGATCTAGCTATGTCCGTCGGTCCGTCTGTTGAAAGAAGGATAGGGCTCGAACGGGACAACGTAGAGGGCACAAATTTGGGGAAAATCGGTTAATAAACAAAAAAGTTATAGGCTAAAAACTAGAAACACAGGATGTCCGTTTCATACTTTTCTGCTTATATCTCTTAAACAAAAGCATGTCTGACAACGAAATATTGTACAAATATTTTGAGGATCGATATAAACTTGTAAACCAAAAATGGGTAAAACTTCATCGAAACTGTGTTCAAATAGTTCAAGGACCAATGTAAATTCGGAAACAAAAAAAGGGCGTGTTCCGCCCACTTTACCGCCCACCTCCCACATAACGTAAAATTTGAAAAAGTTGATGGTGGGTATATAGATTCGGCCGAGACGAATATAACATTCGCGCTTGTTTACTTATGTGAATGAATAAAGTGCCAAATAAAATTAAATAAATCTCAATTGCAAAAATTAATGAAATAACTTCCAGCAAAATTTCATTGGGAATTATTTCATTTGGGAGTTATTTCATTATGAAATATCTTCTGATGATATAAAATGAAATAAGTTTCAACACACTGGGTATTATTTCATAATGAAATAAAACCCAATTTATATGGAAAAAAATTGGGAATTATTTATTTTTTTTCCTGGGAGTTATTTCACGGTAGCTAAATTATGTAATAGAGTATAACATGTTCTTGATTAATGAACTATAAATTTTATATATAAAATTTTTAGAAATAATTTCTAGATTATATTATAGGGTATTATATGGTACAGATTGATCAACTATACATTTTTTATTTGTTATTTTTTACAATAAATATTGTTTGCAATGTATAAATCTATAAATTCAATAAAATTTAGACATATGAAATATGGGTTATTTGACACGTTTTAATTAAAATATTGTATATGAATACAATTTATGTGCAAGAAGGTATATATATTGTATGTAGGCATACAGAAATATTTATAATATTATAACCCAGCAAAAAATTTGCTAAACATATTATTATACACATAATCAGAAAAAAGAAAATGATGGGACGAAATATTGATCTATGGGATATTAAAGTATATTTATTCTGGCTCCTCTTAAGCTTCTGGGTCGATCTAATTATGTCCGTCCGCATGTCCATTTGTCTTATAAAAACTGTCTAAAAAAAATTGGCTGAAATATTTATCTTATACAAAAATTTTTTGTTATTAAAAATAGGCAAAAACGGTTTTAAAAACAACAAGCGCGAATATTCGGCCCGGCCGAATCTTTATACCCACCATCAACTTTTTAAAATTTTACGTTATATGGAAGGGGGCGGTAAAGTGGGCATTAAAGAGGGTGGACCACGCCCATTTTTTGTTTCCGAGTTTACATTGGTCCTTGAACTATTTGAACACAATTTCGTTGATTCTCACCTTATATAGGAGGTTTCCGAGTTTATATCGATCCCCGAACTATACGTACAAAATTTCGTTGTCGTACATGCTTTTGTTGAAGAAATATCAGCAGAAAAGTATAAAACGGACACCCTGTGTTTCTAGTTTTTAGCCCATAACTTTTTTGTTTATTAACCAATTTTGCCAAACCTTATATAAGACAAATATTTGTGCCAAATTTCGTCCTCCTACGTTGTCCCGTTCAAGCCCTATCCTGCTTTCAACAAACGGACAGACAGACAGACGGACAGACGGACAGGCATAGCTAGATCGACTCAGAATCAAACCAGAAGCCAGAAAATATATACTTTGTGGGGTCTTAGATGATTCCTTCGACATGTTACACACGGAATGACAAAATCAATATACCCCCATCTTTTTGATGGTGGGTATAAAAATATTTATGGATCAAATAATACTTAAAAAAAATTTGATTTCCATTGTAATTCCAGTTCATGTTTTTCTGCCGATATCTCTTATAAAAAACAAATAAACTCGGGAACCAAAAATTGGCATATAAGTTAGCATTTTAAATTACAGTGGCACAAAAATAGTTGCAGGTGGTGGCTCAAACCGAAAATAACATTCTTGCACTTTTTACTTCCAAAAAATTTCTCTTTAAATCAGTATTTCTATATAAAAAATATTATTTGCTGGGTAGTGTATATAGTCTCATAATAACAAGAAAATAACTGAAACATAAATAAATTCTATGTAAAATAAATATCAAAATTTTTTTTACAATACTTACTCGTATATAAATAAATAAAATTGTTTTAGAGTTGTTGATTCACATATAAGCTTTTTTGGTAGATTTTGTACAAAATAGTCTGTCACAATTTAATTGAAAAACGTGCTTTTGTTATGGCCAAAGAAATAGTTTTATTATTACATAAAATCTGTTTTTTTAAAAGGGAAAAAAATGTAACAGATGTAGTACGTAGAAGTTCATAAATATTTGTTTGTAAATTAAATTAATTATGAATGTAAATAAATCCTATGAATAATTGAAATGTTCATTTTAACAAAAAAATTTATATACCTATATTTTTAAATAATTGTAAACGAATTGATTTTTTTTAGTTTACATTAAAAAATTGGAATTAAGCTTATAACCTCATGGAGACTTTTATAAAAGATTTTTTATATTTTTTTTAATATGTACAAAAAAAAAATCCCAAATTTTTAGTTGCAAATAATGGATTATAAAAATAATTTTAAAATAAATAATAGAATAAAAATTTAAAAAAATAAAAATAATTTAATAAATATTTATTTTATGGGTCATTCATCAGTCTATTAATTATGTAAACTTTAACTTATATTTTCAGTGCAACAACATTTCTAGTCTTGTTTTAATGTGCCGATAATGTGGACTACTTGGTATCATGTGCTACTTTTAAATGTTGCTTAAACAGATGACAGGTTACTGAAACATTTCTTCACGTTTGACTGCATGAAGTTTCAATTTTATTTACCATCATCATCATTACTATTGCTTGAGTGTTTAATAGAACGGAACTGAAAAACAGTGCAGTTGAAAATTAGTTTGTGCTGGATTTAATTTTTTGTAAAACTCAGTTTTTTAATGATTTTTTATTTTTTTTTATTGGAAAATCAGTGTAATTAGCTATTGTTCTATTTTTTTTTTTGGTAAAAATAATAATTAATTTCCTTTGTTAGTCCGGGTTCACACACAGCAATTTTTCATGCCGCAATTCTGACTTCGTAGGCGAGAGAAGCAAAGATAATGTAAATGTTTGCTCTTTCCTTCTCCTCTTTCTTCTATAAACTCAGAATTTCGGCAATGAACCAGGACTTATTTATAATAATTTAAAATATATATTTTATTGTTTAATTGAAAATAAAAAAAATTATGAACTACAAATTACACAGGTCAACAATAACACCAAACAAGCGCGAATATTCGGCACGGCCGAATCTATATACCCACCATCAACTTTTTCAAATTTTACGTTATATGGGAGGGGGCGGTAAAGTGGGCATTAAAGTGGGCGGACCACGCCCATTTTCGGTTTCCGAGTTTATATCGATCCCCGAACTATACGTAAAAAATTTCGTTGTCGTACATACTTTTGTTGAAGAAATATCAGCAGAAAAGTATAAAACGGACACCCTGTGTTTCTAGTTTTTAGCCCATAACTTTTTTTGTTTATTAACCGATTTTTCCCATTTTCAATCCCAAACAAACCTTATATAAGACAAATATTTGTACCAAATTTCGTCCCCCTACGTTGTCCGGTTCGAGGCCTATCCTGCTTTCAACAGACGGACAGACGGACGGACATAGCTAGATCGATTCAGAATCAAACCAGGACCCAGAAAATATACACTTTGTGGGGTCTTAGATGATTCCTTCGACATGTTACGCACGGAATGACAGAATCAATATACCCCCATCTTTTTGATGGTGGGTATAAAAAGTATCGTCGAAAATATGTTGTAGATATTGTAACTATGAAAGACTTTTTGAATTTTAACCTAACGTGACCCGCCTAAAATTGTTCGTTTGGCTGTAAAAATATATTGTACGAAATATTAGTAAAATCGGATATTGTTAACCTGTGACGCATCGGACCTGAATTTTGTAAGTTGCGTTAATAATTTAAACCATTACTAATTATTGAAAAATAACACTGGTCGACAAAAAAATTTTTTTTCGTGCTCCTTAAAAAAAAAAAATAAATAATATGTGGACTAGATGGAATTCCGCATGCTAAATTAAAATCTGCTTTCAGTTTTTTCCCATCAGGTCGAGATTTTTTTTTTATGGGCGTGTCTAATATTGCGCTCTAAATGAGCCGATTACTCGAGTATATTTCACTATAACTCGAGAACAGTATGCACGATTTATATAAATAATACAACAAAATATGTGTAATAAAATTGGCTCTAAGTCGTTGTACTGACAAATGTTAATCCGCTCAATAGTTTAGCAGATATTTTGAAATAAGTGTCCGAAAAAATTTTTTCATGCTAAATTCAAGATTTCTTTTTTACTAAAACTTTTTTTTTTAAATGAAAATATCAAAAATGTTTCAGTTTATTATCTTTAACTCAAAGCTGGTAAAACTGCGAGTAAACAAAGCCATGTAAAAATTGATGCACAAATATTGATTGCATTCACAGTTAAGTTAGGATACCCATGCATACCTACAGTTAAGTGGAGATAAAATGTTTTTTTTTTTTCGTCTTAAATAAAAAATGAAATTGAAAAAAGATTCGGCTGTGCCGAATCTTTGATACCCTTCACCTTATTACCATCTTACTATCTTATCGACATCATATTACCGACAAATAATAAAATTTTCACCTTAACGTATGCTTTCATATTTTCACATATATAAATCAAAATTTTTTTCAAACTACGAAAATTTGAATATATAAAAAAAACAATCATAGCAGGCTTTGCTTTTAAAAAATAAACAACAACAACAATTCCATATTTACTTATTTTTTTATGTGTGTATATACAAACTGACTGCATATACAAAGAACAACAACAACACTGTTATTCATTATATTACTGCTGTTTCTAACTAAACTACTTGTCTATACAAAAAACAAAAAAACGTCAGTAATAGTCATTACAATGCATGTTTGTATGTGTATTTATATTCTTAACAGATTTGTTTTTGGGCCATAACTCTGTTGATTATGAACGAATTTGGTTTATTAAAAAAAACGAAATTTTGTAAAAACATTTATGACTGATCTATATAAAAATAAAAATCTGTAGCTTGAACAAGGGCTTCAAAAATAAAAAAATTGTTTTCCCCGATATCTCAGTTATTACTGAACCGATTTATTTCATTTTTGCAGAACAAAAATTCAGAAAAAAATGTCCGAGACTTCTTTGTAAAAACGAAGTCCCTAGTATATACAGAGGCTTCAGAAACTGGAAAACCGGTTCTAAAAACCGGTTTTTTTAACATATCTCCGCATTGTATGAACCGATCTTGCTGAATTCCAATAGCAAAATTCTCGAAAGCATTTCCGATCGTTTGATATATATATTATATATGTCAGTTATCGGTGGGCTTCATAAACGCCATTTCAACCGACACACGGACGGACGGACGGACGGACATGGTCCTATCGTCATCATTTCTTACAAGGATCCCGAAAATGTAAACTTTTTTGCTCTCCGACGAAAATTGTGGGAATTACAAACGGAATGACAAACTTATATACATATACCCTTTACACCTGTGGTGAAGGGTATAAAAAGTACAACAAAGTACCCTCTTATAGATACTCATTCATCCTCTTTTCTGGACTCTTGTTCACTTAGGACCATATATATTTTAATTTCATATTTGAAGGTTCAATATTAAAGAAAATTCAAAAAATACCATTGAAAGAACGAAAAAGTACCACAAACTTGCCCTCTTGAATTGTTATCCACATGGAACCATATGTCCTTGATTTCACGCTTCTAAGTTCAATATTGTATAAAATTCAATAAGTACCATTAGAATAATGAAAAAGTACCGCAAAGTCCCCTGTTATGGATTCTTATTCACTTAGGAATATATAAGTCGAATATAATAAAAAAATGCATTATTTAATTTGAATATAATTAAATTCAAGATTTTTTACCCCTTTTATTCCCCCTGAATGTAACAAAGATTGTATTTCAATGAATTTCTAAATTGTACTGGGATCTAATGTTAAAATATTCATATGTATGTGTCAGTAAAAAGGAAAAAATATTTTGTGAAAAAAGTACCAAAATCAGAGGTACCAAAGTACCAAAATCAGGTAAGATTTTTACCCCTTAAACGTTCGAATTTCTAAAAAGTACCATACTTGTATTTGCCAATTTTCGATACTAATTTGATGCATATTTTATTTCTTTACTTACTGGATTAAAAGACAGATAGGGTTACAAAAAAGTACCAAGTTAAAGTTTTTACCCATTTTCTCCCTAAAGGAGCCGAATTTCAAAAAAGTACCAGACACCTATCCGATTATTTTTTAAATGAATTAAATTTTTTTGTATCTCTTTTAGTTTAGGAGATATAAGGTTACCGCCTAAAGGGGATTTAGCCCCTAGTGACGGCAAAATGACAAAACTCCTAATGAAATAAGTCCCATGAAATAAGTCCTAATGAAAAAGCACCTAAAAAAAATGAATTTAATTCCAAATATTTTAAATGAAAAAAATCCTAAAAGAAATGAAATTACTTCAAAAACAATAATGAAATAAAACCCAAATTTTAGATTTTATTTCATAATGAAATAACTCCCATATAGGAAAATGAAATAAATGCAAATGAAATAATTTCAAAAAGTAATGAAATAAGTCCCAAATTATATACACATTTTAAAAATGTTTGAAGCTTTAATATTAATATTTAATAGTACAGCGTTAATGCTTTCCTTACAAAAATTTCTTGATTTCTATTCGAAATTTAAAAAATTAATTGTTAAATAGAAAGAATTATAAAAATCGGGTGCCGTTTTATTGAAAATGTCTCTGCAGTGCTGTTGACTTTCAACTAAGTGTTATTATTTTTTCAAGATGTTACTAAAATATGGTAAAATGAAATAAACGTTTTCTACTAAAAATTTTTAATAAAAAATCGCGCGATTTTTATTAAAATTACAAGTTTCAAATTAGTTATTTTTGGAAAAATTTTCGCCTGCGGCGCATCATCGCTTCTAGTTATTCATCTTTATTAATTGGTAAATTTAATATTAGTATATCACTCATTGCTCATAAACATACCGATATCGGTTTAAAATCACTAATGAATAGCAAATAAAGTTTTTTATTAACTGAAAAAGTTTGGTGTATTAACATTTCATATTCTAAGCAGGGCCGGGAAAAAATCATGTTCTAATTACATTACCTATTGCGTATTACTTGAAACAATATATTATTTAAGTTATGCTTCGGCTTTTGTATAGTCATCATCACTAAGATATCTAGAAAAACTACCTAATTAACAATAATATTATTTTCATGTAAGAGTTAAAAAAATAAATAAATTAAATAACTTTAATAACTAAAAATGCGTCTCCTGAAAAATTAGATTCTTGGAGTTTTTAGTAACAAATGAGCGATATTACTACTTCTGAAAAAGAAATATAGTTCATAAATAAAGTAAATTAGACTTTCATTCAAAAATTTTAAAATTAACCCAAATTTAGGAAAATGAAATAAATCCTTAAAAAATGAAATAATTCCTTACTTCTTTGAAAAATGAAACAAATTCCAAAATAAATTTTTGAGGGGAATTATTTCATTATTAGTATTTTAAAAAAATGAAATAATTTCATAAGAAAATGAAGTTATTTTCCAAAAAAAATGCAATAATTTCCAAAATTGCAACGAAATTTCTTAAAAATTGCAAAAAAATCAGAAAAAAAAAATTTGGAAAAATTTCTTAAAAAAAATGTGTAAACGAAAAATTTTTTACATTTTAAAACGTAAATATTTCAGTCGCTATAAACAATATGATATAGATCGAATACTTTTCTGAATTTGCGAAGTCCGAAGATTTAAAATATGTAATACTTTTTTATTAAATCCAAACAGTTAATTCATATTCTTAAAAATTGGAAAATAACACAAAATAATTTTTGAGCAACATTTTTTGAACACTGCATCAACCAACTTCAAGTCAAAAAAAAAATCCTACTTTAACAATGATAATTTTTGTAAACGATACATCAAAGAAAAGACAATGTCATAATCTATCAATTGAATTATTAAATAATGTGTTGATTAACACTCCGGCTATATTTGGCATCGAAAAGTGAATCGGGAAAAAGGTTATAATAAAGAACCGTAAAAAGCACTGAATATGGGTGTTATAAAAAATTAACAAGGATCAAAACCAGTTAAAAAATTTTACATCCAGGGTTGATATAGCGTCAAAAAAACGTGTAAAATGTAAAAAAATTTTGAACCTTTACCAAAGTTCTTAAGATATGGTGTGAAAACGAGTTCAAAAATTTTTTTCTCAATTTTTGCAATTTTTATATTTATTCAGCGATTGATAATTTTAAGCAAAAATAATAAGCATATTAATTTTCTTTGGAGTCTCTAGTTTCATAAAAATACCAAATTTTTAACCTACCCTATATAGGTACTTAAATATTTACATTTGAAAATGTAAAATTTATTTGGTTAACTGGTTTATATTAAAATTTTTATTGAATGTAAATATTAAATTATAAAACTTAAACAAAAACATTGTTATCATGAACACAGTTTTAGTAAAATTAATTAAAATTAACAATGAGAACCTAATATTGTTGTAGTAACAATGCTGTGACCATATTTTTTCTCTGCGTTTTGATCATCAAAATCATAGCCTTCAGAGACCGACTGCCGCTCGATTTTGCCATAAACATATACAATACAAATGACATTGAAATAACAATAAGCGTACGATAATAAAAATTTCATTCAATTGTATTGCTGCTTTTCGAACAACCAAATTCAGGAAGCAGTTCAATTACAAAGTTATCAATGTGGGGCATAGTGACTGACAGCATCAGAAAATTATTTTCAGTCGATTGGGCATAACAACCATTAACAAAAACACATAATTTTTTTCTGCATACAAATTCTAACTATTGCTACGAAATCCTTTTGTTCAACACTGTATTTTAAATACATGCTAATCTATCTGTGTAGGTAATTTAATTGGCCAACCATTATTATGCCTCATTGACCCAATGTTAGTGAAGCAGCATTAAAACGTATGAAAGTAAATTGTTATCTTATGTGTGCATGTATTTTATACGTACAATCCTACATACATAATATATTTGTATTAAACCTTTATTTTAAAACATTATTTTTGCCGTTGCTGCTGTTGGACTAAACACATTTTCCCCTAATTACCTCCACTAGATATATTTTATGTTAATTTTTTTTCCTCCTTTTAGACAACAACAATGAAACGAGAATTTAAACGAAAAGAGACAATGAAATCACTAAAGAGAATTTTTCAATAATGTGAATTAGTAGTTACGCTGGAATTAGGTGTGTTAAAGAGGATCTAATTGTGGTGCAAGATTTTGCTATTTAGTTACAATACGATTATAGTTACAATCATGTTTGTTATATTTTATTTTCTCTATATTTTCAGTATTTTCTATATTTCAACGAATTTAAATTTCTCTTTAACAATATTTTAATAAAACAATGAACATTTTTATACTAAATATTTAATATGAATTATGCATAATTAAAATAGTTTATAACAAGATTTTTTTTTACATATTATATAAATTTCTCTGGAGCTATTTCTAGCTAATGCAACAACAATTATATTTATTGTAGCTTGACTACTAGTTGTACACTAACAATTATCAATAAACTGTGAACAATCCTCTTGTGTCTTGTGTAAACATTTCGTTGCTAGTATAAACGCTGATAGGTGTGTTAAAGAATAAAATTGTGTGCGAGCTGTTATCAAAATAATGGGTGATTTTTTTTTTTTTTTTTCTAAATAATTATTTCATTTTGTTTTGTACTATTTGGTTTGGTTTATATATAAAGTTTTTTTTTTTTTTTTTTTTTTTATATACAATAATTCTCAATCAGTTTGTGTTTTTCTAACATTAAGAGTTTTCTTTTTGATGTGTAGAATTTGTCATTGGTAGAGGTAAGAACTGACGTTCTACCCTATTAATAAGGTCGTGTGATGATTCAGGATTATGATCTCTCATGATTACAATCACTCCCACGGTTCCGACGGGGTTGCTCCTGTCTGGGATTTGTGGCTGAACTGACGGCCTAAGACCAAAAATAATTTTTAATAATCAATTTCAATGTTTGGGAGGAAGTTTTAATTTCCCCTAAACAGTTTTCGATACATTTTTTCGATAGCAAATTTTCGTTAATTCTTAATTTTTTTATTTTTTTTTTTATTTACTTATTCATAATTTTGGAAAAAAAATTTAGATGTATTTTTTATTAAACAATTTTTGTTAAGAATTTTCAGAAGTATCAGAAGAATTTGACCATTCATAGGAAACCTAGTTCGGAACGAATAAATGGTCCACATGATATTGGGAAGGCCAAGAAAATTGAAAGCGTATTGAAAAGAACTCCAAATACATCTGCTAGAAAAGCAGTCCAGTTAACTCAGTGCTCCGACTATTTGGTGTGAAGAGCCATTGAGGTCTTGAAAATATATAAAGTGCACGAAGTTCTAGAGAGAAATGCTGCAAAAAATTTAGATGCCAAGAATAAGGCACGGAAATTAACATCAAAATTCATACAAAAATACTCATGTTGTATAATGCATGACGAAACGTATATACTGGCAGTATTTTCGCAAAATTTTTATGTTGCTAATGCTCGAACAAATGTTGAAGATAAGGTTAGGGTCCAAAAACAGACAAAATTTCCTAAAGAGTTTCTGGTATGAGAAGATTTATGCAGTTGCGGCAAAAAAAAAAAAAGTATAACTGGTTAAGTCTCTTACTTGTCATACATAGCCCCTAGATGTCTTTAAAGTTGTAAAAACCAAGAATTTTTCCATTATATTATATATTATACTAAATATAGTAAATAAATCATTTCCATGACGTCACAATTTTAAAATATATAATGTTTTTATTTTGAACTTCGTTAAATATATACATATATTTTTATACCCACCATCAAAAAGATGTCGAAGGAATCATTTAAGACCCCACAAAGTATATATTTTCTGGGTTCTGGTTAGATTCTGAGTCGATCTAGCTATGTCCGTCCGTCTGTCAGCCTGTTGAAAGCAGGATAGGGCTCGAACGGGACAACGTATTTATCTTATATAAGGTTTGTTTGGGATTGAAGATGGGCAAAATTGGTTAATAAACAAAAAGTTATGGGCTAAAAACTAGAAACACAGGGTGTCCATTTCATACTTTTCTGCTGATATTTCTTAAACAAAAGCATGTACGATAACGAAATTTTGTATAAATAGTTTGAGGATTGATATAAACTAAAAATGGGCGTGGTCCGCCCACTTTACCGCCCACCTCCCATTTAAGGTGAAATTTCAACGAAATTGTGTTTAAATAGTTCAAAGACCAATGTAAACTCGGAAACAAACAATGGGCGTGGTCCGCTCACTTTACCGCCCAACTTCCATAAAACGTAAAATTTTAAAAAGTTGATGATGGGTATTTAGATTCGACCGAGCCGAATATAACATTCGCGCCTAAAAAGTGACAACTCTCCCTAATAATTCTACCTTGTTTAGTTGTATCATGAACCGTTTTCAAATTATTGAATTTTTTATATGTTAAGATTTTTTCGATGTCACTCCTCATCCTCCTAGACCTATCTATTCTGTTTTAGTATCAATTATGGACCTAAGTATATTTTCATATTTAGCTATATTAAGTGCTATATTGCTTTTGATGCGATAGATCTGTCCGTCCTAATTTTATCTCATTTGTAGAAGTTGATAAGAAAATTATTCCCACCAAATTTTAAGTCTTTCACTTCTACACTTCTTTAGATATTAAATTTATATGGGGAACACCTGCCCGCGCTATTTTCATGCCCCATAGTGTAACATTATAAGAAACATATTATCACAAAATGTTAAAATTTTTACTATTATAATTCTTTAGTAAGGGAGTTAGTGAAGTAATTAATTTTGTAAGGGAGTTACAGCTGCCCCTAGATCTGTTAGCCCTATTTACATTGAAACTGTGGAGCTTAATAAAAAAGAATTCTTACAAAATCTTTAGACATTCGCTATAACAGTTCTAAAAATATTTAGTTCTATAGTTTGGTTTGTATGGGGGGTACAATTCCCCTACTACAACTAAAGAAGCCCATTTTAATCTAGGGGCTAACAGTAAACAAATCAACACAAATTAATTTTGTATATAAGTATATATAATTCATATTTAAAAATATTTTCTGTATGTCCATCCAAAATGATAAGAAAGCTTTGCAACTTCCGTCAAAAGTTCTATAGATCATTATACTGACAAAGATAAAAGAAATTTCAGAGCAGAATGAGAAAAAAAAAACCTAAAGAAAAACTAGAAAATAAAAATTAAAAAACTATAAAGAAAAAACATAAACTGATTTTTTAGTGTTGTAATTGTGATAATAATTGTAGTATGAAAGCACACACATATACACACTCGAATATACAACAACGAATGTGATTTGATGCCAATGAAGCCAATAATAACGATGATGATAATGATGTTAAGAATGTAGAGGAGGATGAGGTTATTGAGAATGTGTAGGGCAATGTATGAATATTGTCATATTGATAATGACAATTGTTACATGGATGATTGTTTTTATTATGATTTTCAATGATGTTTTTCTAGTGGTTGTTGTCGTAATATTATGATAATTGTTATGATTGTTATGTTTTTAATTGTTTTTTAATAGAACTTCTTCAGTATATATACCAGTTTTAACCAAATGGTATGGAATATAAGAATTTTAATTTAGAAATCTAAGCGCTTTTTCTCTTATTTTATAAATAAAACTGAATTTATATATTTCTTTTACTTAAATCCTGTATACTATTCTCTATCATAACAACTACGATAATAATTCCTTTAAGGTTTTAAGGAGTGCGTTCGAAAAAATCTTAACATATATAATATTCAATAACTTGGAAACGGTTGGTCTTAGAGTTTTCATTCTTTTTTTATTTAATTGATAATTTAGTATAGATCACAGAAAAATATAACTTTTATAGTTCTAACTACTACTTATGAGCTTGTGGACCATTTTTGGTAAACCTTCCGCTAGAGATTTCATAGTTGCTTCAGTCACTTTTTTTGGAACAGTGTGCACATCTTCTTTTAAAATCTTCAGTATTTTGCGACACCTTTTGGGGGCTCTTTAATTCACTTTTTACAAGAGCTCAATATCTCTCCACTGGTCTAAGCTATGGACAATTTGGAAAATTGAACCTCTCTTGGTACAAAAACTATGCTATTGTTTTGGTACCACTCCAGAGCTTTCTTACCGTAGTGACATAATACCAAATCGGGCCAATAATGTGTAGACAGGTTGTGCTCTCTTATGAAAAGAAGAAGTCTTTTTTGCAAATATTCTTTGATGTATATTTTGGTATTTATAGAGCCGAATGTAACAAATGACTTTCCTGTTTTGCCGCAACTGCAAAAAGCTTCTTATAGCTGGAATTTTTTAGCAAATTTTTTCTGCTCTTGGGTCCTAAACTTATCTTTAATATTGCCTCGAGCATTAACAATAAAAACTTTTGACACATAAGCTGCGAAAATTCTGCCAGCACATACGTTTCTTCGTCAATTATACAACTTGAGTATTTTTGTATGAAATTTGGTTTTAATTTCCGTGTCTCATTCTTGGCTTCAAAATTTTTTGCAGAATTCCTGTTTGAAACTTTTTGGACTTTATATGTTATCAACTCTGCATTAGCTTCAAATTTTCGCACCAAACAGTCAAAGCACTGAGCTAACTGGGCTGCTTTTCTACCAGATGTGTTTGGAGTTTCTTTCAATATGCTTTCAATTTTCCGGTCTTCCCAATATCATGTTGACCTTTTTTTCTTTTCGAACCAGGTTTTCTATTAATGGTCAAATTCTCCTGATACTGTTTAATAACATTGGAAACAGTTTGACGCCAGAAATTTAATTCTGTGGTCAATTATTTGTAGGACATATTTGGATTTTTTTGAAATTTTTTAATAATTTGTAGCACGTACATCATTTTTGTCACTCATTTTGATCAAAATCATGACAAATCAACATGGTTGTTATTAAAAATAATAACTGAAGTATTTTTCAATAATAACTAGATCAAAAGAAATTTTTAATATTGCTGCCGAAAAAAGTTATGAGGCAAAACGTATGTTAAGATTTTTTCGATTGCACTCCTTATGTAATGTAATAAAAAAGTACTTTGTTTGCAATTTTTCTAGTATTAATCTCTATTGAGCTCAAAAATCCTAAAAACTTTTATCTTTGAGGTTTTATACAGATTTTACATTATCACTGAACAAAAAAAAATTAATACACTTGAAATTTATTATAATTTGAAGAAATATTCACCGAAAAACGTTGCTATTTGTAAAACTTTAAAATTTACTAAAGTAACTAATACCGCTGAGAAAGAGATACACATACATACAAAGACACTTAAGTAAGAACAAGTTTTTATTTAAATTTAAAACCAAAACACAAGAACAAAAACATGAAAAGGATAAACGTAAAGGTAACCCAGGACAACAAATTTATTTATGCACTAAAAACTACTGATACTCAGGGTTAAATTAATGGAACAAGCAAATAAGTAAAAAAAAAAAAATACAAAAACAACTAAAAAGATTAAATGCACTTTACCAATAAATATAACGACAACAAACTAAAATATTCATGCTACTACAGCCACTGACATCGTAAGTGACTCTTATATTTACTGCTATTTTTACAAAGATGATGATGATGATGGTGAAAATGTTTGTCCTTCATGAAGATAGCAATGATGCTGTACCAGAGAGAAATGTAATGGAAGCTAAAAGTGCTATTCTACAAGTTTACAACTTTAAACAAGTTTATTTTTATTTACCTACAAGTGATACACTCACATGAATTCATTTGACAGGATATGTAAATTGTATATTTAATCAAAAGTATCTGTGAGTAGTCTTTTGAATATTATAGCCACATAGGGGAGGAGGATATTATGTGTTGGTGTTGGTGCTGGTTAAAAAAAGAATTAAATACATATCTTTTCGAAAAACATTATTTTAGAAAAAGAATTTTTATCAAGAGAAAATTTATCAATAATTTTTTATTAAAATAAAATTAATCAAAAATTCCTTAAAATATTATTGATGATTTTCCATCATAGAATATTTCTTTTAAATGCCAAGATTCTTTTTTAATTTTTATTTAATAATGAAGATTTTAATTAATTTAAAAAAAAAGAAGTCCCGAAACTCAGGTTTATAGCCAAGAACACTTTCTCTAGACAATTCATGCTCATAATTTTCCAATAGAAAAATATTTCGCCGATTTTCAATACCAAGATTTTCGAGACTTTATGTCATATAAATGTTGAAAAAGAAATGTATTTACTGAGCAATGGGGCTTCAAAAAAACTATTTCAATATCAGATATCCAGCTGGACAGACGGATATTCACACAAGTTATTTTTAATCAAAACATATTTTTATACCCACCATCAAAAAAATGGTGTCATTCCGTGTGTAACATGTCGAAGGAATGGAAAATTTTATAACCTAAAAACTTCTCAAGGAAACAAACTTTCTTTGGTCCTCAATGGGTTAAAAATGTGACATGATGGAAAATTTTCATTTGACTTTCTACACTATATCAAGCCTAAGGAATAATAATATTATAGACTTATTCCAGATATAATTTTTTTTTGCGATTTTGTTGACCTGTGTAATTAGTAGCAAAAAAAAAAAAAATTTCAAAATCGTAAAAATTTTGATCCATAACTCTAAAATTCTTTAGTCAATAAAAAAAAAAAAATATTGTCGAAGACAATTTTCGTGTGCATCTTTTGGTGTATCTTTTATCAAAATCGTGTGAACGGTTCTTGGGTTATAGCCAAAATTGTACAAACCATTCTCGAGTTTTATAGTGTGACCGCTGAATAAGATGATGCTATTAGTTATGAACATAAAAAAAATCAGTATGTTATAGAAAAAAATGCAGATTCTTGTTTAACTCGTTAAAATCCATCTAGTCCACAATTTTTTGCTTCAAGAAAAAAACATTTTTTTTGTGCTCATCACTGTATTTCTACTCAATTGTATGTACATGGGTATTTTTACTTAACTGTGAATAAAATCAATTTTGAAGATATATACCTTATTTTATTCGCCGCATTACCAGCTTTATTATAAAGATGATAAACTGAAACATTTTTGATGTTTTGGTTTATTAAAAGAAATTTTAATAGCAAAAAAAAAAAAAAAAATTTAGCAGGAAAAAGTTTTTTTTTTTTTTTTGACACTTATTTCAAAATAACTGAAACTATTGAGTACATAAAAAAACTAAGTTTGTGTGATTTTAAGATATTTTTAGTCCGCATCTTTTGGTGTATCACTTTGATCAATCGTACACACCGTTCTTGAGTTATGAGGAAATAAACTAGAGCTATGGCCTTACTATGGACGAAATATTACACACGCTGAAAGCAGATTTGTGTTTAGCACATCAAAATACATCAAGTTTAACTATTTGTCTTTGGAGGATGATTTTTTTGTCGACCAGTGTAATACATCTACTAAAAAATTGATATCACTGATTGAGGACTCAAATACAAAGTGTTTGAAGTAAAAAAAACTATTTTCGGAAATCTGGAGATAACTCTTTTCGAATATAAGCCCTCGATATTTATACTAGAGTGTCCCGAGAAACCACTTTGTTGTGGATTGTAAACAATTTATTTCGAAAGTTTTATAGAATTTAAATAATGTTCACCTTTAAACCAGAAAGGTCAAAGGTCAAATAGTATAATATCTGAGATTTTTATTGAAAATATAAAATAAAAATTATTTATTTTTAGCTATATACGGTAGAGATACTGACAGTCAAGTGGTTATAAAGTCCCTGACAGGTGAGTTTACCACCACGAATATGGTACATGACAAGACAAATGCATTGCAGATGAACTGGCAAAGAGGGGTGCTCAAATGCAGGATGAAAGCGAGGATCATCCCTGTGACATCCGTCTCAACGCCTGTAAGCAGCGTATTGAAGTTACAATGTATGAAATGTCACAGCAAAGGTGAGTACATGAACCCACGTGCATAACAACGAGAATGATATGGCCTAAGTTGGATAAGCGTAGGTCGACGTTTCTTCTAAAACTGCCTAGGACACTACTAGGTAATATAACAGCAGCAATTTCTGGCCACTGCAAATTTGGAACTCATGCCACAAGATTGGGAATTCAATCCAATGATTTCTGCAGAAGCTGTCATAATGAAGAGGAATCCATTCAATATCTCTTCTGTAACTGCCCTGCCCTCCTAAACGGAGATTTTCCTATTTAAATAATTTTCACTACTCTTTATCACTTTTTCTTTATCCTACTGTTTCACAACTTCTTTCCTCTATAATTGCTCATTGCTTTCTCTATTATCTTAATCTATTAATATCTCTCTACCCCTCCTCTCCACCTCACCTATTTTTTCCCTTCATCTCTTCTTTTCTCTCTCTCTCTCTTCTTCTATTTACAGGTAACACAAAGGGACCCAAAGGACTCAAGTGAGCCGAAACAATCATGTTGGAGGTCACCTGTCTAACCTAACCTTACCTAACCATGACTAAGTTCATATTCACCCTTGTGCTGTAAAAAAATCTTATGTACCAAACTTCAGCAAATTATTTTCAAAATTGCGACCTGTATTTTGTGCACAAACTTAACATGGACAACCAGCCCCACTTTAAGCTAGGATCCGGAAGATGTTTTCTCTGCCTTACAATATTTGCACAAGCACATAATACCCTAACCACATATGGCCAAGAAAATTTATCGAAAATTGTTTATGAATGGAAAATGAATCAAACATTTTCTGTCAATCGTAATTTTGTGAAATTTCATGGAAATCGGAACAGCTGTTCCGAAGTTCCATAATTATTTCCATTTCATTTCTTGAATCGCACACTGTACATCGTTTATTATAAGGATTCCAAAAGTTTAAACTATTTTGCTTGCTAACATAAATTTTATATGTATATAGGATATAAAAATGTAAATACATCCAGCCAGTCGATCAGACGGATGGACATCTTGAAATCGACTTAGAAAATGATTGTGCTTTAAACGCTTTACTTTAAGATAGAAAATAAAGAGATTAAGTTAATTTCATACAAGAAATAATTTCCTAAACAAATTTATTAAACTTCGATATATTTATAAGAACTTTACCTCACACGGGTTTATTTACAGCCAAGATACGTATAAAAAAAAATCCTCAGATTATATAAAATACACGTCACATGTATAAGTGTCAATCTACACTTTGGAGATAACGCTGCTTTTTAAAATTTAATAAAAAATAATTTTTATATTTTTATGGATATTATAGCTGTTTTTTTTTTTTATTAAATAAATGTCAATTTATATTTGTTATTATTTATATTTTAATTAACTTTGTTGTGATAATTGACTGACATGAACAATAAGAATAATTAATAAGTTTAAAAATATAATAAAATTATATTTATTATAGAATATATGTATTTAATATATCAATTAAATGTGTATTAAAATATTTAATTAGAATTAAACCTTGTAAATTTTCTAGTTAAAGTTTTTAAAGAATAAATTCCATAGAAATGACGATTATTGTTTTAAAAAAAAATATTTTGTATACATATGTCTGTATATCCTTAAAATTCTTTCAGTGATAAAAATAATAATAATAATAATAATAATAATAATAATAATAATAATAATAATAATAATAATAATAATAATGATAATAATAATATCTCTTACTCCTTATTATTTTAATTTCCTTTATTAAATATTTGCTTGACCATTTATTTGTGGGTCATTTCTTTTAATCAGCATTTTCTCAATTTTTTTTTACAATTTAAAGACCTGAAAAATAATTCCGTAATACGAGTGTAATTATTTATAAATGAAAACAAAAAAATATCTCCAGTACTGTTCATTATTAAAATAATATTCATATTTATTATTTTTTCTATTCTCTTATTTTGCATAAAGTTTAAAGGAAATAATTATTGTTGCACATCAAAATGCAAAAATATTTTCATTATAAAACATGCTGTTTCTATTTCATAAAAAAATAATAAATAAAATAAAATAAAAAAAAAAAAAATCAAACTTATAAGGAGATTTTTGTAGCATATTAAAAACAAAATGAAAAATATGTATATAATATAAATGCATAAAATTTGTTCCCTGACTTGTTAAAAATTTCATAATAAAAGTAAATATAATATTATGCAGCATATTTTAGTTGATAAAATGTAAAATATTGTTATTCAAGCAGTTTTTGTAATTATTTTGTTTAAATGTAACAAAATAATTTAAGCAACAAATACAACAAAATTTAAATGCAGTACACAGAGAAAACATATTCTTTGTGACAACCGAATTTTTAGCCAATCGAATTTGGTCGGTTCCAACAACTAACATACAATTCGATTGTAATTACTGAATATTTTTCGTACTTGCAACTCCATTTAAAAACATTTCATTAAAGAGTATAAAATAAAAAAAGCCTATTGTGAATTAACATTCAAATATAAAAAATTATTTGACTTTTTATTTTAATAATATTTTTCTTTAATACATATGTACATAGATATAATAGAAATACAAAATTTCAAATTTGCAAATACATAATACATACATATCATTCCAATTAATTGATGATTCCATTAGGATTATCTTCAAAACATTTAAAAGAATGGCCACAGATAACCCGAGAACATTGTTTACATGGAAAAGAGTGCATCTATATTTCTGCAAGCCGCATATATTTCCCGTTAAACATATAATGGTAAACGATGGATAATGGCGTCCTATGTAAAAACATAAAAGGTTATTGTAAATTCGGAAGAAAATATGTGAAAATGCTTTCCAATTTATTGATTAACTTATTTTGAAAAAGTTGTTTGCCATTAATTTGGTATTGGACTATCTAATCTTCAACTTTTGGAAAAAGAACATGCTATTGTCTGTTATCTTCTTAGAAATTCGGTGGACATTACGACGTAGTAATTATTTCCTTTCAGGCTTAATTCTTGTATAAATTTTTATATTTTGAATAATTTCATACACAAAATTTTTTAAATAGAAATAAATTTATTGTAATATAATTAAAACTGTCAAAGATATTTATGGTTTCTTTCGGTTGAAAACACCGAATTATAATTTTTTTTATTTTAACGTCACAATTATTGATAGCTGCGACTGAATATTTAATTCAAGTTTGAATGTTTTTCACACAAACAACATTTTTATTGTAACAACTGACTTTTAGTTTTGGAATGTTCATATAATTTAGTAATTCCAGCCAAATTAGATATGTGTACTATAACCTTCTTATATTGACTCATATGACCATTATTATTATAAAAACAATCGTTACTTCGTTATAATCCTTATTTTACATCTATAATCATTAAGAAGCAGTTCCATTCATACATTTTTAATAACTACAGTACAATTTAGGTGTATTAAAACAAAATTTAGTAATTGTAATGGTTTTCCAACCATTATTTTTTCTGTGTGTAGCTTGTCACCAACTAACCGTTGAATTAACTTTGTTGGCGACGAACGAACAACAATTTCTTCTGTAAACCAACCCAACAATAAAATCACACTTAATTCGACCAAGAATTTTCTATAGAAATCTATCTATCGCTAGCGGTAGAAATTTTCCTATAGAAATCTATCTATTGCTAGCGATAAATCAACCTAACAATAAAATTACACTAAATTCGACCCAGAGATGCTATCTATCGCTATCGATAGAAAATTTCCTACATAAATCGGTCTATCGCTAGCGATATACAATTTCTTATAGAAATCTGTTTATCGCTAGCGATAGAAAATTTCCTATAGAAATCTATCGCTAGCGATAGAAAATTTCCTATAGAAATCTATCTATCGCTAGCGATAGAAAATTTCTTATAGAAATTTATCTATTGCTAGCGACAGAAAATTTCTTATAGAAATCTGTTTATCGCTAGCGATAGAAAATTTCCTATAGAAATCTGTATATCGCTAGCGATAGAAAATTTTCTATAGAAATCTATCTATCGGTAGCGATAGAAAATTTCTTATAGAAATCTGTTTATCGCTAGCGATAGAAAATTTCTTATAGAAATCTATCTATCACTAGCGATAGAAAATTTCCTATAGAAATTTATCTATGAAATATTATTCTCTATATTGGGCGTAAAATATACTAGCACTATCAGCAGTATTTGTTTTTTTTTTTTTTTTTTTTTTTTTTTGATGGAAAGAAAGTGTGGACATTTATGTCAAGTTCGCACAGTGCTTTGTTCCCATACAACGATGGGACAAAAATAAAAAGAGTTGTCGTAGCAAATTGAAACTTGGTACGCATATTACTTTAGGCCTAGAATAAATAAATACGAAGTTTTGAAAAAATCTGCGCAGGGACACGCCTACCTCCTATATATCCTGAAGTTAAAAATCAAAATTCTTTTTATAAAATACTAGTCTGAACTTTACCAAAATTTGTAGCAGCCATTAAAAACAGCTTGCTTATAAGTATGCTTATTAATTTTTTAATTGGAGCAAGGATACGCCTACCTCCCATATGCCCTGAAATAAAAAAAAAAAATGATTTTCTGCTCGAATATACAGTGGGGCAGAATCGAAATTTTTTGGAAATAAATCTGTAACTTCTGATCGGCTAGTTGGATTTGCATGAAATTTGGTATAGGCATAGCAGAGGAGTGTACAATGTTAAGTTTGGAAGGGGGACCGAACAGACCCCTCAGGGGCGGAGCTAAAAAGGCTCAAAATTGAATACCTCTGAAATTTTTTAATCGCTTGTTAAATTTGTTTCTTGTCCAATTTCAAATATTTGTATACACTATTATAGGCACTGATAAGACCTACAAAAAATATGCTCACATGTTCTATTTATCTCTTATGGTTTTTGAGTTATTTGCATTTGAATTTTAAGTACCTCAATTTTGCATATTCTTGGTCCAGTTTTTTTCATATACATTCTAGTGTTTCCGACCGAATTTATTTGTTTTTTCTTTAACTAATTAAAGAACAAAATTATCTATTAAATAAAAAAATTTGAAGTCGATATCTTTACCGAGTCCAAAAATAAACGATTTTGAATTTGAAAATTGAAAAATTTACACCTTTTTTCTCTAAAATAAAATTTTCTTTAACAACATATAATAATTTTATACTTTTCTGAAAGGCATTTTTACAGAGAAGACTTTAAAATAAAAAGCAAGCCCAATTACTCAAATGGTCAAGGTACACACCCTATCAAATTCGACCCATTTTATATGAAAGTTTTGACTTTAGTCTACATTTTCTCAAATCCCAAAGCTCGAATCGGCAAACGGAATGCTGTTTGAGAATCTATAATATGTTGTTAAAAGTTTTCAATCAAAATCTACGGGACTTCGGAAAAATGTGAATTTTATAGGCAAAAAATGTGAAAAAACCCATTTTTGGGATTTTCGCCGTTTTTTTTTTTTTTTAATTGTGAGATACCTTTTACAAAAATCTTAAAGTTTTTTTCACTTTCTCATTTTATACAATTAAGTCTACATTTACCGAAAATTTGGTTAAGATATCTTTAATAGCAAAGATTTTAATAGAGATAAAATATTTAGAGTTTCTCAAAAAAAAAAAAAAAAAACATTTTTTTACAAAAATTTTACTTTAATTTAAAAAATCATATAAAGTATAAACTCGATTTTTTCATCTAAATTGCATTGCTTAACTGACAAAATTCTTCGTTATACAAAAAAAGATTGAAATCAATAGCTTTTACATAAACGTTACTATGCCACTTTAAAGTTTATTAAGTCACGGAATGTTTATTATTTTTTTCACGGAATGTTTATTATTATATTATCAAGAACACTTATACCTCCCATATATCCATAGAAGGAGCTGTCGCAGAAAATTGAAACTTTACACATCAAGGGCATACCTACCTCCCCCAAGCCATATAATTTTTTAATATTATTTTAATTTTAAAATTTAATTGCATTTTTTCGCCTGATTTTTTTTTTTTAATTTTCAATATTGTTTTAAATTCTAAAGCAAAGATTTAACATCACGAAATATTTTAACATAAAGAACATTTTGACTTTTGTGTAAGAAAAATAAATTTAGAATTTTTTTGAATAATTATTTTTTTTAGTTGTGCAAAAAATAGGAAATAATTCTTTTTTTTTTTATGTATTAAAAAACAATACTAAATTACTCAATCAAGCAAAAAAATTGTATAATTTTTTTATACTCCATCGAACTCACCAAATTTTTTTATTAAAATTTTAAAATGCTCTATAATACTTTTCTTGATTTTTCTGTTCCTTAGTTGTTTTTTTAAATATCGAAATAATTTTTATAATTTTTTATTTTAATTTGGCAAAATAAATTACGATAACAGTAAGAGGTCTTTAAAATTGAAGTAAAAATAGGAAATCAGACACTTTTTAAATTATTTTTAAAGTTGTGGCAAAAAATAGGTTCTAATTATTTTTTAATCTGTTAAATAACTATGAAAACTTACATAGACCGTAAAAAAAATTTTATAATTTTTTATAATATTTTTATAACCTTCATCAAATTTAATTAATTTTTAGGTTTTAAATAAAAAATATGTCTAAAAATATGAGCAATAAAAAATATATATATATATATATATTCGAAAAACAGTATTTTAAAAATAATAATAGTTTTAATTAATTTAGTTATTAAGAAATATTCTGTAGTATTTAGAAAATAAAACTTGGACGCATTTTATTTAAAAATGAATTTTTGAAATTTTTTTCCTAAAACAGTTTAAAGCCAGCTTTTTGGTTCCTTAATATTTGCTTTAAATTCTCTGAACTTGGCGCCCTCTAGTAGTCACAAAAATAACTTTTTCCAAAAAAAATCTTTTTAAATTGTATGATCTATATTGTCACCTTTTTAAAAACGTATATTTAAATGCAATTTGAAAAATGTTTTTATTTTAATTTTTGTCTATGGAACAAAGCACTGTGTTATGTGTTATTACATTTTTGTTGGGTCAGTATAACATTGTGTTAAGAAGTGCAATTGGGTAATCTTTTTCAGAAAAAGTATATTACAGTAATATAATACTATTAACATGAATGAATTTCATAGAATTTTTAGCCTACAAAAAAAAAAAAAAAAAAAAAAACAACCATAATATAGCTAACATAGTGATGCAGTATGCACTTTGCATGTAAATATTATTTTCATACTTATGTTCTTTTTAGGTCAAGTATTAAAATGAGAGGACCATATTTTATATTGAGGGAGTGATGTAAGTACAGTGGTGGCAACGAATTTAAGACACGACATGTAACGAACTAAGTTGTGATAATTATTACAACCCTGCAATATAAAATTAGATTTTGTTAATTTTTCAGTGTACCCTGTAATGTTAAGATCAATTACCGTTATTTGGTTTTGTTTGTGTATACATTTTGTTGCTGTTTTTATTATATTTTCGTAAAAACGTGCTTTTGAAGCTGGTCACGAATTTAAAACATATAAGAAATATTTGGTTTTTAAGTGATTTTTTGGTGTTTTTTGAAGCTAAAAGGTAAGTAATGAATGTTTTATTCCATTTAATGTTAGAATACATCAAAATATTTAGTTAGAAATGGCCAGAGGTACTTGGAGTTCGGATGCCGAGCGAAAATTGATCCAACAAATGAATACTGATGGAAAAACAGTAATGGAAATTTCCAAGCTACTAAAATGTTCCAGATCCAAGATTTACAATGCACTGGAACACATCAAGCAACATGGCACTACCAAAAATGTCAAACAGCACCCTAGAGCCCGAAAAACTACACCCAGGGAGGATAGCTTAATTTATAAATCAGCTGCTAAAGATCCTTTCAAGAGCTCAAGTAAAATTAAAAATGAGATTTCATCGGATTTTGGTATTAATATATCGTCCAGGACAATAAGAAGACGTCTGAATGAGAAGAACTTACGTGGGTGTATTGCACAACGTAAACCACTTGTGTCAAAAAAAAAATATTAAATCCCGACTAGCGTTTTCAAGAGAAAATCTCAATAAGCCGATGACATTTTGGAAAAATATACTTTGGAGCGACGAGTCGAAGTTTTGTCGCTTTGGTTCTGATGGAAAACAGTACGTATGGCGTCCTCCAAACCTGGAGCATCACCCAAAGTACACCCTTAAAACGGTTAAGCATGGTGGTGGAAATGTCATGGTGTGGGCAGCATTTTCCTGGCATGGTGTAGGTCCCATTCAGAAGATTATCAATAAAATGGACCAGCATATTTACAAAAACATACTGACAAGCATCATGATACCATTCGCTGAAGACAACATGCCTCTAATGTGGAAATTTATGCATGATAATGACCCTAAGCACACTTCACGCCTAGTGAAGAGTTGCTTAGAGGAAAATAATATCACAGTTCTGAAATGGCCAGCTCAATCCCCGGATCTCAATCCAATTGAGAACTTGTGGAATGATGTTGAGGAGCATGTACGAGCAGTAAAGCCAAAAAATTTGACTGATTTATGGGAAGAAATTCAAAAGGCTTGGTATGCCATTCCAAAGGAGCGCTGTATGGCCTTAGTTGAAAGTTTACCCAGGAGATGCGCTGCTGTGATTCAAAATAAAGGATTTCCCACCAAATACTAATATTGTTTTATGAAGCTGAGCTTTACTTTTGTGAATTAACTTTTATTTTGCCTATGTCCTAAATTCATGACCAGGCTTAAACTTGTATTAATCTGTATAATATGTAAATAAAAATTGGAAACTAAATATAGGTAACAAACTATTGTTGATTTTTTTTCATAACATTACTAGGATCTTTAAAAAATAACATGGATCTAAAATTTGTTCGATAAGATGTAAAAATTATCAGAAATATATAAGTGAAATGTCGTGTCTTAAATTCGTGGCCACCACTGTATGTATATAGCTGTTGTTGGCAGCTAAAGTGAAAGTTTTCGTTCTTTTCCGTTTTCATATACAACTTTGGTAACAAATGAATTTGGAACTTTATTTAGTTTATTATACTATATCTTAAACGTCTGTTATATATGGGAAATTCTTTAAACTCGTTTACTTTTGATGTTCAAAAAAATGTTGAAAATTTTTAAATGGCACATCAACGATATTAAGTACCAATATTCTTTGGCTCTAGTGGAACACAGATCTGTTCGTGTGAATGACTTTTACCGAACGGCATCCATTTATAAAAAAAATTGCAAAAATTCTATTTATAGTCCTAAATCAAAAATTATTGCATTTATGTATTCTACAATGGTGCATCTAAAATACAAATTAAAAATATAGCGATAAGTTAGGTATGCGTGGATATATTAGCGATTTAATAATTATTAAACCTTCTTATAAAATGTGCAAAATTCAGTTTTTAGTGATGTAGTCTTGTTCATATTCATCCATTTATTGCAAAATTCATATTTTTTTAATAAGTCATAAGACAATGTCATTCAAATACATTTTTTAATTGCACTTAGTCAAATCTCTAAAGTTGCATTAAATGAAAAATCGTACTTTTTTTCAAAACGCTATATTGATTTTGATATAGGGTATTTAAGCAGCTACAGATTGACATATATCATCGCCAATTTTGATTAGCGCCTTGGATGTGCCTCGACGATTAATGTTAAACTAAAAACATCGCGTTCTTAGCCCATGAAAACCGTTGTTGAATATTTTCAGTGAAATTATATTAAAAATATAGGTAAAACTTTACACAGGAACTTATTTCAGTTTAAAATTGATTTATAACGCAAACACCCGCTATAACAAAATATGCAAAATTGCTGAATTCTTTAAAATAGCTATACACGTTTAGCAAATTAATATTTTAAAACGCCACAAAGATTTATAAACTTCACTGAAATAACATAACAATGCAGCCTCCTGCTGCATTTCTGTTGAGGGCACATTAACGAGATATATGTCAAATGATGCATAATTTCAAGAGCTCTGTTTTGAATTTTGAAATATCCGAAATGGCGTAAAATCCCTAGTGAAAAAACTGCAAAATCTTAAAATTTTTTAAAATTTTATGGTCACATTACTCACATTTATTTTCCCTTTGTTGTTTGTTCAAACACACATTAAATATAGTTAAATAGGCAAATAGGAAAATATGTTTTCTCATCGGTCACATTTGAAAAATTATTTGTCTTCAAAAATTATTTCATCAAACTGTCGTAAGCAATTAATTTATTTTTATTAAAAATATATTTAACAAAAAGCATGAACATTTTCCGCCCACCTCCCATATAAGGTGAAAATCAACGAAATTGTGTTCAAATAGTTTAAGGACCAATGTAAACTCGGAAACAAAAAATGGGTGTGGTCCGCCCACTTTACTGCCACTTTACCGCCCCCTCCCATATAACGTAAAATTTTAAAAAGTTGATGGTGGGTATATAGATTCGGCCGGGTCGAATATAACATTCGCGCTTGTTTATGATTACAATAGATCAAAAAATCTTACACCAATTCTGTATTTGTGTTATTTTTAATTCAATAGAGAGAAATCGGATTTTTGATTTTTGGTGAAATTTCGGATTTTTGATGAAACTTTAAATTATTGGGGAGATTTTGGTAAAATTTTGGGTTTTTTGCTGAAATTTCGAATGTTTGGTGATATTTCTCATTTTCGGTGAAATTTTGGATTTTTGGTGAAATTTCAAATTTTTGGTGAAATTTTGATGATTTTGTATATTCGGTGAAATTTTAGATTTTTTTGTGTATTTTTGATGAAATTTTGTATTTTCGGTATAATTTTGTATATTTGGGGAAATTTCGAATTTTTGGTGAAATTTTAAACTTTTTATGAAATTTTAGATTTGTGGTGAAATATTTGATTTTTGGTGAATTTTCACATTTTCGGTGAGATTTTAAAATTTTGGATTTTTCATGAAATTTTTAATTTTTGGGGAATATTCGGAATTTTTGTGAAATTTCTATAATTTAGTGAAATATAAATTTCTTCCCGCTAAATATTTCAGTGTGTCCTCTACTATTCGAGGGTAAGACATGTAATATATTTTTTAAATTAAAAGGCAACACTATTAGAAAAGAACATCCGACCCATTTAAATTACACTTTTTTCAGAATAAAACACAAATGAGGGCATATGGCAGAATAAATTCAACATTTTAGCCAGAAAATAAAACGCACCAAGACAATGCTATATGCAAAAATTCTCAAGTTAAGTAATTTGTTAATCTAATCTTCCTGGGGTACCAATTTATATATACAATTACATATCCTGTTTTATTATAATATTTTTTTTTTTGCTTGCTTAATGAAATTATTAAAATGATCAGCAATATTTGCTCTATATTTGCGGAATTTATTGCTGAGAACTTTTAATTTATATAAATATTTAAAATTTTAATGATTTACATTTAATAGTAAACAATATGACTCGATAGAACTATTATTTGATAGTGTTTTCTCTTACAAAAATTTTGTGAGATCAAATAATTATTTGCCCAAAAAATGGGAAAATATTTTCCATTATGTGGTCACACTGTGTTCACGTTACTAATATTTTTGTTTGCTATTAAATAATTTTGTTTTCCCAAAACCAGCTGTTTTGTTGTTTGCCATACAAAAATATTTTATGGTCACATTACGGCAAAGAAATATTTATGAGTTTCAGTCAAATGTTTTCCTAATGTGACCGTACCTTTAGTTTCAAACACTTATTTTGGAATTTTTGACTTTGGGTGCTTGCCGGCAACACATGGAACCGTTTCTGGTCTTGAATTTTTTTTTTCTGTTACAGCATCAGGTGTTGTTAACATAATTGTATCAAAAGTTGTTTAAAAAAAGTCAGAATTTAAAAAAATATTTGAGATTGAAGGTGGGTTTCATAAAAATAAACGAAAAAAGAGAATTGCCCATATGCGCACGATTATTATCAGAATATGGAAAAAGACGATATGTGGTATTTTCCAGAAAAATATTATAACAAACAACCAGTAACATTTTAAGTTCCATTCCGTCAAAGCTAAAAATTAGTGTATTTTAGGACAATTTAAAAAAATCATAATAGAAACTTTTATTATTTTTTTTATTGTTACCTTTGACAACTCAGTACAAAAAAAAAAAAAAAAAAAAAAAAAAAACGAGAGAAAAAAATATAGTCGGTCATGCACTAACATATGATACCCTACACCATTGTGTACATTATAATAAGGGGAGAGATCTTTAAATTAGACTTGGAGCCAAATGAGGACGAATTTTCATATTAAGTGTAAAATAAAACTTACGAATACAGAATATTACCTCGATGTTAACATTTATATGAATTTATTCGCTTTTCGGTGATTCCCGGAAGAGGCCCTTATATGGGAGCTATGGCAAATTATGGACCGATCTGTGTAAAATTTATCATTTATGTTTATATAAATCTTATTTGTGTCAAATATTAACTTGATACTAACATTTTAATAGGATTTATGTCCGTTAAAGTGATTTTCTGAAAAGGGGTTTATAAGGGAGCTATCGTCAATTATGAACCGATCTTTATAAAAATCGGCACAAATTTTTAGACTTATATGAAACTTATACGTGCTAAATTTCATTAAAATATTGCTATATTTAAGGGTTTTATGGTCGTTAAATCCTTTTCCAATTTCAATAGGCTTCGTCCCTGGACTATAAGACACCTGTATGCCAAATTTCATAAATTTTTACATGGACGGACAGACGGTCAGACTTACAAACGGACAGATGGACGGACATCGGACTCAGAAAGTGATTCTAAGCCGATTGGTATAAATTAAGTTGGGTTTTAGACCAATATTTTTGAGTGTTACAAACATCACCTATGGTGGTGAAGGGTATAAAAAAATTTAAAAGGAAAAATATTTATTCGGTACACTTTTGACACATTATCCCCCAACGTGCAGCCTTTTGGAAATGGTTAAATTACTAAAAGTTCCAAAGATATATTTTGTTTCAAACATTACCTTTTTACCTTCATTATATAAGAGATATACTCTCTCTATAATAATATTTTCTGGCACTCGGAAGTCATTAGTCATCATTGGCCCTATAATTATATTTGTTTTTAGTTCATATAAATTTCTCCTTTATATTATCTTCCTGCTACAGAAAAATTTCATTCCAATTCTTCTAAAATGTATTTATAAAGTAATGCCTCAACAAATAAAAAATAAAATAGTTCAATATTTATCTTATTTTCGAAATATTTATTTTGTTTTATTATTTTAGTTTTCTATTTCACTTTTTTGTTTCTTACCTTGTTTACTTGTATTTAGGATGGCAATTTTAAAGCATGACACAATAACTTTTTAAAGTTTTACTCAAGTTTTTAACTATTGTACATATAACTGAAAATGGTCAATGGAAAATGTTCTTACGAAAGCTATTAAATTATTTTGTTTTACAAGAAAATTTGGAAGAGAACAATACATTACAATGCATTGGTAGTGTTGACTTACTTCCTAGTAACCAGTAATACATGGCAAAACAAAATCTATTATTTTCCCTTCATTACATGATAAAACTTATTTACAATGAATCTATGTGTGTGTGTGTTGGTTTGTGTTCTAAGTAAATGATGGTCTTCCGAAATGACTGACTTTTGTGTGTTGAATTGAGTTCACTTGATGACTGGGCAACTAAATGACAGTCCACTTTAGGAATTTTAAAAGTGTTTGGTTGTTGCCAGCAACTTTTCATATTGTATTGACGTGTACCATTCTTCTTTGTTTGCCAGTTTGTTAGGATGCTGATGACAACGTTACTATTATTACACTCATACATACATACAGATATACATACATATTGTTGTTCATTTACCAACAACCAACACTTTTTAGTTCGCTATTCATCTGTTTTATTCTGATATACATAGATAGAGGAAGAATATAAGG
Organism: Protophormia terraenovae; assembly: GCA_951394005.1. Lineage (NCBI taxonomy): Eukaryota > Metazoa > Arthropoda > Insecta > Diptera > Calliphoridae > Protophormia > Protophormia terraenovae. Next base: position 114,490,886 of record OX596077.1, on the reverse strand, counting down.
AAGAATAAAGTGGATTCTTTTTATTAAAATGCCAATTTCAGTTTAAGCATCTGTTTGTTGTAGTAAAAGGACTTTTTGTTTTTCTCAATTCAAGGTAAGAGTCCTATAAGTACTATCATTGTAATTTGATTTTATGACCATGCACAATATTTATTAATGTTATTGTTAGTGGATATATAAACATATAAATATAAGATAATGTATCTGAGAATAAATAAATCGAGTTGAAAATTAAAAAAAAAAAAAAACAATCTTAGAACATATTATTTTCATGTATCAAACAAAAATATAGAGAATAGCGGAAATGAACTCTGGGCGAGGCACCAATATCCAAAAATTATCTAATAATGTTTTACTTTTTGTGTCCAAAGATTCATATTTTTAGGTTCCAAAGTTTGGAGTAAACGTAGCGGGGACAACCGCAAAAATGTTGGTAATAAATCTGTAGCACCTAAACTACTGGTCAGATCGAAATGCATGAAAAACATGCAAAGTACACAAGCTTTCCGATAAATTATCTTGTAGTCATACTGTAATAATAAAAACGAGAGAAAACGATATAGTCGGTCAAGCCCGACCATATGATACCTTATATCATTGTGTACATTATAATTCGGGGAGGGGTCTTTTATTAGACTTTCAGCCAAATATGGACCGATATTCATATTAAGTGTAAAATAAAATACTTAATATTCTGTATTTTAACATGATGTTAGCATTTTTATGAATTTATTCACTTTTCGGTAATTCCCGAAAGATGCCCTTATATGGGAGCTATGGTAAATTATGGACCGATCTTTGTAAAATTTGGAACTATCATTTATGTTTTATAAAACTTAATTGTGTCGAATATTAACTTGATATTAACATTATAATGGAATTTATGCCCGTTAAAGTGATTTTTTGAAAAGGGGTTTATATGGGAGCTACGGCACACTTCTTTAAACTTATATGAAAATTATATGTGCCAAATTTCATTAAAATATTGCTATATTTAAGGGTTTTATGATCGTTGAACTCTTTACCCGGAGGACATTTGTATGGGGGCTATGTGAAATAATAGACCGATCGTAACCAATTTCAATAGGCTTCGTCCCCAGACTATAAGAAACCTGTGTGTCAAATTTCATTAATTTTTGTTCAAAATTGCGACCTGTAGTTTGATTACAAGGTTTACATGGACGGACAGACGGACGGACGGACATCATTAAATCGACTCAGAAAGTGATTCTAAGTCGATTGGTATAAATTAAGGTGGGTATTGGACCATTATTTTTGGGTGTTGTAAACATCAGCACAAACGCATAATACCCTCCCTCCCACGATATGTGGTACATTCATCATACTGAATAAAAAATAACTAAACTAATACTGGACTGATACATAAAAATGTGTATTCAGAAGGTACCCTGCAAACAAATGGAAGATATCTTCTTGGATGATAAAGTGGCAATATCCCCATTTTATAATCTAAGAGAAAATAATCAAGTTATATTTTGTATTTTCTTCCATTTGTGGCTTCAGAGAAATTTCCGCAATATAAAATAAAAAAAAACTTATTTATTGTCATTTTTTATTTGTTTATTTTATAAAATTTTGTTTAGATAATTTTTAATATTTATTGAATTTCGTTTTTCTATTGGCTTAAACAAATATTTAAGAAATCTTCAAGGTAAATAAAATTATGGTTTTTGTACATTTGCAAAATTTACAAATATTTTTTGTTAAAGGGTATATGAAGAAAAATCATCATAATCATCCTTGTTATACAAGGAATCTCTAAAATAGAACCGTGAAAGCAGATTTTATATCACTATTTTTTTAAGTTCTTTCTAATATACAAATACCATCAAAATAATATTTTTTATAATATAAATGCATAATTTTATTTTTCTTCTGGGTGGGTTCTGGGCAAAATCTTCTTTTTATCTTCCTAATATCATTTAAAAAATATCTTCCTACTTTCTTCCATATGATTATCTAGCGATATTGCCAGATTATCATCTAGAATTAACTAAATATTTGGATTTATCATAAATATGATTCCATACAAACATATTAAAAACATATTATAATTCAGCGAACCATATTTAAATTTTGATTGTGGGTAATCATTAAATGATGAAAAGGAATAATAAACGTTGCTATCATGAACACGGTATTATTCAAATCAATGAAAAACAGCTATATAAACATTGAATAGTTGTTGTAGTGATCATGCTGTAACCATGTTTTTTCTCTGCGTGTGGGAGCTAGGGGAAATAATGGACCGATCACAACCAAATTCAAAAGCCTTCGTCTTTGTATCATAATATCTTTAAAATTGCTGTACTTTGTACTTTGTGCACAAGGTTTACATGGACAGCCAGCCAGCCGTCCAGCCAGACGGACGGACATCGTTAGATCGATTTAAAAAGTGATTCTGAGTCGATTGGTATACTGTAAGGTAGGTGTTGGATAACTTTTTCAATGCGTTACAAACATCAGCACAAACGCATAGTACTCCAAACACCTATGGTGGTGTAGGGTATAAATATACATTACAGTGCCTTGATTTGTGTGGGGACAAAAAAAGTTGCAAATGTACCTCACTAAAATTAAGGATTGATATGTTTTAAGATAATTCCCAAAATATTTCGGTTCAATTATTTAATTTGCGTGAGCTGGACCATTTTTAAAATCCCTCCAAAAATATGCTTTTCGATCGGTAGTATACATAGTTTTTAACTTTTTGCCCAAAAAAATTACAACGTATGATAGAAAAACGATGTCTACTACATATTGAACAAAAAATAAGTTAAAATTTGTTTTCATTCTCGCGAAATTAAAATTTTCAATGATTTTATTTTAAATAGTATTTTATTAAAGTTTGAATATTTTGGAAATTTTTCATCGTATATTATATTTTAGGGCATCATTGGGAAGCTCTCATTAAATACTATTGATATGTGCATTCATTTAACCCTTTAGTTGCAGAAATAATATTTTGGGATTTCCGGCCCATAACTGGTTAAGTTGATTTTAACGGCAAATAAATGATGTTAAGGATAAAAAATTGATAAAAAAAATCATTAAATTCCCGTAAAATAGAGTCTAAATTTCAAAAAATCATTTTCATTTGATTATTTTCGCGGTTTTAAATGAACTTGTTATATTTTTCATAAATTTATCAATATTTAAGTGTAATAAGTACTTTCATGCGATTTATTTGCAAAAAATGCTAATTTAACCTTTTGGGAACTAAATACGACTGAAAAGAGACATGATAATAATTTAAATCAATATTAATGGTCATAGTATGCCTCTTTTATAATTTGAAGTTAATTTTCTTTTAACTAAAATTTTGATAATGATATTCAAACAGCTCACGTCAATTTGAAGATTGAGATATAATTTTTTGGGAATCATATAAGAACATACTAATCTTCATTTCTAGAGGGGTACATTTGCAACTTTTTTTCGTAATGCACTTTAATAAGGAGTGAGATCGTAAAATTCTTAACACACGTTTTTCATTAAAACTTTTAACCCAAGTATTATTTTATTTTTTTATCAAAAAGTGCGTACTAAAATTATTAAATATTTTCAACAAAACCCAACTTGGTCCTACAAAAAGTTGGCCAAGCATTCAAAGGTCTGCCGTCAAACTGTTTCCAATGTTATTAAACAGTACATTACAGAACTTGTTCGTTGATAGAAAACCTGGTTCAGGTAGAAGGAATGGTCCACATGATGTTTCTTAAGCCAAAAAATAGAAAACATTTTCAAAAGAGCTCCCAACACATCCGGTAGGAAAGCAGCCCGGTTAGCTCAGTGCTCGGACTATTTGGTACCAAAAGTTAAAGCTAATGCAGGTTTAAAAACATACAAGGCTCAAAAAGTTCCTGACAGGAACGCTGCCAAAAATTTAGAGGCCACAAACAGAGCACGGAAATTGAAGTCAAGTTTTATAAAAAAATATTCTTGCTGCATAATGGATGACGAAACTTATGTTCTGGCAGATTTTTCGCAACTTCCTGGTCAAAAATTTTATGTTACTGATGCTCGAGGGAATGTTGAAGAAAAGTTTAGGACCCAAAAGCAAACAAAATTTCCCAAAAAGTTCTTGGTATGGCAAGCAATATGCAGTTGCAGCAAAAGAAGCCAATCATTTTTTACAACGGCCTCTATAAATACCGAAATTTACATCAAGGAATGTTAACAAAAAAGGCTTCTTCCATTCATAAGACTTCATAATGTGTCCACTTATTTTTGGCCTGACTTGGCATCCTGTCACTATGGTAAACAAGCCCTTGAGTGGTACAAGAATAATAATGTGGTATTTGTACCAAGAGAGGCAAATCCTCCAAACTGCTCGGAGCTAAGGCCAGTGGAGAGATATTGGGCTCTTGTTAAAAGAGAATTGAAGAGCACAAAAAAGGTGTCCAAAAGTGTGATAGATTTTAAACGGAGATGGACTACCTGTTCGAGCAAAGTGACAGAAAGCACTATAAAAACGTTAATGGAAGGGTTTCCGAAAAAGGTTCAAAATTTCATCACTAGTAATTAAAACTATAAAAATATTTTTCTTTTTTTTAAATTGTAATAATAATTTCAATCAAATAAAAAAAAATTAAAACTGTAAGTTTAGTGGTTTCGTTTTTATTAACATATATGTATGTTAAGAATTTTTCGATCTCACTCCTTATACATTAGACTTCGTTATTATTATCAATGTACAGATCGGCTATGTTTACTAACTTTAATTTTGCACAAAGACAAAACTTATTGAAATTGTTTAGTCAGTTAATTTTTTCCTCTAACTCCTATAAAGATATCCTCATGGAATAGGATTTTAACGTAAACAAATGCCTTAAATATATCACAACCTTTACAAAATACGGCTAACTGTTTCGATCAATTGTTTTATTTTGTTAAGAAAACAGTATATTTCTGTCGTCTAACCCAAACTTTACCTTACCAGTTATTAACTTTGAACCTTATTTATATTACTTTATTACAATATTTTGATTTAACACCACTATAAAATGTAATGTCTACAAAAATATCCCAACTGAATGCAAATACAGTGCAACTACGACAGTATACCTATTTCATAAATATTAAAACATGACACCTTTATTAAACATTGTACTTTTATATTACTTTTTTTTTTCTCTTCACATCAGACACACATGGGGTAGGTCGATTCAACACCTTCTGGTCATCATAAAATATTAAAAATACTCATACAAACAATGCTGGCAAACAAATGCTATACACCGGTATGAGTTCGTTAGGAAAAAATAACCTTCTAGCATTTAAGTAAAAAACAAAAAAAAAAAAAAGGAAAACGTTTTGTTTGACTTTTCTGGAAAAAATAAAAAAAGTGGCGAAGAAAAAAGTTGTATTAAACAACAGAAGGAAGAAAAATAATGTAAATTAACTAAAACTTTATTAAAGCTACTGAAACGAACATAAATGAAATATAATGAAATTGAAAAAAGATTCGGCTGTGCCGAATCTTTGATACCCTTCACCATATTACCATATTACCATCTTACTATCTTATCGACATCATATTACCATATTACCGACAAATAATAAAATTTTCGCCTTAACGTATGCTTTCATATTTTCACATATATAAATCTAAATTTTTTTCAAACTACGAAAATTTGAATATGAAAAAAAAAACAATCATAACAGGCTTTGCTTTTAAAAAATAAACAACAACAATTCCATATTTATTTATTTTTTTATGTCTGTATATACAAACCATAGTATAGTAAGTAGCAAAGTATATACAAGTAGTCCGACTCTTTGGCAGGAGTACCTAACTCTAAGAGTGTGTTAGTAAAAAAGTACCTAACTCTAAGTATGTGTTAGTAACAAAAATATTTATGTGTTTGTACTTTTATATTTTTTTATACACACAGAGTTTTATAAAAATGTTTTAAATTTTATTTTGTTTGAATTTTCAATACCAAAAATTGAAACTCTGTTAACGAATTTAATAATGAAAGAATACAAAACAAATTGTCAAAAATTATAAAAATAAAATATTTGTGATTTGCGTAAATTTTACCGTTTTAAGAAATAAATTTGTGCTAATAGTGTAAGAAAAAATTGTAAAAACCTGTGTGCAAGTGAAATATAGTGCAAAAATGCATAATAATTTCATAATTTAGTGGTAAAATTCTGATTCTATTTATTTGTATTAGTTCTCTCACAATTCACACAGTACCCGTATATGTGAGAGAGAAATTTGATTAAAAGAGAGTCGGACTACTTGTATATACTTTGGTAAGTAGTATAGAAACTGACTCTCTTTTTTATTCAACACTCTTCACATACATATGCTGTGTGAATTCAACTCACTTGAGAGAGACCTAAACAACACAAAAAATTAACAAAATTATCTTTTAAAATAACATTTGCAGGACATTCTTTCATACACATATAATATTTTATTATTTTTTTAACACTTTTATCACATTTTAATTTCCGACACGTTTTTATTTTTTACAAACGAAAAAAATATTTTTTACTATTTTTGACATTTTTTATTGGCTGTTGAATTTTAAACTAAATAAAAACAGTTGCAATTTTTGGTATTAATAATGTAGTAGATTTTACAATAATTTATATTTTGATTGATATTTAGCAACAAAAATATAATAATTAAATCATTATAAATACAATAGACGTTAAAATCTTTTATATTTGTTGAGAAATATAAATATACACGTAAAACAAAAATTTAATAATTTTTTAATACAACTTTTTGCAACTTTGTGTACATATGAAGTGTGGTGAATGTGAATTTTACACCAATACATATAAATAAAATTTTACTAACACATTCTTAGCGTTACGTACTTTTGATTAATGCGTGATGTACCAAAAGAGAGACTTTCCGTACTAGTTCTTATACTATGATACAAACAGACTGCATATACAAAGAACAACAACAACACTGTTATTCATTATATTACTTCTGTTGATAACTAAACTACTTGTCTCATAGGCAAAAACGTCACTAATAGTCATTACAATGCTTAATATACATGTTTGTGTATGTATTTATGTATATTCTTAACAGATATGTTTTAGTTTTAAAAAATAAACAACAACAATTCCATATCTATTTATTTTTGTACAGACTGCATATACAAAGAACAACAACAACAACACTGTTATTCATTATATGACTGCTGTTTCTAACTAAACTACTTGTCTATACAAAAAACAGAAAACGTCACTAATAGTCATTACAATGCTTAATATACATGTTTGTGTGTGTATTTATATTCTTAACAGATTTGTTTTTGGGCCATAACTCTGTTGATTATGAACGAATTTAGTTTATTAAAAAAAAAACGAAATTTTATAAAAACATTTATGACTGATCTATATAAAAATAAAAATCTGTAGCTTGAACAAGGGCTTCAAAAATAAAAAAATCGTTTTCCCCGATATCTCAGTTATTACTGAACCGATTTATTTCCTTTTTTCAGAACAAAAATTCAGAAAATAATTTCCGAGCCCCCTTTAAAAATTCGAAGTCCCTGGTATATGCAGAGGCTTCAGAAACTGAAAAACCGGTTCCAAAAACCGTTTTTTAAAGCATATCTCCGCCAATTATAAACCGATCCTGCTGATTCAAAAAACCGAAATTTTATAAAAATATTTGTGACCGATCTGTATAAAAATAAAAATCTATAGCTTAAACCAGGGCTTCAAAAAATAAAAAATGCGTTTTGTCCGATATCTCAGTTATTATTGAACCGATTTATTTCATTTTTTCAGTACAAAAATTTAGAAAAAAATGTCCGAGACTTCTTTGTAAAAACGAAGTCCCTAGTATATACAGAGGCTTCAGAAACTGGAAAACCGGTTCTAAAAACCGGTTCTTTAACATATCTCCGCATTGTATGAACCGATCTTGCTGAATTCCAATAGCAAAATTCTCGAAAGCATTTCCGATCGTTTGATATATATATTATATATGTCAGTTATCGGTGGGCTTCATAAACGCCATTTCAACCGACACACGGACGGACGGAAGGACATGGTCCTATCGTCATCATTTCTTACAAGGATCCCGAAAATGTAAACTTTTTTTCTCTCCGACGAAAATTGTGGGAATTACAAACGGAATGACAAACTTATATATACCCTTTACACCTTTGGTGAAGGGTATAAAAATACGAAGAAAAAATAAAAAAAAACTTTCTTTATAAACTTAAACTGTCAAGTTTATTTCGAAAATATATGTATAGGATTGCAGTAATAGTAAACAAATAAAGATATAGATATTTACACAGCACGGTGGAGTATAAATAAAATATTTTGAAAATTAATTCAATCATATAATTAGGACTAAATCTTATAACTAAAAAAAATAGCATTTTAAAGCTTAAAGTCATACTGTTGCATAGCTGATATATCCTACTTTGAGATACCATAAAATACCTGCTTATAGGTTTCTTGGCTTCGTTTTCTCTATTCGTACAAAAATATTCTTCTACTAAAAATGTGTCAAATATTATGCTATTCGGACCAATGAAAATAAAAATTTATCAAATATTTTAATTCTGCTCCACTATTCATATAACTATTTATATCTGCACACATTATAGATGCAATAAACTTTACTATAAGTCGCAACAATTTATAAAATGTATAATATTTAATTAAAAATTACAATAAATAATAAAATTTCCATAAGCACTCTTGATTATAACAATTGCCTTTAGTATAAATCAAACAAAAGTATTTCATTAAAATTTTATGTTGCCAAAAATATATAAAATGCGTTATAAATGATAGCAAAATTATAAAAACAAGAACAAACTTCAAGTGAAAAATGGCAACTGAAAACAATTCATTATTAAATGCACATGATAACTGTAGCCAGAAAAGGAAAACAAAAAGGCATAAAATTATAATTAATTTGAATACTAGTATAAGTAAATTATGAGTCTTTAAGCTAAAGTTTAAATTGTATTTTTTTTTTTTTTTGTTTTATTTTTGGCACAAAATTATTAGGGATTAATTTAAATTTTTGTAATAAAAAATAAAAAAACGAGAGAAAAAGGTATAGTCGGTCAAGACCGACCATATGATACCCTACACCATTATGTATGACCATAAAATTTCGGAAGGGGACTTATATTAGACCAACATTTTTACTATATGTAAAATAAAATATACAAATACAGAATAATTTGTTGATACTAACATGTACTTGATTTTATGCACTTTAGGCCGATTCTCGGAAATGACTTTATATGGGAGCTATGGTAAATTATGGACCGATTCTAATATTAACTTTATACTAACATTAGTATGGGATTTATGCACAAAACTTCTTTGCACCAAATTTCATTAAAATATTCTTATTTTGAAGGCATTTTTGAGTGTTGAAACTCAATTCCGGGGGGACATTTGTATGGGAGCTAAGTGAAATAGTTTACCAATTACAACCAATTTCAATAGGCTTCGTCCCTAAATTATAAAAGTCCCACGTGCCAAATTTCATTGAATTATCTTCAAAACCTGTATTTTGTGCACAAGGTTTACAAAGTATTTCCGAGATATACTACTTTTAATAGTTCACTTTTATCCTGTTGTTACCCTGAGGAATCACATTTAATTGGTTTATGTTTATTTATCAAAGTTTGATATTAGTCGCAAACATATTAGATAATACATGAATATACGGAATGCTGAAGCTGGACGTCCTAAGATTCGTAAGAACGGCACAATGACATAGAAGATGCTCAACTGTCTTCTATTCTTTCTCATTATAGCAACGCCTACAGTAGTCATTATAAGAGAGTCCTAATCTACTAGCATGCCTAGCGACGATTCAGTGCCCAGTAACAATGGCCAGAAGGGTCCGTAGCTGACGTCTTGGAATTCCCAAGATGAATTTCGTACGATATTCATCATAATGGGGCCGAACATGTCTCAAGGTAGAGCATGTGAATTCACTTATCAATCTTTACAGAGCTAGCCTCGATAAATAATGCAGTATCTTAGATCTTCAAGATGATAGCGGTATACGGTATTTCCAAAATAGTTTCATGGCCGTAGTTCCTATTCTTCTAAACACCTATAGAATTGAGCCTAGTCGCGGACATCATTGCGACCTGTTTGGCCATTAAATCAAATAGCAACCAGTTAATTAAAACAAATAATGCCCCGGATGGTTTTGTGCGAAGCGCAACTGTTATCAGTAGCGCATAACCTTTTGTATTCCTGAGATTTAGTTCCCAGGTCTTCTCAATGGCTTAGTTTGGGTGTTTTTAAGGTACTTGGAGGTATCTGACACCTTTAATTCAATCCCGTTTAGGCAATTAAGGGGGACGAAAAAAGAACAAGATCCGCTTTTTCTGTATTAACACTTAGGCCGCTATCTGTACTCCATTTGCTGGATATTAGCAAGATACAGCCAACGCAACATCATCCGTATATGTGACAGTTTTAAACTTCAAGGAATCATGTTTAATAAGAATTGACTTCACGGCAATATTCCAAAGGAGTGGAGATAAAACTTCCAAGGCCCTGGAGTACCCTTGTTTGGTACCCTATATATGGTAGTCGCTCCCATCGTGGAGATTACAACTCTATTCTATGAGGCTTAAAAAATAGTGCTAAAATAACTGGGTTTATTTTTAGTCGGCATTTTTTTAAGTTTAATTTATCTGAATTGGATATACAAACGGTTCATGTTATACTAATGTTGTGGTAAATTTAACATAAAACATAAAATTTCATCTAGTCCACATGTTTTTAATTAAGCGAGGATTTTTCTGCCGACCTGTGTTATAATTTGAATGAAACAAAATTGCATTTAAATTCAGGAATTTTTAACGCAAAATAACAAGTTGAGAATAATAAAGAGTACATGTATTAAAATCATCATAGCTGAATATAATAATTCTACTTTTTACTACATAATTTCGGTCAAGTTTTTGTTCCCTATTCTTTTACGACACATTCATATTACCTGTCATCCTAATTATAATGAGTGCGATCGTAAAAATCTTAACACAAGTATTGCCTCATAACTTTTTTCGGAATCAATATTAACAAATTTTTTGATCTAGTTATCATGGAAAAATACGTCAGTTATTATTTTTAATAACAACCATGTTGATTTTTCCTTATTTTCATCAAAATAAGTGACGAAAAAGATGCTACAAATTATTAAAAAATTAAAAAAAAAAAAAAAAAATAAAATCAAATAGGTCCTACAAATAATTGGCCACAGAATTAAATTTCTGCCGTCAAACTGTTTCTAATGATATTAAACAGTATCAGGAGAATTTGACCATTGATGTGAAACCTTGTTCGGAAAGAAAAAAAGGACCACATGATATTGGGAAGGGCAGAAAATTAAAAGCATATTGAAAGGAACTCCAAACACATCTGGTAGAAAAGAAGCCCAGTTATTTCAGTGCTTTGACCATTTGGTGCAAAAATTTAAAGCTAATGCAGAGTTAATAACATATAAAGTCCAAAAAGTTCCAAACGGGAATGCTGCAAAAAATTAGAAGCGAAGAATAGGACACGGAAATTAAAACCAAATTTCATACAAAAATACTCAGGTTGTATAATTGACGAAGAAATGTATGCGCTGGCAGAATTTTCGCAGCTTCTGTGTCAAAACTTTTATGTTGCTAATGCTAGAGGCAATGTTGAAGATAAGTTTAGGATACAAAGGCAGACAAAATTTCCTAATAAATTCCTGGTATGACAAGCTTTTTGCAGTTGCGGCAAAACAGGAACTTCATTTGATACATTCGGATCTATAAATACCAAAATATGCATCAAGGAATATTTGCAAAAAGGACTTCTTCCTTTCGTAAGAGAGCACAATGTGTCCACACATTATTGGCCCGATTTGGTATCATGTCACTACGGTAAGAAAGCTCTGGAGTGGTACCAAAACAATAACATAGTTTTTGTACCAAGAGAGGTCAATTTTCCATATTGAGCTTAGACCATAGCTTAGACCAGTGGAGGGATATTTAGCTCTTGTGAAAAATGAATTCAAGAGCAGAAAAAAGGTGTCCCGAAATATCGAAGATTTTAAAAGAAGATGTGCACACTATTCCAAAAAAGTGACTGAAGCAACTATCAAATCTCTAACGGAAAGTTTACCAAAATTGGTTTACAAGTTCATAAGTATTGATTAGAACTATAAAAGTAATATTTTTCTGTGATCTGTAATAAATTAAATAAAAAAAATAATGAAAACTCTAAGATCAACTATTTCCAAGTTATTGAATATTATATATGTTAAGATTTTTTCGAACGTTTACTTTTGATGTTCAAAAAAATTTCGAAAATTTTTTAATGGCACATCAACGATATTTAGTACCAATATTCTTTGGCTCTAGTGAAATACAAATCCGTTCACGTAAATGACTTTTCCCGAACGGCATCAATTTTATGTATTTAAGATACATTTTTTTTTTTAAAAATTCCCAAAATTCTATTTGTAGTCCTAAATCAAAAATTATTGCATATTTGTACCTACAATGGTGTATCTAAAATACATATTAAAAACATCGCGATATGTTAAGTATTCGGGGATATATTAGCGATTTAATAATTATTAAACCTTCTTATAAAATTTGCAAAATTCAGTTTTTAGTGATGTAGTCTTGTTCATATTCATCCATTTATTGCAAAATTCATATTCTTTTCGTAAATAAGTCATAAGACAATGTCATTTAAATACATTTTTTAATTGCACTTAGTCAAATCCCTAAACTTGCATTAAATTAAAAATCATAGTTTTTTTTTTTGAACGCCATATTGGTTTCGATATAGGGTATTAAAGCAGCTACAGATTGACATATATCATCGCTAATTTTGATTAGCGCCTTGGGTGTGCTTCGACGATTAATGTTAAACTAAAAACATCGTTGTCTTAGCCCATGAAAACCGCTGATGAATATTTTTAGTAAAATTATATTTCTTGCGCAAGTAAAACTTTACACAGGAACTGTATTTCAGTTTAAAATTGATGAATTTCTTAAAATGGCTATACACGTTTAGCAAATTAATATTTAAAACACCACAATTAAATGTCATTTTGAAACCTTCTTTGATAACGCTATACTCTAGCTTCACTGAAATAACGTTACGAGTGTCCTCGCGAAAAATGCACCTCTTAGAGCCATTCACATTTTTTCTCTCCAAGTTTGGGTACCTCCTACAGCATTTCTGTTGAGGGCACATTAACGAGATATATGTCAAACGATGCACAAATTCAAGAGCTATTGGGCTCTTCTTTGAATTTTGAAATATCCGAAACGGCTTAAAATCCCCAGTGAAAAAACTGCAAAATTTTAAATTTTCTTAAAATTTGGTTTCACGAATTTGGCACAGCACAATTTGACACTGGTTAATTGCACGTTAATTGAAGTCCTTTCCTACAAGTGTTTATAGTCTACATTAGAAGAATTGAACTCTTATGTTTAAATCCGCGACTACAGCAATAAAAAGAAATAAAAAAAACTTGTTAGTTTCAAACACTTTTTTTTTAATTTTTGACTTTGGGTGCTTGTCGGCACCACATGGAACCGTATCAGGTTTTGAATTTTTTTTTTCTGGTACTGCAAAAAGTGTTGTTAATATAATTCCATCAAAAGTTTTTTAAAAAAGTCTGAATTTAAAAAAATATTTGAGGTTGAAGGTCGGTTTCATAAAGGCAAACGTAAAAAGAGAATTGCCCATATATTTTTTTATTTTCTCTTATAAATCTGTTTATTATAACATGTTATCATATACATACGTATGTATTTTGCCCAATATGTGTAACCAATGCAAGAACATGTTGTCAATAGTAGAAATTTTAGATAAATTGAAAGACTACAAAATTTGCTAGTTACATGTTTATATTATAAATGCATTAAAGCCCCAACCACTCAACTAAAAATCATCGTATCGCAATCAGCTGTTTCAACCAGCTTTATGCAGATGTATGTATCTAGCTATTGACACAAAAATTCTAGGTAGCGTATCGCAGAAATCTACAGAAAATAGATTTTTACGTAGCTGTGTGCGTTTTTAACAACCCTGTGTTTATTTTGCTCACAAAATAACCGAAAAACAGGGTTGTTTACACAGTGAATGTTCAAAAACATATGATACGTTTAATTTTGTTGACTGGTTGTACAAAATGTCTCACGCTACTTTTTTTCATTCTACGTTGCGATGGAAAGTTGACTGGTTGGGGCTTAAGGTATGTTTCATTAAGCCTTAATACATACAATTATTATCAACATTTTATTATATACAATGTTTCTGCACCATTTGTTGTCATAAAAAGCATAAAAAGTTGTTTCTTAAAACCATACATTTTCTTAAATATTCATGTCTGCTAAAGACTCTTAAACAAAACTCTTAAAATTACAAATAGAGCGCATGACAAATAAAATTGTTTAATGAGTTTTACATTTTGCCAATGTATTTTGTAAATAAAACAGCTCTTTCTCTATGTTTAAATTCTCCAAATGAATGAACACTTTTGCTGATAAACTAGTTCCACATAAAAAAATGAATTGTGTACAATAGCTGAATGGAGGAAACTAAAGGAAATTGAGGCCAAATTTTTTAAACACATACAATTTTGGAAAAAACAACGATGATGATGATGATAATCATGAGGTGTTTCATGTGTACATGTGGGTGTGTTAAGGACGACTGTGTATGTAATGTACTTGATATGGCTGATTTTATTTTACTCTATAGCACCTTTTAAGACCCTGAAGTTCTGATATAAAGAATTGTCAACATTTTCAACATTGTTTTATATTTGTATGTATTTAAGTAGGCTTTTATTTATTATATATTTTAGGTTGTAATGCATAATTGCCTTTATTATAGAGTCAATTATTTATAATAGATAAATGTATATTTTATTAATATATGTATTTATATACATATATGTATATGTATTATTAAATTCTACACTAATTTTGTGTTATGAACTCTCAGGTACAAACATGTTGTTCTTGTTAATTTGCTTATATTTGTTTGATATTGGTGTAGCTTTTAAAGAAGTAAATTGAAATATATATGTATATGTTTTATTTGCTGTTCTGTATGTGAATACTTGTTTTGTAAACAAAGGAGATTATTCTACAAAATAATCAATACCTAATTTCTAATGGGTGCCATGTGGCACCTCGAATAGAGCAAACAACTCCTGCGACCGGCGTTCACTCATAGAATTTTCGCCGTACACTTTACTAATTTTTCGGCAAGTTTTTGCAATGTTTTTTTGTTTTCCTTTTTTTATAGTAAAAAAGCATTTCAGATCATTTTCTTTCAATTACACTGGTTGACAAAAAAAAAAAAATTTTTTTGAGCTCCTTCAAAAAAAAAAAAAAATAATAAAAATATGTAGACTAGATGGAATTCCGCATGCTAAACTCGAATCTGCTTTCAGTTTTTTTTCTATCATCGGGATTTTTTTTATGGGCGTGTCTAATATTGCGCCCTAAGTATGCCGATTACTCGTGTATATTTCACTATAACTCGAGAACGGTATGTACGATTTATATAAATAATACACCAAAATATGTGGAAAAGCATTGGCTTTAAGTCGCTTTACTATCAAATTTTTATCAGCCCAATAGTTTAGAAGATATTTCGAAAAAAGTGTCGGAAAAAATTTTTTTCATGCTAAATTCAAGATTTCTTTATTTTACTAAAACTTCTTTTTAAAAGTAAAACCATCAAAAATATTTAAGTTTATCACCTTTATCTCAAAGCTGGCAAAACCACGAGTAAACAAAGCCACGTATCATACAAATTGATGCACAAATCTTGATTGGATTCATAGTTAAGTTTGGCTACCCATACATACCTCTACCTACAGTAAAAATACACTAGTGGGTAAAAAAAAAAAAAATCGTCTTAAATAAAAAACAAAAATAAGTGGATTGGATGTAATTCAACGTGCTAAATAAGAATCAGCTTTTATCTTTTTTTCTATCACGCATTGATTTTTTTATGGGTCTGACTACTATGACCACGCCTTTAGACAGTCACACTGTATCACTCGAGAACAGTTTGTCTAATTAAGATAAATTGAACTTTAATATAAAGCGACCTAAATTGTCTTTGAGCTGAATTTATATAATTTTTGGTCCAGTTAATATTTCCGTAGTTATTCGGTAATTAGTACCGAAAATTTTAAAATTTATTTTTTTGAAAAGTGGTGAAAATTTTGATCCATAACTCTGAAATTCTTCAGAGAATAAGAAATATTGTGAATGTACCTTGTAGACAATTTTCGTATGCATCTTTTGATGTATCACTGATCAAAATCGTGTAAAGTGTTCTTGAGTTATAGCCTAAGTTTGACAAACACTTCTCCAATTTTATAGTGTGACCGTTGAATAAGGTGATGGTATTAGTCATGCACATAAAGAAAATTAGAATGCAGATTCTTGTTTAACTCATCAGAATCCACCTAATCCACCTATTTTTGTTTCAAGAAAAAAAAAAAAAAAAATTGTTTGGCCACCACTGTATTTCTACTCAATTGTATGTAACATGGGTATTTTTGCTTGTATGTAACATGGGTATTTTGCTGACATTATTTTGATGCCCCTACCAATTGCATCAAAACAAAAAAAACTAACATTTTTACTTATATAGACCCCAAAAAGAAAAAAAAGTTTTTAAGTTATCTTCGAAAGATTTCCATGAATTTTTTTCGTTCGACAATGCACATAGGTATACCAAACGTGGCATTAACATAAGTGATTGGTATCGTTGAAAAGATAATTTTCTCTAGTTTTTAAATATGTTTTAATATTATAACCAACTAAACAATATTCATGAAAAAATAATGATAGTATACATATAGATTCTTTTTTTTTTTATTTTGTTCTTTGGAATATGAAATTTTCACCAAAGAACAATTCAATTCAATAATTAAAAAAGGAGTTAATACATGACAAAAATTGTACCATTCTGAAGTTTATTCAACATAAAAGGAAATTATAAATTTGAGAAAAAAATATTTTTGCCATGCATACCACTGTGTTGCCTTCGTTTCTGATGCCCCTAAAATTTTAGAATCTTATAAATAAAAGCTATTTGTGCCAAATTTGAATCTGACGTTAAAATTTTATGTGTTTTATGCACTTTAAGTGAATTTCGGGAAGTACTTTATATGGACACTGTGATCTAGTGTGGACAAATTCCTTTGAAATTTGGTAGAGTAATTTATGTAGAATTGCAAAATTCCATCATAATCTGACTATAAATAAGTCATATATAACCATTTAACTGCTATTCCGGGAAAATATTTGTATGGCAGCTAAGTGAAAATATGGACCGATCACAACAAATTTTAGTAACAATTTTTCTTGTATCAAAAAAACATTCATGCCAAATTTCATTCAATTATTTTCAAAATTGTGAGCTGCAGGTCCAAAAAATTCAATGATCCATCAGACATTTCAAAATAGTTTAAAATCGAAATTCGCAAAATGTTAAAACAGAATATATAAATGGATATTCTAATCTTTAAGGTTTATGTAAGTAAATGCTATGGATAATATTGGATATTTATGTTACTTTTTTGCTTTCAAAAATGTTGAAATTTAGAAAAAAGAAATAATAGTAATTGTATAATTTTGATAAATTATCAATTTGACCACTGGACGACTGCATTTTTATGCAACATTTTTTACACTAATTCTTAACAAAATTTGCCATCATAAGTAGAACAAATATTTATTTCTACTATAATGCCAGATGATATTTTCTGATTAATGTATACCATATGAACATAAAAAAATTATTAATGTAAAAGTGTTAAATTTTTCTTCACTTTGGACTTTGTTGTGAACAAATATTGTATAGAAAAATACCCTCTTTAAAGTTGTATAGACATTTTATTATAAAACTCATTTTTGATTTTTAATTTATTGCCAAAGGTCTCCATACAGTCGGCCTTATGTGCAATGTAGAACAGGCATTCAGTAAATCTGAACGTTAGGGTATCAACATACTTTATACACCGTTCACATGAAATTAAAGGTATCTAAAAGTAACTTTAAAAAATGTTGAACATTTTAAATAAAAATATTTTCCCAATTTTTTTTTTTTTTCTAAAACTAACGTTGATTTAGTTTTTTTTTAACGACTAATTATGCATACAAAATCTGTTAGCGAATTAAAAACTTTATCAAAATTAAAACAATGTGATTTTATAGAACTTCTAAAGTACTATCACATGACAAAATTATTACAAAATCTTCAATATTTATCGAGATACACTAAAAAGAAATTAATTTTTTTATTTTTTTTTTCACAATTTCGTAAATAACAAAAAAAAAAAAACAATATTGGTTTAAAATTTCGCAAAATCATGAGTTATAAAAGACACATCTTGGGATCATTTGCTGAAGAATTTAAGTGAATATTGGTCCCAGTTTAAAAAATATAGTCGTTTAAACATTAGTACTCATAATAATATTCCTAACAAAAAGCTTAATTTTATCTTTTTTAAATTGAATTTTAACCAAATTTTTAACTTGTTTCTTGATTATAAATTTTCATCGAAAATTGTTTTTTTTTTATTTCAAAATTTGAACTATATTGCAAAATATGTGGGTTTGATTTTTGAGGTTGAGAATATGTAAATTTAAAAGTCCTTCAAATATTTTGCTGCCACTTAAATTTTAGACATGATTCAATAACAAAATCCATGATTAAAAACCTACCGAATTTGAAAATAATCGTGCTATTAATAATTTTCAATGTGTTCTTAAAACTAGGAATTTTTCCAAAAATGTGAAAAACTTTTCAGATTAAAAAAAAGGGATTATACTACCATCTTCTTATTATCAGACCAGAAAAAACTTACCAGAAATTTAGTAAAAATATTTTTATTATATTTTTAACGGCTGCAGTTGTTTGAACTTCCTGGGCTTTCTCTGGTAGTGTAATATATTGTGATTTTTGCATAATTTCAACTGCTTATTATACCCTTCACCACAGGTGTAAAGGGTATATATAAGTTTGTCATTCCGTTTGTAATTCCCACAATTTTCGTCGGAGAGCAAAAAAGTTTACATTTTCGGGATCCTTGTAAGAAATGATGACGATAGGACCATGTCCGTCCGTCCGTGTGTCGGTTGAAATGGCGTTTATGAAGCAAACCGATAACTGACATATATAATATACATGTCAAACGATCGGAAATGCTTTCGAGAATTTTGCTATTGGAATTCAGCAAGATCGGTTCATACAATGCGTTAAATATATGTTAGAAAAACCGGTTTTTAGAACCGGTTTTCCAGTTTCTGAAGCCTCTGTATATACTAGAGACTTCGTTTTTACAAAGAAGTCTCGGAAATTATTTTCTGAATTTTTGTTCTGAAAAAATGAAATAAATCGGTTCAGTAATAACTGAGATATCGTGGAAAACGAATTTTTTATTTTTGAAGCCCTTGTTCAAGTTACAGATTTTTATTTTTATATAGATCAGTCATAAATGTTTTTACAAAATTTCGTTTTTTTTAATAAACCAAATTCGTTTATAATCAACAGAGTTATGGCCCAAAAACAAATCTGTTAAGAATATAAATACACACACAAACATGTACATATATTAAGCATTGTAATGACTATTAGTGACGTTTTTTGTTTTTTGTATAGACAAGTAGTTTAGTTAGAAACAGCAGTCATATAATGAATAACAGTGTTGTTGTTGTTCTTTGTATATGCAGTCTG
Organism: Protophormia terraenovae; assembly: GCA_951394005.1. NCBI lineage: Eukaryota > Metazoa > Arthropoda > Insecta > Diptera > Calliphoridae > Protophormia > Protophormia terraenovae. The sequence goes on along the minus strand of OX596077.1, from coordinate 114,471,122 downwards.
TACAAAAATAAATAGATATGGAATTGTTATTGTTTATTTTTTAAAACTAAAACATATCTGTTAAGAATATACATAAATGCATACACAAACATGTATATTAAGCATTGTAATGACTATTAGTGACGTTTTCGCCTATAAGACAAGTAGTTTAGTTAGCAACAGAAGTAATATAATGAATGAAATTGAAAAAAGATTCGGCTGTGCCGAATCTTTGATACCCTTCACCATATTACCATCTTACTATCTTATCGACATAATATCACCATATTACCGACAAATAATAAAATTTTCGCCTTAACGTATGCTTTCATATTTTCACATATTTAAATCTAAATTTTTTTCAAACTACGAAAATTTGAATAAGAAAAAAAAAAAAAAAACAATCATAGCAGGCTTTGCTTTTTAAAAAATAAACAACAACAATTCCATATTTATTTATTTATTTTTTTATGTGTGTATATACAAACTGACTGCATATACAAAGAACAACAACAACACTGTTATTCATTATATTACTTCTGTTGCTAACTAAACTACTTGTCTTATAGGCAAAAACGTCACTAATAGTCATTACAATGCTTAATATACATGTTTGTGTATGTATTTATGTATATTCTTAACAGATATGTTTTAGTTTAAAAAAAAAAATAAACAACAATTCCATATCTATTTATTTTTGTACAGACTGCATATACAAAGAACAACAACAACACTGTTATTCATTATATGACTGCTGTTTCTAACTAAACTACTTGTCTATACAAAAAACAAAAAACGTCACTAATAGTCATTACAATGCTTAATATACATGTTTGTGTGTGTATTTATATTCTTAACAGATTTGTTTTTGGGCCATAACTCTGTTGATTATGAACGAATTTGGTTTATTAAAAAAAACGAAATTTTATAAAAACATTTATGACTGATCTATATAAAAATAAAAATCTGAAGCTTGAACAAGGGCTTCAAAAATAAAAAAAACGTTTTCCCCGATATCTCAGTTACTACTGAACCGATTTATTTCATTTTTTCAGAACAAAAATTCAGAAAATAATTTCCGAGCCCCCTTTAAAAATTCGAAGTACCTGGTATATGTAGAGGCTTCAGAAACTGAAAAACCGGTTCCAAAAACCGGTTTTTAAAGCATATCTCCGCCATTTATTAACCGATCCTGCTGATTCAAAAAACCGAAATTTTATAAAAATATTTGTGACCGATCTGTATAAAAATAAAAATCTATAGCTTAAACCAGGGCTTCAAAAAATAAAAAATGCGTTTTGTCCGATATCTCAGTTATCATTGAACCGATTTATTTCATTTTTTCAGAACAAAAATTCAAAAAAAAATGTCCGAGACTTCTTTGTAAAAACGAAGTCTCTAGTATATACAGAGGCTTCAGAAACTGGAAAACCGGTTCTAAAAACCGGTTTTTTAACATATCTCCGCATTGTATGAACCGATCTTGCTGAATTCCAATAGCAAAATTCTCGAAAGCATTTCCGATCGTTTGATATATATATTATATATGTCAGTTATCGGTGGGCTTCATAAACGCCATTTCAACCGACACACGGACGGACGGACGTGATTGAGAAAAGATTCGGCACAGCCGAATCTTTTCTCAATTTCATTATAATATAAAATTAAATATTTTTCGTTTAGGTAAATATTGGCAAAATGTTTTTCTTTGTTATCCAAGCTAACATCATATATTTTATCACTATATAAAATTTTTTGGTAAATTTTACCCAATAACTCTTTAAAACTCTACATATGTATATCTCGAAAATATCCCATTTTTAGGGTCATATTAGGAAAATGATTAAACATATTTTTACAACATATATCCGAATACATTTAATTTTAGAATGTAGTCCACTATCTGAACTTAAACCATCTGTTTAAAAAATAAGCAATTAGAATATCCATACACGCAGAGAAAGAACATGGTTACATCATGATCACCACAACTATTCAATGATTATATAGCCGTTTTTCATTGATTTAAATATACTGATTTCATGATAGCAATGTTTATGATTCTGTTTAATCATTTAATGATTACCCACAATCAAAATTTTAATATGGTTCACTGAATTATAATATGTATTTAAATTTGTTTATATGGAATCATATTTATGAATAAATCCAATCATTTAGTGAATTCTACAATTATTTCGTTAATTACATAACCATTCATTTCATTAAGCCATTAACTTTTAATGCCTTTTGAATACACATTTTTGTGTATCAGTCCAGTAGTTATAATTCTCATTTAGTTTATGGGATCATATATATGATAAAATGATATTATATATATGATGAAATTTGTTCATATATATGATAAAATGGAATTATATATATGATAACATGGGATTATATATATGATAAAATGGAATTATACTTATGATGGAATTAGTTCATATATATGATAGAATGGAATAATATATATGATAAAATGGAATTATATATATGATGAAATTATTTTATATATATGGTAAAATGGAAGTATATATATGATGAAATTAGTTTATATATATGATAACATGGAATTAATAAATGATAAAAACATGATGAAATTGAAAGCAATATTTAAGAAAAGGTTATAAAACTTACTAAAAGTTATTAATAAGGTTAGGAACCTTACTAATAAATTATAAATTGGAATCATAATAATGATTACGTACAAATATACTTATTGTAACCTCGAATCATATATTACTCTTAGTTTATGGTCACAGGAACCATATTTTTTCTTTGCATGTAGAGATTTTGAGGTTCCATTTGTAAAGGACGAATTTAAAACTTGCAAGACTTCTTACTGAAGAGCCGACTTTCCACTCCGTTACTAGGAGGTAGTGTTTAGTTTCTAGTTTTAATACTTGAATACATAGAGGCCTTAAAAGAAGGGCAGATTCAATATATAAATAAAGAATCATTAAAAATAATTTAAATTTTAGTATTAAGCTAATAAAATGCTTTCATTTGACATCAATATTAACATCATTTATACTTCGCCATAGTTGTCAGCGATTGAAATGTGTTTGGAGATGAATGCCGCTGCACGCAAAGAAAAAATATGGTTCTAGTCAGTGTTGCCAGAAACATTTTGTCTCATGTCCCCAAAACCAAAGCTCACAATTCCCAAAAATCCTCTTTTTAAAATCTAAATCCCCAATTTTGTCCCCAAAATGTTTTAACATAAAATTATGTATAAAATTTCCGTTTCTTATAAATGTCTAATATTTCACCCATAGTAAGGCCATTACTCTAGTATATTCCCAATAAACATCGATTCAAACCTTATAATTTTTTTGGTAAATTTCCTTTAATAAATAGCATAATTATCAAATTCAATTCAAATTTTAAAAATATTGGTGTGAAATAAACAAGAAAATTTCAAAAATTTCCAGTTAAAGTATAATGTTAGGTTTTTATAAAATTTTCAAGTGATTGTAAAGTGTAAAGTTAAGTTTTTTTATATTTGATTTATTTTGTATTTTTTTTATTGTTTATAAGAAAATATTCAAATGTTTTTCATATTTAAAAAAGCTTTCAGTTTTTTTTTTCATAAAAAAGTTTTAAACTTAGACATGTTTGTTCAAAAATAAAATATTATACATTCATTACAAAATAAAAATATTTGTAAGCAATTATGCCGCAATAAAATGGACAAAATGACCTACTAAGATCCATTACAAATGGTGAAAAATATGCTCAAAATGATGAATGCAAAATTTCCTTTTCAGCTAATATAAAAAATATATCAAATTATAATTTATTCATGCAAAATTTTAGTATGAAAAATAGTTTAGAAACAAACTTATTTCATGTTTAACTCAAGTGTAGTTTTAAATTTGTAAAAAACGTTTTGAAAATATTTGAGAAACATTTGTTTGTTAAAGAAACTTCCAGCTTAGTTTTAAATTATGAAAGCGTTTGACAAATACAATTGATATATTAGAACCTTTTTGTTGGAGAAAGGCATAGTTTTGTATTTGAAATAATATGAATTTAAAGCCTATTCTCACAGCTATTGTTTGAAATTTAAACTTGCTTTCAAATGAATAAATATGAAATTTCAAAGGTTTGTGCTTATTGGGTTTCCTCATAACTCAAGAACGGTGTGTACGTGATCAAAGTGATACACCAAAAGATGCGGACTAAAAATATCTTCAAATTACCCAAACTTAATTTTTTTATGTGCTCAATAGTTTCGGAGTTATTTTGAAATAAAAGTCCGAAAAAAATCATTTTCTTTCAAAATTTTAGATTTTTTTGTCATTAAAATTTCTTTTAATAAATGAAAACATCTAAAATGTTACAATTTATCATCTTTATCTTAAAACTGGTAATGCTGCGAATAAAATAAGGCATGTATCCTTAAAATTTATGCAGAAATCTAAATTTTATTCACAGTTAAGTAAAAACTACCCATGTTACATACAATTGAGTAGAAATACAGTGGTGGGCAAAAAATTTTATTTTTTCTTTTTTCTTTAAACAAAAATAGGTGGACTAGGTGGATTCTGACGAGTTAAACAAGAATCTGCATTCACTTTTTTCTATCGGGTACTGATTTTTTTTATGTGCATGACTAATATCATCACCTTATTCAGCGGTCACACTATAAAATTCGAGAAGTGTTTGTCAAACTTAGGCTATAACTCAAGAATCCTTTACATGATTTTGATAAATGATACACCAAAAGATGCATACGAAAATTGTCTTCAAGGTATGACAACAGTATTTTTCATTCGCTCAAGAATTTCAGAGTTATGGATCAAAATTTTCACCACTTTTCAAAAAAATAAATTTTAAAATTGTCGGTACTAATTACCGAATAACTACGGAAATATTAACTGGACAAAAAATTATATAAATTCAGCTCAAAGACAATTTAAGACGCTATATGTTAGAGTTCAATTTATCTTAATTGGACAAACTGTTCTCGAGATATACAAGTGTGACTGCCTAAAGGCGGGGTCATAGTAGGCATGCCCATAAGAAAAAATCAATGCGTGATAGAACAAAAGTAAAAGCAGATTCTTATTTAGCACGTTGAATTCTATCTAATCCACCTATTTTTTTTTTTTATTTAAGCCCAAAAAAATTTTTTTTTTGCCCACTAGTGTATTTCCATTTAGCTATAGGTATGCATGGGTATCCTAACTTAACTGTGAATCCAGTCAAGATTTGTGCATACATTTTTATGATACGTGGCTTTATTTACTCATAGTTTTGCCAGCTTTAAGATAAAGGTGATAAACTTAAATATTTTTGATGTTTTCACTTAAAAAAAAAGTTTTAGTAAAAAAGAAATCTTGAATTTTGCATGGAAAAATTTTTTTCCGACACTTTTTTCAAAATATCTCCTAAGCTATTGAGCGGATAAAAATTTGATAGTAGAGTGATTTAAATCTAATTTTATTCCGCATATCTTGGTGTAACATTTGTATAAATCGTGCATACCGTTCTCAAGTAATAGTGAAATATACTCGAGTGTTCGGCATATTTAGGGCACAATAATAGACACGTCCATAAAAAAAAAATTCCGACCTGATGGAAAAAAAACTGAAAGCAGATTCGAGTTTAGCATGTAGAATTCCATCTAGTCTACATATTTTTTTTGAAGGAACTCTAAAAATTTTTTTTTTGTCGACCAGTGTTATCAAACAGAAACATAAACGTTGCTATCATGAATACGGTCTTATTCAAATCAATGAAAACCCATGTTTTTTTTTCTGCGTGTGTAGCCTATTTAAATGACGTTTATTATTATTTTTTTCATGATATCAATTTCGATCATTAAGATAATTCTTTAGAGATATTTTTCGATGATCTAAAACTATATTTTATATTAAAAAAATGTGAAACAAAATTTTGAAATTTTTGTCATTTATCAATGAATGCGGTTTAAGCGATATTTTAGAAAATTGCTGTAAAAGCGTTATCTTTTAATTTTGTATCATCTCATAATTTTTCACCAGATAGTAAACTGGTTAATTGTTATACAGTATATACACTTCCTAAATGTTATCCCATTCATATGATAATTTTTTTTTTTTTTTTTTAAATTTGCACCTATCACCATAACGGTTATATCTTTTAATAAAAATTTTAAAAAATTTAAAACAGAAAATTTTTTCCAATTAAAAAATGTATAAAATCAATCAAGTAAATGATTAAATGAATTAAAAATTTAAATGACAAATAAAATTCTATATTTATTTTATTTTTACTTAAATATATATTTATTAAATTTTGATACATTATTAAACAACTGTGTTAATTGAAAAATAAACGGTTATAATTTTTTCTGTATATGTATGACTTATATATGTATGTGTTTTAAAGTGATTTCAAATGTCCACCCTTTCGTAGACTTATACTCTAACATATGCATAAATACCAATGTAATTCAAAAATTAATTTTTAAAACTTCCTGTGGTCTGTATACAATAAAGGAGTCCTGTGGCAACTTTTATAAGTTGCACATACACTCATGCTGACAAAATACACATGAAGAATTTGACCCATAAGCAAAATATTAGCAGTAGCATATTAAACCAAATATTGTGTTTAAATCTTATATTAAATTATTGCAAACAAAGGGAGTTATAACTGCTTTAATTTTCTTACATAAATAATAAATTATTATTACTAATTATAAATAATTAAAAACCACAACATGTTTTTAATACTTATATATTTTTATTATGTGATAAATATTACAAGCAATTTACAATCGTAAATTTGTATTTTTTTATATTTATTAATATGTAAATACAATAAATAGTTAACACTATTAAATAGGATTATTTACTTAAATATAATATATAATACTTGTTAAAATGTTAAATATATTTTATATGTTTAAAAATTTAAAGCAATATATTTAAATTTAAATATATATTTTTTTATACGTTAAGTATTTAACATTGAAATTTTAAAAGATTTTCGTAAATAATATTCAATTAGTGTTTTATACATAACTAAATAACTACAAAAATTATATATTTTATTAATTTATTTTTAATATAGATTTTAATAAATTTTATTTATTAAAACTTTTTTGATTTTGCTATCGTATGTTGCATTAAAAGCAGCATTAACTTTAATAAATTTCCTTTTAAGATTTATTTAATAGTTTTTCTTTTATTTCTAGAAAACTGAAGATGCTTCATGTTTTGCTCATTTATTTTGGCAATAAGCTTTTAAATACATAAATAAAATCCAATTTACAGCACTATATTTTAATTTTCATCCTATTTAATTTATTAAAATATTTATATCTATAGTAAAACTGTCCATTCGTTTTTAAGTTTATTTGATAAATTAGTTTTAAATTGAAAATGCATGTGTGTCTAATGAATGGCTTTTGTGGTATTTTTCCTTGTGGTCAATATAACACTGCACAACAAAATTTATTGGTTATTTTTCGACATTTTAATGGTTTGTTAAAGGAAATTATTTTTTGTATATAAAAAGAGTACCAAAAAAAAAAAAAAAAAACGATAATAATTCAAAAATTAAGGTGGACATTCTAATGAGAATGTATGTTTACATATATAAATACATAAAAATGTATTTACTTATTTGCTTTTAGGTCATATAAAAAGTATTCGCAGTTTGATGCATATATATCCTGTAACACTTTTTTAATAAAGTCAAGAGGACACGTGGTTATATCTAAAGTGAAGAGAATTCTTTGATTCGTTCTTCATGTAAGAATGTATAGTGGTTTGAAAATGTGTGAAACATGCAGTGTTGCCAAAACTTTGAAGCCATGTCCCACCAGATTGTGTTGTAAAAACCGCTAGAAACCGCCTACACTTAAAATAAAATCGCTGAATTTTACCGTTAAAATATTTCTTAATTTTGAGTATCTGATTCAAATCAAATTTACAAACTTGTAATAAATTTGTTTGTTTAGATTTTATTATATTCGGCTAACATAGATATGTAGAGCGTACAAAACCAAACATTTGTAGCAATTGCAATAATGGACCGGTTCCTAAGTACCGTTTGAGTACCAATTGACACCTAACTCATCACCAAAGTTCCAGTTCAGAACCAGTTGACACCATCACACTCCAAAATATCTGTTGAGAGTCAATAACAGAAATGTTAAGTGTGAAATTATCAACTTGCACGAAATAATAATCTGTTGGTGAATGGTTAGCGTTAAAGACTATAAAACGTAAGATACATCAGAAGAATTTGGGTTCGAAATAAAAATATACCTATAATTTAATAGAAATAAAAAACAAAAAAGTTTATAAAGTAAAATTTTTACTATATTAATTGAATCTTAACATGTTATCTTGGACCAGGTGTGACCTATCCTATGACCTGTTCCAAGGGGCTAATTAGCCACCTCCAATGACATCCACGTGTAAAAGTGACAACTTCCTCCCATATAAAGTTCCGGAACTTGAACCGGTCACTAGACCTGAAAACCTGTCACGTGACTAGTCTTGAACCGGTTCTCTTTCTTCTAGTGATATTTTCATTCTATAATGTTGTGGTGATTTAACATTTTGAGAAAAAAAAAGAAAATAATTTCATTGTCTTTTTATAGAAAAACAGTTGATGTGATAAAAAATTTCCGGGTAACTACTTATTTTTAATAAATTAGTTAGTTATAGAAGTTAAATAATACCTTTAAATTTTCTTATTTCTATTTCAAACCATGTTTTTACAATAAAGAAAAGTCGCTAGAAACCGCCAGCTAGAAAAATGTTGCAGCCAGAAAAACCACTTAGCGGTTTTTTACGAAACCGCCGTTTTGGCAACACTGGAAACATGTGAAGAATATGATGTGTGGTGTTTTTTTTTTTATACACCATCAAAACTACATATATAAAAAAATATTTATCTTTCTCTCTTAAATTCCATACATAAAAAATAAAAGGCAAATCTGTCTATCTCTTTCTTTCTTATATAAATTAAATGTATACTTATGTGATTCATTTTGCAACAACGGCAACACTGACAGAGAGGGAGAGTGAAAAAATGAGAGCTTTTGAGAATCCGTTGTGAAATTAAAATAGATTTTAATTCTCCGCTGTGTTGTTTTAGTTGTCAAATCTTCATATAAAAAAAATAATCCACTAGGTTGTGTTTGGGCTCATAAGATGCTAAAAAGTAGCGAACACACAATGTCATGGTGTGTTCGATGGTGACCACGATCAAACATCAAACTCAACATAGTCTTTGTGTTTATCAACATTAATATTGAGGCGAACACACACACATGCACTCCATATATAAATTATAACATGTTGTTTAAGAAAAACTTACGGCATTGAAATCATAAAAACTGTTCATATTTTGGTCTATAACTTTTCTCCTATTAAACAGATTTAGCCAATTTTTGGCTGTAATGTAAGGTCAACATAGTTAGATATTTTGGATAAATTTTATTTAAATCCGTTTATTGCTTGTTGAAATATTATCAGTTTAGTTTGGGTTAGGGGTTCTTTCAGATTTAATTATATAACTTTTTTTCTACTGAATCGATTTGGCTGGTTTGCAATCCCAAACTGCTTGGGAGAACAACAAATAAACTGAGTGATTTTCATTGGAATAGCTCAAGTAGTTTGGACGTGAGAATGTTTTCAACAGACTCAGAATTTCATATGGTCCAAAAATATATATACTTTATGGGGTTTTAAATGATTTTTTATAGGTTTTACACACGGAACGACAAACTTAGTATACCCTCTTTCACCACTAGTGGTGGTGGAGGGTATAACAAAAACAAAATTTTAAATTTATTTGTTGTTTTCCATACATTTATTCAAAACGGATTTTTCGTTCGACATAGAGAAACAGGCAGTAAATGATTTAAAATATTTATATAGCTAATAAGTCAATTACGAATGATATATATTGAACTATTTTATTAATTGAAATTCAACCTTTTAAGTAAATAATATGCAATTATTTAAATTATCCCTTATATTTTATTAATTGATACAATAAGAAAAATAACTGAAAGCTTATAAATTGTTTTATATTTAGTAAAAAAATATTATAAACTATGAATTTTGATCACTTAAATAATTAATACAATTAAAAAAGTAATAGTTTTTATCTTAGAAAAAACATTTAATAAACCTTTTTCTATTAAAGAAGAAGTAGGTATAACTTTTTAATTTGAATTCTATGAACATTTTTTTGTTGATAGTGGGTTTAACCTAACTTGTTTATTTTTATAATATATATACTTTTTTTTTTCTAAAAATAAATAGATTTGTAAGCCTTTTTGTTGGGCCATGGTCGATATAAATCTTTGGAAACTATTATATTTTAAAAGTTTTGAAATCTTTGTATGTATATAAATATATAAAATCGTAGATACCCTTCAGTTTTGAAAATAATAATTTTATTTATACAAACAATACTATTGTTCATTTTGTATACCCTGGTATAGTGATTATCATATTAAATGTACCAGTTAAATACATTTGTCAATGTAGAAATTTATTCCAAAGTCTGCAGGATATATTAACATATTGACACTAATACCCATACGTAACACTAAATGTTGATTTCATTATAATAAAGGGATTTCTTTATTTGAATGAAAGTCCATTTTAGGTTTTTTTGTTTTGTTTGTTAAATGTTTTTTTTTTTTTCTAAAACTGACACTTTTCTTTTATTGTCTGTTTTATATGTGAGTATGTGTGTGGGTCAGTATGTCAATATGAAGGTGTTGGTTTTGGTTTTTTTTTTTCTTTTCGTACACTCATACTTTATGCTACTTTGTGTGGATATATGTAAGTATTTTGTCAAAATATTTTCGTTTTTTCATTTGTATCCTTAAGGGATATATATAAACAAAATAAAAGTATAATATACATTTCTTCAAAATGCCATTTTCTTTCATCATAAACAAAACAAAAGAAAAAAGAAAACTAAATAAAACCCTAACAACAAAAAGGACATTTGTGGTTAATTTAAAGTTGTTAGAAAAATATTTATTTTATATTGTTTTAATCAATTAAATAAAATTCTTTACATATGTTTAAGATAAATAAGTCACACATATGAAGGGATGAAATAAATTATGTAAATTATATAAAACTTATGGTCAGCATAAATAAAAGAAATCCCCAAAACTATGTAACAGAGTAAAAAGGAAATCTTAAGAAAAAAAAATGTTAATTAATTTTGAAAGGAGAAAAAATAACAAAATATTTTTGCTGTGGCTTTTCTTTAAGGGCAAAATGTAAATTTGATAATATTAAAGCTTGTTATTTAATAAAATTATTTTTTAAATAACTAAAATAAATTAAATAAATTTATATCTGCATAACTTTAGGTTATATTACTGAGTAAATTTATTTATTTTATTTATTTAAATTCTGTAATAAGAAAAAACTTTAGGTGTTAAATTTAAAAATTTAATTGAAACTTTTCAGATATTCCTTATATGATTTAGTGAAGAATCAGTTTGAAAATAATGGAAATCAGACAAACGGAATAATTTTATGATAAGAAATTTTGGCTTTAAATTTGCTACAATTAATGATGGCATCTTTTACCTCAGTTGATGTCAACAAGGGTTGTAGAATGTTGAAATTGCTTGCCATCAGATATCTGCGTTTTTGTTTACCTTTGCCACTTATTGCATAATATCATCTTTGATCCTTTTAAAACATTATGTTTAACTCCCAAAACGAAAATTTTTGGAAATAATTCCGTAACTTTAGAACTGCTGGATGTCTTTGAATGAAATTTTACATGGACAATCCTGAGGGGTATACCAATTGATTTGGAGGAGTACGGGCTCTTAGCTGGTCTGGGGGATGGGTGGTGGACTTCTAAAGTTGGTCACCTCGGGTATGAACATTTTTAAAAAAATCGCCAAAATTTCAGTTATGATTTGATTGAAAAACAATTTTGCACATAGATAGTCCTTATAATTCTCTACAAAAAGTACGCTTACGTGTGTGGGTTATCTCTTAAATCTGTTAAATTTCTTTGAAATATATTTAACGATTCAAAAGTTACACAAAATTATTAAAAAAAAACGTTGAAACATACATATATACATAAGTGCACGGCAGATTCAACGTGTTTTTTTAAATAATTTTGTGTAACTTTTGAACCGTTAAATATATTTCATTGAAATTTCCCATAGTTATTGCTAAAGTATTTTCCAGCTGTTTCTAGCTGGTCTGTAGGTAGGATGAAAACCTCCGAAATTGGTCAACTCTTTTAATTATTTCTTATATATTATCCGAGGTGACCCATTTCTAAGGCCCTCCCCACTGCCCCAAGACCAGCTAGAAACTTGTGCTCATCCAAAACATTTGGAAAATACCTCAGTAATAACTATGTTAAATTGCATTGAAATATATTTAACGGTTCAGAACTTACATAAAATTATTTAGAAAAACATGTTGAAACTGCTATGCACTTATGTATACAGAAATGGAGGAAAATGTGCAAATTTTTCTAAAGGGGGTAAAGTTTCAGTTAGTTTTTAAACGATTGTGTAAAGTATTTATGCAAGTATTTGGTATTGTTGGAAAGGTTATTACTTGAAAAATAATATTATATAAATAGTAAAGTATTGGAACTAAATTTTTTCATTAAATTTATCAAAAAACCTAAAATTTGTGTGTTTATAGTTGTTTTGCAAAAAAAAAAAAATTGATATTTGAATTTATATAAAATCTATATTATTTAAGCTATCATTATGAAATTTTAGTATAATATAAAAAAAATTGTTCCTTAAAGAAATAAATAAATTTCCACTTTTTTATTCCAAAATAACCAAGATTCCAGTTCGGGGAAAGCCTGTTTAAAAAATTGACTTTTTTCAGTAAAATGGTCACGCTGTCGTTATAAGAGGCGTGGCTTATTAAATATTTTTTTTGTATTTAGCTATCATATTTAGGTAAGTTTTTAAGGTATTTGTTTTTTAATTTCAGCTTTGACATTTTTAAGCTGCTCAAAAAACAAAAAAGAAAAAAATAAAAGAAAAAGAAAAATGAAAAATTAAACTCAACGAAATTCTGATAAGGCTAGCGGGGAGACTGTTACCCCATCTGCCCTCAGATTTGTTTTACATGCATTTATATTAAGCATTCTTTTAGAAACATAAAAAAAAATTTATGGTCCAGAGGAAAATAATGGATTTTAAAGTGAAAAAATAATACCACCTTTTTGAAAAAAAATCACAAAAATTCAAATTTTTTTTCAAATTTTCTATTTTAAAATAATATAACTTTTTATTTAAACCACATAGGTATATGATTCTTGCACAGAAATTATTTAAAATTTTGTACAAAATCCGGAGAATATTTTATAACAATATTTTATAGGACTCAAATTGAGCTTGCCAAGTTAAAAAAAAAACTAAAAAAAAACATCTCCCAAAATGGGTCAAAATTTTACTTTATTTGTCCAAATATCTATTAAAGTAAAGGAGATAACCCACATATGTAAGCGTACTTTTGTAGAGAATTATAAGGACTATCTATGTACAAAATTTTTTTTTTTCAATCAAATCATAAATGAAATTTTAGCGATTTTTTAAAAAAATTTCATACCCGAGGTGACCAACTTTGGAGGTCCACCCCCCGTGTCCCAGACCCGCTAAGAACCAGTCCTCCTCCAAATCAATTGGAATATGCCTCAGAATTTCATTCAAATATATCCAGCAGTTCTAAAGTTACAGAATTTTTTCAAAAAAATTTCGATTTGGGAGCACTGTGCAAAGAGGAATATAACTTATTTTGTTCGAAATGTTGTTTAGGCGAAAATTAAAACTTATTTAATAATAATTTTATATATCTTTTTTGATCTTTATATACCTCAAAAATTAGATGTAACTATTTTTTAATTTTTATGCCCTACACCACCATAGCACAGTGGGGTCAAACGCAAATTTTTTTGGTAATAAATCTGTATCTCCAAAACTACTGCTCGGATTAAATTGAAATTAAAGAAATATAATTGAAAAAATGAATGTAATAAGATACACTGTAAAATATATTGTAAAATGGACTTAATCTTAGAAAAGTACAAATTTCTAATATAAATACAGTTTTTTAGAAACATTATAAGCAAGAATATGGAAATAAATTAACTGAATGACATTTCTAACTTGACTTCCTTTTTAGTGAATAACCAGCAAAAATAAATGAAGGTAATAAATGAAGATAATTATATTATCTTAATTTGCACTACTCCTGAATCATAAGTTCAGAATGTTATTGGCATCTTTGGATGTTGTTTGTTTCTTACTGGAAGTACGTAAGTATAATTTTTCTCTAAATTCCAAACATTTTATATTTCTATAATAATGAAATTAATTATTTTAAACAGTAAATTAGAATTATTTTAAAATATTTTTCATCCACAATTTCATAAGAAATTTATCATATAATTTATTACACACAATCAACATAAAATAATAAAGAAATAATAAAATTTCATTATAAATAGAAATTAGTTGATAGTAATAAAACTTTAGCTAATTGTTGTGTATTCTATATTCTTTCTGCTTTTGCTATTTTTACTTCAGCTTTAGCACTTTTAGCATACTTTTGTAGACTTTATAACTTTATTTATAGTCCTAGAATATTGTACAACAAAATGCAAATAAATTCCGCCTTTAGCCTGTAAAATATACCACAACTGGGACACATAACTCAACAGACCGTAAACGAAATGTTTTTACTCACTTGTCTTACTTACATTACTTATAAATAGCAGCTCTGTTCAGTATCAAATACATAATTTTGCATAGTTCCAAGAAAAAGCAACTACTTTTACTCGGACTGCTGCTATAGAGATATGAATTATAGTGAATGTGGGTGGAGTAAATATGAAATAATATTTTAGGGTAAACCATAATGAAATTTGTTTACAAGAATCTCTTGAAATTTTTAACAGTTTCAATTGTTGTGTTTTATTACTACAAACTTTTGGTATTTGAAATATGTTTGGCAAAAAAAATATAATAAAAAAATGTATAAATTTTTTTGGCTCACCCTTAAAATACACTCACTCTGTTCTTTTGCCTCCTAGGGCGGTGTGAGTAATGAAAGTGTTAGAGTGTATTTTTTACAAGAAATTAAGTCAATATAATAAAATGTAAGTTGTTTTCAACGAATTTGAAATTTTATGATAATAAAATGAAAAACGAATTACAATTAGTGAAACTAGAAATGGATATTAATTGCTATTAGAATTAAACAAACTAATTCATTGGAGTATAATTTAACAAATACACAATAATGAAGAACATAATATTAATAATTCCATAGAATTTAATTTCAAATAACTATTTTACTTATGCATGTACTTATTAATAATTAATCTATTTAAGTATTTGTTTCTATGAAAATGCTTTGAAGTAATAAATATTTAAACAGAAATTTTTATTAAAATAAATTGTTGAAATATTGAATTTATTTTGTAAGAAAGGAAAAGCTAATATTCCATATATCTCGTCTATTGATATTTATTAGGGTATTCACTCGAATATTATTTGTTCGATTAATCGACAAATTAAAATCAAACAACTGTTCGATTAAATTAAAATCCAGAATTTCGAGTAACAATTTATTCGAGCAAATTATGCCGATTAATCGAATAATTCGAGTAAAAAATATTTTAAATATTTTCTTTCTTAACTAGTTTTTAGGATGTTTTAATTTCAGTTTTCTAGAAAATTTAGCTTAAAATAATGTTTCAAAATTTGTATAGAATGTTTCGAATCTAAAAGTGGTACCACAAACTTTAATTTTGTTAAATGTATTAAATAAAATGAACGGAATATATGCCTAAATTACAACACATATTTAAAGGTCGTTTTTTAATTAATTTTTAATTAAATAAAAATATAAACGTCATTATAAAGTAAAATTCAAATAATTTTATATAAATTTAATAAATAATAAGAATTAAATTAAAGGATTTTAAACTTGATTTTGAAAAATATTATTGGTTCTACGAATGAAAGTACATAGTTTATATAGCAATAAATGCTCAGTCTGGTGTAGAGGATATTATGGTGATGGTTTGAATGAAATTTGTTATATAGAAGGAATTTGGACTTAAAATTAAGTTTAGCATGTAAACTTGTTCTTTATGAACTACTTTATCTGAAAAGGATAGTCAATAGTGCTTATTTTTCATTTCTTCTTTAAAATAAGAAGAAATGAGAAATAAAATATTTTACGTTTCGGTAGAAATTGTGGTTTAATTCAAAATAGAGCCAATTATATCGAACATAATTGAACGATGAATTATAAAACATTCTAAAAATAAATCTGGGTTTAGTAGATCTTTCCATATTTAAAAATATTGTACTAACATTTTGAATATAACTGGAAACCAACCTCTGTTGTACATAGTGTGTGTCCAAATTAAAAAGTGAGGTTATGAGACAAAATCGCAGTTCGGACTACCCTTAATATAAAATTTGGTTCAACTATTTATTTAACTATCAATGAATATATTAAATATAGAGAAACAACAGCATTATTAAAGCAAAAAAGACAAATATTCATAAATTTTTACGGAAATTTTAATTTTGGAATGACTATTTCTTATTTTAAGCTATATTTTTTTTGATAAGCATTGAAAAATCGAACAAAATTTTAAGGTATAAATTAATCGAATAACTCGAGTAAATTAAAAGTTTTACTCGATTATTCGAGTAATTTAAAAACAGCATTTTCGAGTTATTTGATTATTCGAACAATGAAAAAGTCGAGTAAAATGAATACTCTAATATTTATCAAATTAAAAATATCTTTTTTTTTTAATATTAAATTTAATTAACAAAAATTCCTGATAAAGTTAGAAAATATGAATTAACTATATGTACAAAAAAGCTAATATTCTCAGCCTATAGCAGCAGCAACTTTTGTTCTCCGACTTTTTCATAATTCCGTTATTTACAAAATTACCGTTATTTTTAGGTTATTGAAGAAAATCACAATTTTGACCTTAAATTTTCCAGAATTCGACCAAATGATGTTTGGCAACTTTGTACAAAATCCTTCAGCGAGTATTTTTGCTGAATATTTTAACTCATAATATTTGCAAATACTGGGTGTTTTGATGAATTTTTAATAAAAAATTAATTTTGCGCCATCTAGCGGCAATAATTTGTACTAACTATGTTCCGAAATTATAAAAGTAATTTGAAGAATACCTTTCCAAAAAAGTCGGTTGAAAAATAAGCGAAAATTAGTAAAAAGTGTTATAAAGAAAAACATTGATACAAAGAAAAACAACAAAAAACAATAACATTACAAATGTAAACAAGCGCAAATGTTGTATAAGAGGTGGGCGGTAAAGTGGGTGAACCACGAATATTTTTGTTTCCGTGTTTACATTTGTCCATGAAGTATTTGTACAGAATTTCTTTGACCATTCAGCTTATATGGGAGCTGGGCGGTAAAGTGGGCGGACCACGCCCATTCTTTGTGTCCAAGTTTATATCGACCCACGTTGGGGTAAAAGGGGTCGAAATTCAGGGAGAGGTGATATCAATATTTTAATGATGAGGAACTATTTTTATATTTATTATTAGGTAAAAAAATTTATTTTTTGAATTTTAGGATTTTTTTTTTGCAGAATGGTAATGTCTGTCCGTCCGTCTATACCTTAGGATTAAATGGGTCTAAAATCGCCGCATTATTCAGAGAAAGGTGATATGAATATTTAAATGATCATGATGTAATATTTTATTAATTAGTTAGTAAAAAAAGATATCTTTAGAACTCTTGAATTTGTTTTGGCAGAATAGTAATGTCCGTCCATCTGTCTATACATTGGAAAAAATGGGTCTAAAATGGCAGCATAATTCAAGAAAAGGCGATCGATATCAATATTTTAATAATCACAACATGCTTTGTTTTTTATTAGTTAGTTAAAAAATATAAACTTTGAAAATACTCCGATTTTTTTGGCAGAATGGTAATGTCCGTCCGTCTGTCTATACATTAGGATTAATTGATTAGAAGAAAGCCGCATAATTCAAGGAAGGGTGATATGAATATTTTAATAACTACAACTTGTTTTGTTCTAGTTAGTAAAACAAATGTACCATTATATCTCTGCGATCTTTTTTGGCTAAATGGCAACATCCGTCCATCTGTCTGTACATTGTGAAAAAATGGATCTAAAATGGCCGCTTACTTCAAGGAAAAGTGAAATCGATATTTTTATAATCATTTATTTGTAAGTAAACAAATTCATTTTTAGAATTCTAAGGTAATGGTAATGCAGAATGGTAATGTTTTCATACAAAAAAAAAAAAAATTCGTCATCAGTGAGAATAATCAACTGCGGATTGTGGTAGGTCTATATGTTTTATTTTATACTTTTTCCCCATACTTGATTGGATCGGAACTTATCAAAAGTCTATTAAATATATCTTCGTTTGATTTTTGTCTACTACATTTTCGTGAAAAATGTTTTCGGTAATTTTTGAAATCTTTTTTTCTTGCTTCGTGGGTGTCTCAGAAAGTTGGCCATTTCGTAGAAGAGCATGTTTTATAATTTCTGGGCCGTGAATAAAAAACTTGTGGAGGATAGGAGACATACAATACCATGGATATTTATCAACGTAGTATTTGGCTGTATTGTTCGCATAGTTCCTGAATTTTTCAATATTAAATACCAAGTACCAATATAAGACACATCACTTTGTAGAATATAAAAACATTACATGAAATCATGTTCATTTTAACTCAGTTCGACTGTATTAAGCAGTAAAGTTATTTTCTTTATTTAAAATAATTGTACAAAACAATAACAAAAAACAATAGTGAAATAACGAAAAATAAAACAAAGTAAAAAAATAAAAAAATCTGCACTTAACCTGTTTTTGGTTTGGAGCAACTTGAGTTTTTTCACAAAAATGTAAATTTCTAAAATTGGGCAAAATATGCGCACGATTTTATTTCAGAATATTTAAGTAGACAATATGTAATATTTTTCAGACAATTTTTCAGAACAAAAGTCTTGTTATGTTTTTAGTTGCATTCCATGAAATTTGAAAATTAGTGCATTTTTGGACTATTTTCAAAAAAATAACAAAAAATACCAGGACAAAAAATAATTTACAAATTCTTGCATAGAAGTCAACTCAAATATCTGTAGTTGATGGTTCCATTTTAAAATTTTTCTTTAAAGCACTTTTTTATAAAGAAAAATTCACCGAAAGTTCATGAAAATTTAATTTTTTACTCTTTTCTTAAAATATAAAAAAATTTTGAACTTTGACAGCTCAGTACTCAAAAACTACGCAACCTACGTTAATGACTTTTATCGTTATTGATACATAATTTTGTTTTTTTTTATTCGGTACTCATTTTGTTTAAAAACGTTAAAAACGTTAATTTTCAAAATTCAATTAAACGCCACTTTCGACCCCTTTTACCCCAACGTGCGACCCTTGAAAATTTTGTTATAGTACATGCTTTTCTTTATTTACCGATTTTACTCATTTTCAATATCAAACAAACCTTATATAAGATAAATATTTGGGCCAAATTTCGTCCCCCTTCGTTGTGCCGTTCGAGCGCTATCCTGCTTTCAACAGACGGACATAGCTAGATCGACTCAGAACCTAACCAGACCACAGAAAACATATACTTTATTGGACTTTAAATTAAAAATAGTGTCTATGGTCTTAATTACTAATGCATAATTCATTTCAGTAACATAAACTCCCGTTTTTTTAAATATGTACTCTATTTTTTAATGAATGAGTAAAATTTGCCGAAAATAGGCTTTATTTTTTTTTTCATATGGTACAAATTGGACTGAATGTTGTGCTTTGAAAGACAACATAGTTGTTGATGACAATAATATCTAAAATTCTGCGGTGGTGCTTGAAGATTACATTTCTACTTCAAAAGATATATATGAAGTGAAAAAAAACGCATTTTTATAATTTTTTGTTTTTTCCACATTTTTCAAATTTTCTCGTAAACGAAAAATGCGATCGTCAGTCACCACCGCAGAATTTTAGACTTCGAAGTCATTAACAACTGTGTTGAATGGCAAGACATAATATTCAGCCCAATTTGTGCCGCGTTAAATGATAGCAGTAGTATTTTCTTACTTCCCTGTCTCGTTGTTGCCATTTTGTTTTTCTCAGTGTATTATTGCAACAATATCCGAAAATGGAAGATAACTACCCAGACTAACTATCCAACTAATAAAAACATTGAACTTGTAGCTGTTAACATAAATAATGCAAAGTTGAAAAATCCAAGTTTTAAAGGCCACCCTATATTTCCGTTGTAGGACAAGTAAGGGACACCCTAATTAGATATTAAGGTAGCTGACTCTATCCCCGAAGCATTAAAAATCACTCGGCATTCATTGCTTGAAAATTAAAAAGTCCTTTTTTTTTTTGGCATATTGCTAATTATAAATTTATAAAATAAAATTTTATTTAACATTTTTGAGTAAATGTAATTTGTACTGAAATTAGTTATCCCTCAACTGCAGAATAAACATCATATGGAGAATAAACGATGTAGCAGATTGATTTAGCATTAAAGTATTTATTACTTCGTAGAAGTTAAAAGAACTAAAAGGTCTGGTCGAAAAAATTATTGGTTACCTACTTACTATTTTCTTAGTGAATATAACATACATAGAACGATCTTCGAAATAAGTCCTTGTTCGTATAAAGAAAATATAAAATCCATTTGACTTATGATGTCAAACGAAAAATTCACTTAGACTAGTTATATGAAAAAAAAAAACAAAATTATATTTATTTGACTTTTTCGTATAAATTTTCGAAGCGAATTTTTCGTTCGTCATCGTGGTACAGGAATTTATATTGAGCCCTGACCGCAAAAATATCATAACCGATAACATTTTCAAAATTCAGTTTTTGATGTAAATCTATAATTTAGAATCACTTACATTAACTGTCAAATGTTTATCGACATATCAAGTGATATTTCAGATCTATAGCGAAAGCAATTTTATCGTAAGTGAAATTTTCCATATTATAACAATGTGCAAACAATCACAAAAATGTTTCTCCTGTAAAGTTTTGTGTTCTGCATTTAAGATATTTTCGCGGTTAGGATTCGATATTTACTTTAATATACGTTTTTATATGAACAAAAACTTAAGCACTTCGTATTTCAAAGATTAGTCTTTGGTATAGTTATTTAAAAAAAGAAAATCCTTTTAATTTATTAGGATATTGAACATAAGAAGTTAGGTTAGGTTGTGTAAAAGTCCTACCAGTAAACAAACAGCTGTTTCAACCTGTTTTATGCGGATGTGTAAAAGTAGCTATCGACACAAAGATTTTAAGTATTGTATCGCAGAAATAGAAAATAAATTTTTTTAAATTAATATATAGATTTTTACCTATTTGCATGACAACTCTGTAATTAATTTGCTTAACAAAATAACCAAAGAACAGTGTTATTTAGACAACGAATATTCACGCTACTATTCTTCATTCTACGTTGCGTCGTAAAGTTGACTGGTTGGGCCTTAAGGATGTATATTACACCAACGTTAAAAATAAACACAATCTTCTGTAAGGAAACAATCTCTTGTAATTACAATACACACAAGAAAATCTATCAGCTGCTCGGAAGGGTCATACAAGCGATCAGCTGACCCAGGCTTTTTAGAATTTTTATATTGATGTAATGTAGCTTTTCATAAGGTTGTGCGTTTTATTTGTATACCCACCGTCAAAAAGATGGGGGGTATATTGATTTTGTCATTCCGTGTATAACATGTCGAAGGAATCATCTAAGACCCCACAAAGTATATATTTTCTGGGTCCTGGTTAGATTCTGAGTCGATCTAGCTATGTCCGTCCGTCTGTCCGTCTGTTGAAAGCAGGATAGAGCTCGAACGGGACAACGTAAGGAGACGAAATTTGGCACAAATATTTATCTTATATAAAGTTTGTTTGGTATTGTATATATAAAATGGGCAAAATCGGTTAATAAACAAAAAAGATATAGGCTTAAAACTAGAAACACAGGGTGTCCGTTAAATACTTTTCTGCTTATATTTCTTCAATAAAAGCACGTACGAAAACGAAATTTTGTACGTATAGTTTGGGGGTCGATATAAACTCGGAAAAAAAAAATGGGCGTGGTCCGCCCACTTCACCGCCCCCTTCCATATAACGTAAAATTTGAAAAAGTTGATGGTGGGTATATAGATTCGGCCGGGCCGAATATATTCGCGCTTGTTATTTTTTTAGATCCATTAGTTAAATCAGTTACGTTGGCCTGCATTTTTTTTTTATTTACTAAAATATGATTTTTAACTTGTCATTTTTTCATTTCTATCACTATATAACTTCAATGCCATTTATTTTTTTAAAAGTGCATTAATGCTTTCAATATCTACTAAGAATAAAAGACACTTTGTGCTAAATATTAGTAGATATAAAAATTGAAAGCATAAAATTCAATGTCAACAAAGTGAAACAAATTGTAGGAAGATATAAAAATAGTTTCCTTGAGATGGCTTACATTGGTTGTAAATGCAGCAGTTGTCATATTTAGGAATTCATGTGAAGAATATAAGTATTATAAACTGAAAAGGACAACATATGGAACCAAGTTACTTATTAAAAATGACGCTAAAGGAACTCTTGTGAAAATTGTTAGCAGAGTATTTTATAATGATTTTCTTTTATTTTTTATTGATAGGAAAGTAAAGATTTTTGAAAATACCAGGGATATTTATTAAAAAAATAAATAAATTACTCAATAATAATAAAAATAATAATAATTATAAAATAAAATAATTGTGGGTATAATAAGGAAATTTTGGTTTAATTGTATTATTGGCCCCCAAAATATTTTACTCTATACCATATGGCTTAACATAATTCCTTATAAATATATATTATAAATATATATTATTATAATAAGGATTTATATTATTTTAAATAAATAAGATAACTAAAAGTAAAGTGTCATATTTTAATAGTATACTCTAAATTTTTTATATTATATATCTATATATTTGCTAAAAAAAATTCCTTTAAATACAAACATAAATATTTTTGAAATAGCTTTAATAAAATCAATATCTCTTAGATATTATATTAAATTATTTCCTTTTATTTACAGCTAGAATTAAAGTAACTTATAAATATATAACGACAACATCAACAATCATATAATCTCCTCAAGGCTTGTAATTCCCTCTACCTCTACTCACAAGAAAATATTTAATAAATTTTTATAGAGCAATGAATAAAGTAAACTTAAAATTGTTTTACAATTCAATAAACCAAAAGTACGAAATTTACTTTATTTTTAGTAAATTAAATTTAAACCAGCAGATAATGGGATAACAACGAATAATAAGTACTATACAGGGTTATAAAAAAATGAGTGGAGTAACAAAATAAATTAGTCTTATAGGGACTGAAAATGTGAAGCAAAAGCAATATTCAATAACACAGGATGACAAAATGAAAAAAAAAAGTTTGCTTCAATATATGACCCAACCTCATTAATATTACAAGTAGCTATTTATCGCGAGAGCTGGAGTCAATTAAAAACATAGTTTGGAGGCTCTGTACTTGTTAATACATTATATTCAAATTGGCTGAGAAATACCGTGCCGCATAATCAATGTTTCTCTGTGTGATATTTTTGAGTTTTTGTTACCTTTACCACTGATATTTTTACATTTTCGTAATACTTCATATATTTTCGTAATACTTCACTTATTATATTAGATCACTTTGCTAATCTCCCAATTCCAACTAATATAAGGTAGGGTATATATAAATATTAAAGGAAAACGAAAGAAAGAACACTAAAAATCATCGTAAAATATCTTAAACAATACTATTGCGGTTACACTTGTGTGGTTGATTTACTACAATAAACCACAGCAGGTGAATTTATAAGGCGATGACTTTGTAGGCCTATTCGAAGGGAAGAGAATTAAATAAAAATTTATTCGCTATGAAAAGATCCTTTAAAATTTAATATTTTTGAGAATAAAACTATTTTGAAAACTATCATGAGATTTATTTCCGATATGTTTTTTAAGAATGATAAGACTTGAAATGGCGAATAAATGATGAATAAAGTCAAAAGCGATATTAATGTTAAAACAAGACAACCTAGCATAATCTTAAAATCATGTCTCAATAGTACGAACATTTTGTGGAACAGTATCTTGAAATAAAATTTATTTTTATTTGAGCTGAAGCCTTTCATTTTAGGGCCACTCCAATATAAGTAAACAATACTCATTCATACAAACCCAAATACAAATACTCTTACAATTGAACCACTCATACAAGTAATTTAATATATGAGAATATTTTTCTTTCGTATGTTCAATTCCTTTCTTTTCTTATTGTACTTATTCTTTTCAGTTCTCCTATTTATACAACATCACTTTTTGTTTTTGGGTTAAAGTTTTCTTATACTATTTTCGCTTTTGTGGTAACAACTGAAATGAACCTTACTCATGCACTGATTTGGCCCTAAGGAAACAAGCATAAAATTCATACCAAGTAAAACCAAATAAAATAAAACGTAAAATCTATATTAAAGTAAACAATTTAATCAAATTATTAAATATCTGCAGAATTTGAAGAATTTTTTTGTACTAAAAATAGTAATTGAAAATGTTTGGAAATTTAAAAAAAGTAAGTCAGTTAATTTAGGTACGAGTATTAAAATTGTTGATAACACTGGTCAACAAAAAAATCCTCCCCCATAGACGAATAGTTGGACTTGATGTATTTTGATGTGCTAAACACGAATCTGCTTTCAGTTTTTTTCCATCAGGTCAGGATTTTTTTTTATGGGCATGTCTAATGTTTTGCCCATAGTAAGGCCATTACTCTAGTATATTTCCTCATAACTCAAGAACGGGGTGTACGATTGATCAAAGTGATACACCAAAAGATGCGGACTAAAAATATCTTCAAATCATCCCAACTTAGTTTTTTCATGTGCTCAATAGTTTCGGAGTTATTTTGAAATAAGTGTCCGAAAAAAATAATTTTCATGCAAAATTTTAGATTTTTTTGTCATTAAAATTTCTTTTAATAAATGAAAACATCTAAAATATTACTGTTTATCATATTTATTTTAAAGCTGGTAATGCTGCGAATAAAATAAGGCATGTATCTTCAAAATTGATGCAGAAATCTAAATTTTATTCACAGTTAAGTAAAAATACCCATGTTACATACAATTGAGTAGAAATACAGTGGTGGGAAAATTTTTTTTTTTACTTTTTCTTGAAACAAAAATAGGTGGACTAGGTGGATTTCGACGAGTTAAACAAGAATCTGCATTCACTTTTTTTCTATCGGGTACTGATTTTTTTTTATGTGCATGACTAATATCATCACCTTATTTAGCAGTCACACTATAAAATTCGAGAAATTTAGACTATAACTCAAGAACCCTTTACACGATTGTGATAAGTGATACATCAAAAGATGCATACAAAAATTGTCTTCAAGGTATGTCAACAATATTTTTCATTCGTTTAAGAATTTCAGAGTTATGGTTCAAAATTTTCACCACTTTTCAAAAAAATAAATTTTAAAATTTTCGGTACTAATTACCGAATAACTACGGAAATATTAACTGGACAAAAAATTATATAAATTCAGGTCAAAGACAATTTAGAACGCTATATATTAAAGTTCAATTTATTTTAATTGGAAAAACTGTTCTCGAGTTATATAAGTGTGACTGCCTAAAGGCGGGGTCATAGTAGGCATGCCCATAAGAAAAAATTAATGCGTGACAGAAAAAAAAGTAAAAGACAAAAAAAATTTTTTTTTTTTTTTGCCCACTAGTGTATTTCCACTTAGCCATTGGTATGCATGGGTATCCTAAGTTAACTGTGAATCCAATCAATATTTGTGCATCAATTTTTATGATACGTGGCTTTATTTACTCGTAGTTTTGCCAGCTTTCAGATAAAGGTGAATAACTTAAACTTGATGTTTTCACTTTTAAAAAAAAGTTTTAGTAAAAAAAAAGAAATCTTTTTCGAAATATCTCCTAAACTATTGAGTGGATAAAATTTGATAGTACAGTGATTTAAAGTTAATTATATTCTGCATATCTTGGTGTAATAGTGAAATATACTCGAGTAATCGGTATATTTAGGACACAATATTAAACACGCCCATAAAAAAAAACCCGACCTGATGGAAAAAAGCTGAAAGCAGATTCGAGTTTAGCATGCGGTATTCCATCTAGTCTACATATTTTTTTTGAAGGAGCTCAAAAAAAAATTTTTTGTCGACCAGTGTAATAAATTTGATAATAAATTTTTGGTAATAAATCTCTATCTCCTAAAATTCTGATCGAATCGAATTGAAATATATTGAAAAGTTGTAGAGAATGACCTAAGCTTCCAGAAAATGTATATTATAGTCACCATGTGATAACACGAGTTAAGCTACAGGGTGTCAAAGTTGACTACCTGTGTCCTGAGGTATATGAGGAAAATTCTTTCTAAAAATATATTGTAAAAATTGTTGGATTATCTTAGCTCATCTAGATATGAAAAATTTACAAAGTCAACACTCTGAAATTAAAAAAAAAAAAAATAGTATTCCTTTAAAATTTTCTCAAATTTTTTAATTCAAAATAGTTTTTTTGACTTGCATACCACATCCAGCATTGGTAGAAAATGCTGAATTTTAGAAAAAGGTTTCATTTTTATCTATTCATAAAAAAATGTCAAGTGAGTTTATTAAAATCTATGGAAGGTATTTAAAAAATAGATTTAGATCGACTTGACGTTTAATTTCTTCCTGCAAGACCAAAAACGAATGCAGGAGTTGAAATTTTATGAAAAAAGCCAACTTTTAAATAGCTATATATGGAATTGGCAATATATATTGCCAAAACTTGCCAATTCCATATATTAAATTTCTACATATTAGTTTTTTGGCTGAATGGTAATGTCCGTCCGTCTATACATTTGGGTTGAATGGGTCGTAAATGGCGTTTAATTTAGTCCGAATTTTGATTAGTTAGTAAAAAATGAATTTTTAGAATTATAAAATATTTTTTGGCAGAATGGCAATGTCCGTCCGTCTAAACTTTTGGGTTAAATTGGTCGAAAATTATTCATAATTCAAGGAAAGGTGATATCAATACTTTAATATTTAGATTTAGTTTTTATATTAGTCGAGAAGTAAAAAATTATATATTTTTGGAATTTTAAGACTTTTTTTTAAATAATTCTAATGTCTGTCCTTCCGTCCGTCTGTTTATTAATTTTTGCAAAATTGCCAATTTAAAAACATTTATTTTTTGACTCAATAAATATATCGACTTCAAAATTTCTTTATTCGATAGACAATTTTGTTTTTTAATAAACATGCTAAAATCGCTTGAAAATGTTGGGATATATATTGAAAAGACCAATATCTTGAAAAGTTGAGATTTTAGAAATTTCAAAAGAATATATCTCGAAAATATATAGGAGAAATAGTACATACAAGCATGTTTTCTAAAGGATTTATCAAGAACAAATACTCGCTAGTTGTTAAATATTTTCTATGTTATTAGTACCCTATTTTGAACCCCCATAGCTCCGATCCTGCTTCTAAACTCAAAATGCGTGAAATTTCATGTAAATCCAATCAGCCGATTGGAAGTTATCGAATTATTTCGTTTCTGCCATACTGTTTAATAAAATCTACTGGAGTTTTTTCGAAAAATAAATTAATTTCTCAAATCGGTCTATATATGCGCACGATTTTTTTTTTTTCATAATATTAAAGTGGACAATATGTACTATTTTTCAGAAAAATTTCAGAACAAACATCCTGTAACATTTTAAGTTGCATTCTATGAAAGTTGAAAATTTGTGGATTTTAAGAAAATTTTCAAAAAAATAACAAAAATATCAGGACAAAATATAATTTACAAATACTTGAAGAAAAGTACAATTAAATATCTTAAGTTGATGGATTGATTTTAAATTTTTACCTTAAAAGACTTTTTATTTAAAATAATTATACTGAAAGTTGATGAAAATTTAAAATTAAAATCGCTGATATATTGTTTCTCTTTCACTGAATGTAAATAAAACCCAACATAAATATTTTTATTCATTAATTTAAATTTGTCTGGTTTTTATAATAAAAAAAACACGGAAAATAATTTATTGTAATAATTAAAAATAACAGAATGTAAATAGTGAAAACACCATAATGTGAAAAACATTATATTATAAAAATTTATTAATATAATAATATAAACGAGAAAGATGTAGTCGGTCAAGTCCAACAATTTGATATCATACACCAATGCATTGTGCACTAAAAAGATTTCTTAAATTTTCGGATAGAACTTACCGAATTTTATTGAAATAGTGACATAAGTAAGGCATTTGTTAGCGTTAGAACCCATTCCGGGGTGTATTTGTATGGGCGTGAGGTTCGTCATTATACCAAAATAAATATATGTGCCAAATTTCATTAAATTATCTTCAAAATTCCGACCTATACTTTGTGCATAAGGTTTACATGGACAGATAACCAACCTGCCAACCGTCCAGCCAGACGGACATCGGTAAATCAACTCAAACATAATACCCCAACCTCCTTTGGCTGTGTAGGGTATAAAAATAAAGTAAATATCTTTTAATTAAAGATTTTTTTTAGCAAAATGGTTAAATGTTTTAATGCAGAAGATGAATCAATTGCTATAAGGGATCGCACGTCATTTGCCTAGAAGAGGATGTAATAATTGTCGTAGTACATATGCATGAGTGTAAACGATTATACCCCATCTTCTTGGAGAATTGTCCTATGGTTTGGTTAAAATCGAATCAAAACTTCAAAATAACATAAACAGTAGAATAAGGAGCATACAAATTTAAATATAAGCAATATAAATAAATTTTTGGAACAAAAGAAATTTTTAGAAATATAATTTACGTTTATGAGATAACATTGACATTGACATTTGAATCTTTATTTTCATATCTTAAAGTATTATGTTCACACCTTTTCTTTAACTTTTATATAATTTGTTTTATTTCTTTTCGTTTGTAAAAGAAATCAAATTTTTACAAAGAACAATGAATATTTTATGGTCTTCATTCAATATTCCCAATAGAACAATTTTCTTTCTACACTTTATTGCAATCATAAACAAAAGTTTTTGTAAACTTTTTATTTTGTTACAATTCTTTGCTCTCTTTTCGATATACAACTGTGTGCAAAATAATAGTAGCGCCATATGAGGCATTTTTATATTCAATAAAATGAAGATGTTTTGCTGATTTCAAGAAATGTTTGTTGTTGGATTTTATTATATATTTCCCAAATTTTATAAAAAAAATAAGTAAATCTTAAAATTAAACATCGTAATTCACATGAAATAGTAAAAGAGATTGAATGCACAAGAAATTGGCTGTGCAAAGAAATACAGACAAAACTAAGTGATAAAGTTTTTCTTTTTTTGGTATATTTTGTTTATACACATTAATATTTTGTGGAATATCCCTTATTGGTCCTTTGAGCGGCGGGCACTGAGTCCACTAATAACCTCTGGTCCTCTCAATAGGAATATTTTTCCAAGCTGACTGCATTAGCGTCCACAATTCCTGCAAATTTCCCGGTTTCTTTTTAAAAAGAGCATTTTTGATATCTCCCCAAAGATTTTCAATGTATCAGATATGGTGACTGAGTCGGTCACTCCAAAACGTCATTTTTATTTTCGGAAAAGATTTTTTTTTTTTTTTTTGTCAAATTATTAATTTCTTAGGAAAATTTTCCTGCTAAAACACCCATTTGAGTGACATACTCTTCTCTGATTAAGACAACATGACTGTTCTTACTATTTCCACATACATTAGAGCATCCATATTACCTCTTATCCAAAATATGGACCATGATATGAAAAACATCCCCAAATGTTGATTTTCCCACCACAGTGCTTGACGGACTTGAATAAAATGTGGGTCATGTTATTAGTTATTTGGTCAAGTTACATATATTCTTGTCCTAAATGCACATTCTCTTCACAAATGCATCCAAAGAACTACTTTGGATGCATTTGTGAAGAGAATGTGAGCCATTTCGTATGGGGCCAGTCGGAGTAAAGTATCGCGAAATAAGGGCGATTGCATACCTGTCTGTAGTTTAGTAAAGGGACTTTGAAATCTTGCTTACAGATTTTGTTTTTGGAGATGTCAAGAAATAGTTGACGCATCAACTTTCAGCTCTAAGTACTGTTTTACCTTAGTAGACGTCACAAATGTGTTTGAGTTAACCATTCGCTTTGTACGCGCAGAGTCACTTGGACGATTTTTTGCGAGTTCGTGTTTATTGGTTTGGATTATATATTTTGAAATTTTCAATAACTGCGGGAGAACATTCCATTTTTACAGAAATTTTTATGTTTTACCTTCAGAAAGTATTTTTACCAATAAGGTACGGGTGCTGGGAATACAGTGTTTGCCGCGACCTATTTTAAAATTTTTTAAAAGCAAAACTTCACTGTATGTATAGTATACGGCTATATAGTTGGCTTAAAAACCAAAAGGATCCAACATAATAAAACAATAATACTATTTGCCAATGTTTATCATATTGCTACTATTATTTTGCACAGGCAAAAACCAAGCGGCTTAAGTAAAATAACGGTAACTTCCGAAGATGCATAAAAAAATAAAAATATTATTTTTTTTTATAATTATTGTCCCTGTTTAAAGCTTTCATATAAATAAATTGTTTTTGAATTCTTTGTCTAGGATTTGAGCAGCAACAGAAACTACAAAGTATGTTGCAGTGCTACTATTTTTGTTTGCACACAGCTGTATGTATTTTGTTACAGTTTAAATAAATTCGAAAAAAGTATTTATTTATTTGTTTCTATAATTTTATTTTTTTAATTTATTGCCAAATGTTGTAAAATGCAAGATGTGAATGAAATAAAAATAATTTCAATAAAAGATGACGCATGTTAAAAGGTGAAATTTGATTTTGGAACATAGAGAAATTTCAGTAAATAAATTAATCATATTATTTTTATAAATACAATAACACACAAGTGATATCAATATTTTAATGATCATGTTTTGTTTTTATTTATTATTAGATAAAAACCGCATTTTTTAAATTTTATAATTGTTTTTTGGTAGAATGGTATTGTCTGTCCGTCTATCTATATAGGGTTTAAATGGGTTGAAAATGACACTTCAGGAATAGGTGATATCAGTATTTTAATGTTCACATTATATTTTTTATTTTTTTTATTTATTAGTAAGTAGAAAAAGCTCTTGATTAAGAAAATGGTGATACAAATATTTTATTACGAGCTGTAAACCCGCTACTTCGTCTGTGGAAATTTTTTATAAAAACTATACTACATAATAAATTTAATCTAAGATTCTTAACTCCCTTGGGAACATTTTTAATAATGGTGTTATGTCATCCATAAATAACAATATCTCTTAATTTCAGGTTTATAATCTTAGAATAATGAAAAATAAATATCAGAATTACGAAAAAGTATATTAGAATAAAGAAAAAAAAGGACCACAAAATCCATTTAAAGGTTTCTGATTCACTTAAGACCTTAATTTTTCAATTTTATGTTTCTAGGGATGAAAATTTCAGAACAATCAAAAAGTACTATTAGAAGAACGAAAAAAGATACCACAAAGTCCCTTCTTATGGATTCTCATTCATTTAGGACCACATATCTTTAATTTCATGTTTCTAGATTCAGAATTATAGAAAATTAAAAAAGTACCGTAGAAAGAACAAAAAAGTACCACAAAGTTCCTTCTTATGGATTCCCAATTATTGAGAACCACATATCCTTATTTCATGTTTCTAGGTTAAATATTACCGAAAATTAAAAAAGTACCATTGGAAGAACAAAAAAGTACCACAAAGTCCCCTCTAATGAATTCTCATTCATTTAGGATCACATATTCTTAATTTCATGTTTCTAATTTCCTAGTTATAGAAAATTCAAAAAGTACCATTAGAAGAACAAAAAAATTACCACAAAGTCCCCTCTAATGAATTCTCATTCATTTATGACCATGTATCCTTAATTTCATGTTTCTAAGTTCATAATTATAGAAAATTCAAAAAGTAGCATTAGAAGAACAAAAAAGTACCACAAAAACCTCTCTTATGGATTCTTATTCATTTAAGACCACATATCTTTAATTTCATGTTTCTGGGTTAAATATTATAGAAAATTCAAAAAGTACCATTAGAATAACAAAAAGTACCACAAAGTCCCTTCTTATGGATTCCCATTCATTTAGGACCACATATCCTTATTTCATGTTTCTAGGTTAAATATTACCTAAAATTAAAAAAGTACCATTGGAAGAACAAAAAAGTACCACAAAGACCCCTTTTGTGAATTTTTTCTCACATAGGGCCATGCATATTTAACTTCATGTTTCTACTTTAAATATTATAGAAAATTCAAAAAGTACCATTAGAAGAACAAAAAAGTACCACGAAGTCCCCTCTAATGAATTCTCATTCATTTAGGACCAAATATCTTTAATTTTATGTTTCTGTGTTAAATATTATAAAAAATACAAAAAGTACCATTAGAAGAACGAAAAAGTACCACAAAGTTCTCTCTTATGGATTCTCATTCACTTAGCACTTCATGTCCTTAATTTCATATTTCTAGGTTAAATATAATAGAAAATTCAAAAAGTACCATTAAAATAGCAAAAAAGTACCATAACGTCCCCTCTTATGGATTCTCATTAACTAAGGACTACATATCCCTAATTTCATGTTTCTAGGTTCATGATTATAGAAAATTCTAAAAGTACCATTAGAAGAACGAAAAAGTACCATAAAGTCCCCCC
The DNA here is from genome assembly GCA_951394005.1 of Protophormia terraenovae. Lineage (NCBI taxonomy): Eukaryota > Metazoa > Arthropoda > Insecta > Diptera > Calliphoridae > Protophormia > Protophormia terraenovae. The sequence continues at coordinate 114,438,251 of OX596077.1, read as the reverse complement.
TTGTGAATTCTTTACAACATCGGACCATGCGTATTTATTTTCATGTTTCTAGGTTAAATATTACAGAAAATGAAAAAAAGTACCAATAGAAGAAGAAAAAAGTACCACAAAGTCCATCCTCTTGAATTTTTACCCACAGGACCACGTATCTTTAAGTACCACAAATTCCACTCTTGTGAATTCCTATCTACATTTTTTTAATTTCATGTTTCTATGTTTAATGTAATTGAAAATTCATTATTAAGTTTGAATAAAATGTAATTTCCCGCCTTTACCCCTTTTTTGGTACTTTTTTTTCACCCATCGAAGTATCAAAAATTGTATTCCATTGAGTTTCTAAATTATAGTGGTATCCCATATTAAAATACTCATATGAATATTTCAGTAAATATAAAAAAAGGTTTTATGAAAAAGTACCAAAAATAGGTAAGATTTTTACCCCTTAAACGTTTGAATTTCTAAAAAGTACCAAAATTGTATTTTTAATTTTTTGATAAGTTATGAATACGATATAAATTTTATCTGTATGTTGATTGGTTTCAAAGATACATATGGTGCCAAAAAAGTACCAAAATACAGTTTTTACCCGTTTTCTCCCTAAAACGGCCGATTTTCAAAAAAGTACCAGTGTCCAATAATTTTTTAAATGAATAACGATAACTATTCAATTTTTTTTGTATCTTTATTAGTTTGGGAGATATAAAGTTACCGATTTTATCAGTTTTTACCCTAAACATTCGAATTTCCAAAAATCCCGTCTTAGTGGATCTATATGGTGGGAGACCTACCTACGTTCCTGTGGGATGATGAATCAGTCAGTCATTCAGTCATTCATTCAGTCAGTCACGTTACTCTTTTATATATATAGATTAAAATCTATATATATAAAAGAGTAACGTGACTGACTGACTGAATCCGTCTTAGTGGATCTATATGGTGGGAGACCTACCTACGTTCCTGTGGGATGATGAATCAGTCAGTCATTCAGTCATTCATTCAGTCAGTCAGTCACGTTACTCTTTTATATATATAGATTAAAATCTATATATATAAAAGAGTAACGTGACTGACTGACTGACTGAATCCGTCTTAGTGGATCTATATGGTGGGAGACCTACCTACGTTCCTGTGGGATGATGAATCAGTCAGTCATTCAGTCATTCATTCAGTCAGTCACGTTACTCTTTTATATATATAGATTAAAATCTATATATATAAAAGAGTAACGTGACTGACTGACTGACTGAATCCGTCTTAGTGGATCTATATGGTGGGAGACCTACCTACGTTCCTGTGGGATGATGAATCAGTCAGTCATTCAGTCATTCATTCAGTCAGTCAGTCACGTTACTCTTTTATATATATAGATTAAAATCTATATATATAAAAGAGTAACGTGACTGACTGACTGAATCCGTCTTAGTGGATCTATATGGTGGGAGACCTACCTACGTTCCTGTGGGATGATGAATCAGTCAGTCATTCAGTCATTCATTCAGTCAGTCAGTCACGTTACTCTTTTATATATATAGATTAAAATCTATATATATAAAAGAGTAACGTGACTGACTGACTGACTGAATCCGTCTTAGTGGATCTATATGGTGGGAGACCTACCTACGTTCCTGTGGGATGATGAATCAGTCAGTCATTCAGTCATTCATTCAGTCAGTCACGTTACTCTTTTATATATATAGATTAAAATCTATATATATAAAAGAGTAACGTGACTGACTGACTGACTGAATCCGTCTTAGTGGATCTATATGGTGGGAGACCTACCTACGTTCCTGTGGGATGATGAATCAGTCAGTCATTCAGTCATTCATTCAGTCAGTCACGTTACTCTTTTATATATATAGATTAAAATCTATATATATAAAAGAGTAACGTGACTGACTGACTGACTGACTGAATCCGTCTTAGTGGATCTATATGGTGGGAGACCTACCTACGTTCCTGTGGGATGATGAATCAGTCAGTCATTCAGTCATTCATTCAGTCAGTCACGTTACTCTTTTATATATATAGATTAAAATCTATATATATAAAAGAGTAACGTGACTGACTGACTGACTGAATCCGTCTTAGTGGATCTATATGGTGGGAGACCTACCTACGTTCCTGTGGGATGATGAATCAGTCAGTCATTCAGTCATTCATTCAGTCAGTCACGTTACTCTTTTATATATATAGATTAAAATCTATATATATAAAAGAGTAACGTGACTGACTGACTGACTGACTGAATCCGTCTTAGTGGATCTATATGGTGGGAGACCTACCTACGTTCCTGTGGGATGATGAATCAGTCAGTCATTCAGTCATTCATTCAGTCAGTCACGTTACTCTTTTATATATATAGATTAAAATCTATATATATAAAAGAGTAACGTGACTGACTGACTGACTGAATCCGTCTTAGTGGATCTATATGGTGGGAGACCTACCTACGTTCCTGTGGGATGATGAATCAGTCAGTCATTCAGTCATTCATTCAGTCAGTCAGTCACGTTACTCTTTTATATATATAGATTAAAATCTATATATATAAAAGAGTAACGTGACTGACTGACTGAATCCGTCTTAGTGGATCTATATGGTGGGAGACCTACCTACGTTCCTGTGGGATGATGAATCAGTCAGTCATTCAGTCATTCATTCAGTCAGTCACGTTACTCTTTTATATATATAGATTAAAATCTATATATATAAAAGAGTAACGTGACTGACTGACTGACTGAATCCGTCTTAGTGGATCTATATGGTGGGAGACCTACCTACGTTCCTGTGGGATGATGAATCAGTCAGTCATTCAGTCATTCATTCAGTCAGTCACGTTACTCTTTTATATATATAGATTAAAATCTATATATATAAAAGAGTAACGTGACTGACTGACTGACTGAATCCGTCTTAGTGGATCTATATGGTGGGAGACCTACCTACGTTCCTGTGGGATGATGAATCAGTCAGTCATTCAGTCATTCATTCAGTCAGTCACGTTACTCTTTTATATATATAGATTAAAATCTATATATATAAAAGAGTAACGTGACTGACTGACTGACTGAATCCGTCTTAGTGGATCTATATGGTGGGAGACCTACCTACGTTCCTGTGGGATGATGAATCAGTCAGTCATTCAGTCATTCATTCAGTCAGTCAGTCACGTTACTCTTTTATATATATAGATTAAAATTTTTTTTATGTTGATCGAAAAGAAAAAAAAATGTAATTTTGGAATTTTAAGATTTTTTTAGAGAATTCTGATGACAGTCATTCCGTGCGTCTGCTTGTTAATTTTTGCAAATTTTCCTATTTAAAATTGTTTATTTTTGGACACAATAGTTTAGTAGATACTGATGGAGTAAATGGTGTAAATTAAAGTTTCTTAAATGTATTATGCTGTAATTATTTTCTACTACAACATTATGTAAATATGTAAATAATAAAACTAGATCAAAATCATTTTAGTTTGTATGTATGTATATTAGAAGAGGTAGCGATTAAATCAAATATGTATGTATATTAAATATTTATAAGTATTTATCACCTACTAAATCTAAATTATCGACATTTAAATAATTTTTGTCACATTTGTACATAGAAATTTAATTTATTAATTACATTGACCTATATTTTCACGTTTAAATAATTTATTTTATTACATTATTGTCAAATGAATATAATATACGAATTATTGACCAAATTCACCCTCAAAACCTCTAAAAGGAAATAGACAAACAGAAATATTGCAAATTGTACATACATAGAAAAACCACTAAAAAAATATATAACAAATAACTAGATGAACAAATTATTAAAATTTTAAATAATTTCATATTAAACAACGCACAGTGGGGTCAAACGGAATTTTTTTGGTAATAAATCTGTATATCCTAAGCTACCGTTCGGATTAAATTGAAATGTATGGTAGAGTTATAGAGAAGGAGCTAAACTTTCAGAAAAATTATCTCGTAGTCACCCTATGATAACACGAGATAATCTACAGGGTGTCAAAGTTAATTACTCGAGTATGTAAAAGTTAACAAAAATCGTAACTTCTACAAATAAAGTTCGATTTTAAAGCTTTTTTAATGATATTTGCAGGAGTGAAAAATCGATATATATTTTATATATTAAATAAGTTTTACATACTCGAGGTAATCAAGTTTGACACCCTGTAGCTTTCTTGTGTTATCACAGGGTGACTACAAGATGATTTTTCTGAAAGCTTATGCCCTCCTCTACAACTCTTCCATACATTTCAATTAAATCCGTTTGCAGTAGTTTAGGAGATACAGATTTATTACCAAAAAAATTGCGTTTGACCCCACTGTGAAGCGTACGTAGGGGTAAAATGTGTCAAAAGTGGCGATTAGTTGATTTTTTAAATTTAGTTTTCGTAATAAAATTGGGTATTGAATAAAACGTAGACAAAATTATATATCAATATCCATTAAAATCATTAAGCTAGGTTGTGTTGTTTTCTTGTACGTTGCATTAAGTTTGATTAGAGAGCATCAATTTAGAAAACTTGATAGGTTTCACCTTGATAGTTTTCGCCTTTGGAATAGGCTGGCTAAGGGAATGTCGTTGGCTTGGAGCAAACGTATAAAATTTTCTTTAATATCTAAAAATCGTCGTAAATGTTCTCCCTGGCCGAAATACAGAATCAGTTTTTTATAGGATTTGGACAGCAAACAATAAGTATAGCAACTCAAAAGTTCTTAATACCAAAACAGACTTTTTGGTCCCTGATAGAAACATCTGGCACTGTTAGAATTTGTTGAACGAATAGTTTTATAAGTATGCCGATTTTTAGTTTCTTACGTCGCTGGGAGCTTCAGAAAGCTCTGGAAAGGAAACATTGCTTAGGAAAGATATATTTAAATCCATATATATAGATCCACGTTCCCTGATAGAGATTTGAAAATCTGGCTCCGTTAGGATTTGTAGGACGAATAGGATTATAATTAAGCTGAATTTTAATTCTCTATGTCTTCTGGGAGCTTTAGAAAGCTCTAGAAAGAGAACAAATTCTTAGAAAAAGACACATAAATCCTCTTATATCCGCTCCCTGATAAAAATTTCAAAATATGGCTCCATTAGGATTTGTTGGACAAAAAGTTTTATAATTAAGCCAAATTTTAAATTTCTACGTAGTTTGGTAGCTTCAGAAAGCTCTGGAAAGAGAAAAAATGCTAATCAAATTATATATCTAGATGACTAGAAGATAATTATGTTTCAAAATTGTAGAAAAAATCATCTAAATTTTAGTTAGCATAAACAGAAACCATGGCTTAATATGGAAGCCTGTCTCAATAGAAACGATTCTGCAGGTGAAACTTTTTTAACACAACACCTTTAAAAAATAAAGGAAATATTGGATCAAAAAAATTAAATTGGGTCATACAGGATAATTATTAATTATTTATTTGTTTAACATTACAGAATAAATTCCAATTTAGACTTAAACTGTATTTTAAAAACATAAGAAATCAGTCTATATGAATATTTAAAAAATTATTCCTAAATTTTCAAATATTACTATCTCTATTTAGTACATGTTTTCTGAAATAAAATGCTATTTTTAAAACCGGTTTTTTGTGTTTAAAAAAACCGGTCTATTCGACATTCGAAAAATGAACATTTTGAAAAAACCGACAGCACATTGACTGAAAAAACCGGTTTTAAAACCGGTTGGAAAACCGCGTCGATCACCCTACTACCTACCTACCTACCCCAATGTATAGACGGAGGAACAGACATAATCATTCCGCCAAAAAAATTCTTTAAATTCTAAAACTAATAAATAAAAAAATAAAATGCGATCATTAAAGTGTTAATATCACCTTTTCCAGATGTAAGCACCTTTTTCGACACATTTAAATCCAATATATAGACGGACGGACGGGCAGACATTACCATTCTGCCAAAAAAAAAAAAAATCGTATAATTCTAAAAAATATTTTTTTTACCTAATAATAAAAATTCAACCCTTTTTACCCCAATGTGCAATGCAGAGAATTATTATAGTTTATATTTAATTACAACGTGATTTACGAAAATTCTCATAAAATTTTAGGTGCTAAAAATTTTCATCTGAAACGTGATACTAAGCATTATTAACAAATATAAGTAGGCAAATTTAATTATATTCAGTTTTTAAATAAATATAAATGTACACATAATACTATGTATATGTAATAATAATTTCGTAATACTAGTATTTTATTTAAGAAGAATTTTTTATATGCCAGTGTTATGAGGAAAAGTATTAAAAAAATAAAAATAATAAAAAAATAAAAAAATTCAATGAATATAATGTAAAACCTTAAGTATTTCTTATTTTATAAAGAATTTATATCAAGTTTTTATTTTTTTTTAGAAAACATATTGTATACACTTATCATACTGAATTGTTAGAATTTCTTCACAATTTAAAAGTACATACTACTTAGAAGAATATTGTAAAATACTTACAGAAAAGAAGAAATAGTAAAAAAACAAAATGGTAAATACGACTGATGTTACAAGTTCTTCTCTAATGCATAACTTAAAGTTAAAAATCATATTTAATGTATAGACTTCCGGCATAAAGAAAACAATTTCAGGACAAATACATTTTGTACTTACTCTTAGGTTGGTAAATGGAAAACAAATATGAAAAGGAATTGTTAAGGAAAACAAAATAAATATAGAAATTCAAAAATATCTTTACCAGTTGTTCAATTTAGGATTACAATTCGATTGTACATACATACAAAAAAAAAAAAAAAATAGATTTTATTTTGCTTTCAAAATGTCAAGGTATGTATGTATTTATTTTACAACATATGCAAATGAAAAGTATTTAGGCCAAGACAATTTGTTATTTGGATTTATTGGAAAAAAAAAAAAAAAGTACATTTTTAGTCTAGGATTTAAAAGCATATATTTTGTTTTATATATGAAGTTTTTAATGAATTTCATTCATTTATAACTTAAATTTTTATATTACAATATAATAAATTTTTAGAATACATGTGTGTTTATAAATATTTGAAGCAAAATAATTCTTATTTCCTAAAGAATAATTGGGGGATTCACAAAGAGTGTTATAATGTCGTATTGTCATATGTTCTAAAAATTTTCAAGGTATAACAAATATTGTTATTGGTTATCCTTTGTAAAATTATGACAATACGAATTCCCAAAATACTACATTTATAAAATTTTTTTGTTATTATGAACAACTAATTTGTAGCAAGAGATGATACCTTACACCACTGATACAGTATTTTAAAAGTTTCTTATTTTGAAATAATTTTTTTTTGGAAAATAATGGAAAAAAATTCGATTCAAAATTCACCACGTTTGTGGTCACATTGACAATTTATGGTATTGGCTTTTTAATACCATTCATTTACAAATTTTAAATACACAAAATATAAAACATAAAGCAATTTTATATTTTGATATGGAATTGGTGTCAACTTGATGCCAATTAGGTTTCAATTTTCGTTAAGCTTTCTAAATGTATGTGGTCGATGTGCTGTAAATTTGTTTTTGTTAAAAGATTGTTAGTTTTATTTTAGTTTAAGGGGTTGATCCAGATATTGTTCTATAACTATTTATATCCTACCGGGAAGACATTTGTATGGGGCTAGGCGAAATAATAGACTGATTATAACCAGATTCAATAGTTTAAGAAACTTGTGCGCCAAATTTTATTAATTTTTGTTCAAAATTGCTACCTGTTGTTTGATTACAAGGTTTACATGAACAGACGGACGACGGACGAACGGACATCGCACAGTGTGTGAAATGGAAATAATTATGGAACTTTGGAAATGACTGCTCCGATTTCACATGGTGATAGTAAAGGTGTAGGCGAGTTTAAGTTTTGAGCTTTGACCATATAGACCTACAGGGGACGAGTCCAAAGGGTCCCAAAGTTGGACACATCGGGTATAAAATTTATTAAAAACGATGTTTAGGAAATTTTGTCTTCTTTCCAAATATGTATAAAAAATTTTACAATAGGAAAATTTGTTAAAGACTTTTTGCAAAAAACACTGAAAAAGGATCGATTTGTGATTTTTTGTATATCTTTCATTTTCAATTATGCAATAAAATTAAATAAATTTTTTAATGAGATTTCACACATAAGTAGATTTTTTGATGCTTAATTCAAATCGCTATTCACTTTCTTAGATTTATCTACAAAAATCTCATAATTCCCAAAAAATTTTAAAAAATTTACAAAAATGGGATTTTTTTTACTTTTTTTGCTATATCTTTCCAACCGATAACGGGGAGCAAAAATTTCTATTGCGAAAAAAATTAAAACACTTTAGACTTAATAAAAAGTATAAAATTTTTTTGATTTCAGCTTTGCGATTTGAGAAATTAAGGCGAAATTTCGAAATTATTTGGAAATATAGGTAAAATTTGGGAAACCCTGGTTCTCGTAAAAATCGATTTTTGGAAGCTTTTTTTCCTTTAAAGTATTTTGTGTTTAGTTGTCTTTCAGAGTAATATAAATATTATATATGTTACTGAAGAAAATTTTTATATAACAGAAAAAGAATGTTACCACTTTTTTGGCAAAAAAAAAAAAAAAAACGGGAAAAAATCAACTTTTTTTTTAAGTTTAAATTTAAATGCTTGTAACTTTTGACTCCGTAAATATTTTTTCAAAATTCTTTCTTAACACAATTTTTCTATTTGTTTTTATAGAAATAAGAAAAATTTGAAGAAAATGGGATTAAAATTGGAACTAAGACAGGCTAAAAAGAAAAAAAAAAATAATTTTTGAAGCTTAATATCTCTTAAACTAAAAGAGATAACGACGATGTTTTTTGTAGATATCGACGAACAGAATCCTCCCATATAAAAATCTTTGAAATTGGTTCAGATATAAGGAATCAGGATCGTTTTTAATAAATTTTATACCCGAGGTGTCCAACTTTGGGACCCTGTAGGTCTATATGGTCCAAGCTGAAAACTTAAACTCGCCTACACCTCTACTATCACCGTGTGAAATTTCATGGAAATCGGAGTAGTCGTTTCAAAGTTCCATAATTATTTCCATTTCATTTTTTGAATCGCACACTGTTCATCGTTAAATCGACTCAGAAAGTGATTCTAAGCCGATTGGTAAAAAATTAAGGTGGGTCTTAGATCAATATATTTGACCACATATGGTGGTGTAGAGTATAAATACATTTTTCGTTTAATTTAATTTTTTTTTTTCTAATTTTGACCTTTGACCTCTGTATTTCAAAGGTTATCCTTGTCGAAGTTTTTTCTAAAAACTACACGCAAAGAAAAAATATGGTTCCTGTGACCATAAACTAAGAGCAACATACTATGGTTGTAATATATGATTCCAGGTTACAATAAGTATATTTGTACGTAATCATTATTATGATTCCAATTTATAATTTATTAGTAAAGTTCATAACCTTATTAATAAATTTTAGTAAGTTTTATAACCTATTCTTAAGTATTGCTTTCACTTTCATCATGTTTTTATCATCTAATAATTCCATGTTATCATATATATAAACTAATTTCATCATATATATAATTCCATTTTATCATATATATTATACCATTCTATCATATATATGAACTTATTCCATCATAAGTGTAATTCCATTTTATCATATATATAATCCCATGTTATCATGCATATAATTCCATTTTATCATATATACTATTCCATTCTATCATATATATGAAATAATTTCATCATATATATAATCCCATTTTATCATATATATGATCCCATATTTTCATATTTATATTCATTTGTACCACGATATGTGGTACATTCATCATACTGAATAAAAACAAAACTTGTCAATTTATATTTGTTCATATATAAACTAAATGAGAATTATAACTACTGGACTGATACACAAACATGTGTATTCAAAAGGCATTAAAATTTAATGGCTTAATGGTTGTAGAATTAACCAAATTTGTAAAATGAAATGAATGGTTATGTAATTAACTAAATTGTTGTAGAATTGACTAAATGATTGGATTTATTCATAAATATGATTTCATATAAACATATTTAAATACATATTATAATTCAGTGAACCATATTAAAATTTTAATTGTGGGTAATCATTAAATGATTAAACAGAATCATAAACGTTGCTATCATGAACACAATATATTTAATTCAATGAAAAACGGCTATATAATCATTGAATAGTTGTGGTGATCATGCTGTAACCATATTTTTTCTCTGCGTGTACAGAATGTATTTCCCGATATATATTATACTTTATTACATAATAACTTTGTTTAGTTTGAACATCAGTTCAAAAAAAGTTGACTTTATATCTAAAAAACTGCAAAAAATGCATTTTAGCCGAAATCCGCAAAATTCAAATCGCAGGTACAGCTTAGACATATATGGTATTCACCTAATTATTTTTTAATTTAATTTGCCATTGTGTTTTATATAAATCTGCAAAGTTTTGTATGAACTTTTTTGAAATTTGTTTAACAAACCTTTTTAAAGTTTGAAAATAGAGTTTTGAAACGGTCTTAAAAAATGTAAAAAATTTGTAACCGTGCATATAAAAGTGTTTGGGTTATCTTGCGGAAACAAAAATGTATTTTTCAATAATTATGGTTCAAATTGAATAGAAAATAGCTTTTTAATTAAACATTTATCTAAAAATTAGAAATGTCGCTGTACACTCCTTACACAAGTGTTCCAAAACACGTTAATGGTCTGGGGAATTCGTAATAACTTTAAAATTTTTTAATCGATTTTCTCTTTTTATATCTTATTTAATAGATAATTATGTGCAGATTAAAATTTAGGTGCAAAACAAAGTATTTAACAGCAACATTTTTCTAAATACTACAAAAATACCAATTTTTTCCCATATAAACGCACCCTACAAACTTCAGGGCTAGCGATTTTCGATTTCACTAATATTTCACACAGTTTGTTTTTGCAACCAAAAGAACAATTCTAGGGGGAGTTACGGTCAAAATTCGAATGTTGAAAAATTTTGGTGCAGCCTAATGTACATATACATGCATATGTACTATTAAAGTCAACACTGTGCTATTGTTATACTTTTAGTGAATTAGATATTTATAAAATACGAAATATAATTTGTATAAAATAAATTACTCTAGAGATAATAATCCGTTAGTATTGAATAGTTTTTGGTTTCATAAATAGAAAAAATGAAACTGAATTTTTAGAAATAAATGACTGGTAATGTTATTATTTTATTTTACATATAATTAAATATTTTTTGTTTGTTTTTAATTAAGACAAAATTCGAATATTAAATGACAAATACTGAACATAAAAACATATTAGAAACATACACACACATGATTCATATTAATTTTATTACAAAACAAATGAAAAAATAAAAACGAATAATTATAATTACAAAGTATTTTTTCATATATAAATTTTCATATATATTTAAAATAGTCATACTAATTAAAATTTCAGTTTTACATAACATTAGCAAAATAAAAGTAAATATATATTACAACTAAATTTAATGTTTTAATTTGAGTGATTCTATGGACAGCAACGAACTTGGTATCTATTCACTAATATTCACTATAGTTATTGGCAATTCCAAATCATAAAATTTTGTACTCATGGCTCTTTCCGGTAAAGTTAAATAAACGACCTTTTTCAAAGTGTAAAGTCTGAGAACCTATGAATATTTTTAAACGAAAAAAAATATTTCCGTACTTTGAACTATGTTCTCTAAAGATACTAAAAAATATTATACTGATATAAGTAGACAATTCTCTAGAAATTATAATATACCGTTTCTATCTTCAAAGATACAGTAAGCGTTTACAGCTAAAGTTTGATTTATGTTACACATGGTATTTGTGCATTTTCGTATATGATATTGCCTTTACTAGAGCAAGTTCACTTGTTTGGGGCTAAGTAATATAGTTTTTTAGATTTTAAATTGTTTAATAACATTTTTTAATTACAAAAATTTAGTTTATATACACTTTTATAAAAAAATTTAACTTCTATTCGATTTAGTTTGTTTGATGACGTATGTAAACTAATTTAGTATTTAGAATATCTACACGCAGAGAATGATTTATAATCATTGAACTATTCAATGATTATAAAGCCGTTTTTCATTGATTTAAATATACTGTGTTCATGATAGCAACGTTTATGATTCTGTTTAATCATTTAATGATTACCCACAATCAAAATTTTAATATGGTTCACTGAATTATAATATGTTTTTAAATATGTTTATATGAAATCATATATAATAAATCCAATCATTTAGTCAATTCTAAAATCATTTAGTTAATTACATAACCATTCGTTTATTTTACAAATTTGGTTAATTCTACAACCATTAAGCCATTAACTTTTAATGCCTTTTGAATACACATTTGTGTGTATCAGTCCAGTAGTTATAATTCTCATTTAGTTTATATATGAACAAATATAAATTGAGAAGTTTTGTTTTTATTCAGTATGATGAATGTACCACATAGTGTGTTACAAATGAATATAAATGTGTAAATATGGGATCATATATATGATAAAATGGAATTACATATATATGATGAAATTATTTTATATATATGATAAAATGGAATTATATATATGATGAAATTAGTTTATACATATGATAACATGGAATTATTAAATGATAAAAACATGATGAAATTGAAAACAATACTTAAGAAAAGGTTATAAAACTTACTAAAAGTTATTAATAAAGTTATGAACCTTACTAATAAATTATAAATTAGAATCATAATAATGATTACGTACAAATATACTTATTGTAACCTGGAATCATATATTACAATCATAGTATGTTGCTCTTAGTTTATGGTCACAGGAACCATATTTTTTCTTCGCGTGTATATAAAGTGGTTATCTAAATTTTGCTCATTGATATAAAACGACAGGTCAAATGCAGGTGATAACTAGCAGACAATGATAAAAATATTAATCAAAATGATATTGACATAAACGTCTCCGTTCAGAACTATTTTATCTGTATGTTCAATGATGATACAAACGAGGGGAATTTAATTGATGCAAAATCTCAATATAATTAGCACAATTCGAACCAAGGTCAAAACCACATTTTTTATTTTCGAACGTGGGACCAGTTAAGAATATATTGCGTATATAATTGGAATATATGAAACTAAGCTGTCTTGGAAAACATCGGAGCAAAACATTTACTCAGTGGTGCTGAAATTAAGATAGAACAATCAAAAACTGTAAAAATGTTTGACAAAATGAATAAAACCGTTTTACACAATAGAACGCTCCTTTGAAAGCTGTCGCCAATCTATACCTTCGTATAGAAAGAAAAATTCCCGAATTCAGTTCTTGAGTTTTACGATCTTCACCAATATCAATTCTGAATTTTATATAATCCGATTGAATATGATAAAAGAAAAGCCTCGAAAGCTGTGAATGTATACTCATTCGACGACAAACACTAGCCAATACGCCTGGATGCACTTAAGATACGAGAGTTATTCCTTCATTTTTAAATTCAAAAAGTATATAAATGCTTCATAAATATCATTGTTATTGAATTCTTGTTAATCATTGGATTAATATATCTTATTTCTGATCATTTTATTACATTTTGTACTACAATTTATAAAGCTACTTCTTCTGTTTACCAATTTGCTTAATAATTTTTGTTAGGGGTGACTGTCCAGTGTATCTTTAAAGATACAACCACTTTTTCTAAAATAACTTCTTTTTTTTTTGAAAAACTAAAAACTAAATTTTTTCGATATTTTACATATATTTTTTTTTGGGCATTTAAGGGTTAAGCTTTCTTACATCAAAGGTCAAAGTTAAATTTCTGAAATATAACACTGGTCGACAAAAAAAATCCTCCCCCATAGACGAATAGTTGAACTTGATATATTTTAATGTGCTAAACACGAATCTGCTTTCAGTTTCTTTCCATCAGGTCTGGATTTTTTTGTATGGACTTGTCTAATATTTCGCCCATAGTAAGGCCATTACTTTAGTATATTTCCTCATAACTCAAGAACGGTGTGTACGATTGACATAAGTGATACATCAAAAGAAGCGTGCTAAAAATATCTTGAAATCATTTTCATGCTAATTTTTTGATTTTTTTTTGTTACAAAAATTTATTTTAATAAATGAAAACATCAAAAATGTTACAATTTATAATCTTTTTTTTAAAGAAGGTAATGCTGCACGCAGAGAAAAAACATGGTTACAGCATGATCACCACAACTATTCAATGATTATATAGCCGTTTTTCATTTATTTAAATATACTGTGTTCATGATAGCAACGTTTATGATTCTGTTTAATCATTTAATGATTACCCACAATCAAAATTTTAATATGGTTCATTGAATTATAATATGTTATTAAATATGTTTATATGAAATCATATTTATGAATAAATCCAATCATTTAGTCAATTCTACAACAATTTAGTTAATTACATAACCATTCATTTCATTTAACAAATTTGGTTAATTCTACAACCATTAAGCCATTAACTTTTAATGCCTTTTGAATACACATTTTTGTGTATCAGTCCAGTAGTTATAATTCTCATTTAGTTTATATACGAACAAATATAAATTGACAAGTTTTGTTCTTATTCAGTATGATGAATGTACCACATATCGTGGTACAAATGAATATAAATATGAAAATATGGGATCATATATATGATAAAATTGAATTATGTATATGATGAAATTAGTTCATATATATGATAAAATGGAATTATATATATTACAACATGGGATTATATATATGATAAAATGGAATTATACTTATAATGGAATTAGTTCATATATATGATAGAATGGAATAATATATATGATAAAATGGAATTATATATATGATGAAATTATTTTATATATATGATAACATGGAATTATTAAATGATAAAAACACGATGAAATTGAAAGCAATACTTAAGAAAAGGTTTAAAAATTTACTAAAAATTATTAATAAGGTTATGGAACTTACTAATAAATTATAAATTGGAATCATAATAATTATTACGTACAAATATACTTATTGTAACCTGGAATCATATATTACAATCATAGTATGTTGCTCTTAGTTTGTGGTCACAGGGCCCATATTTTTTCTTTGCGTGTGCGAACAAAATAATGTATCTTCAAAATTGATGCAAAAATCGTGATTTTATTCACAGTTAAGTAAAAATACCCATGTTACATACAATTGCGTAGAAATACAGTGGTGGGCAAAAAAAAAAAAAAAAAAAAAAAAATAAAAAAATTATTTTTTATTGAAACAAAAATAGGTGGACTAGGTGGATTTTGACGAGTTAAACAAGAATCTGCATTCACTTTTTTCTATCACGTACTGATTTTTTTTAGGTACATGACTAATATCATCACCTTATTCAGCGGTCACACTATAAAATTCGAGAATGGTTTGTCAAATTTAGACTATAACTCAAGAACCGTTTACACGATTTTAATAAATGATACATCAAAAGATGCATACGAAAATTGTCCTCAAGGTGAGTTAACAGTATTTTTTATTCGCTCAAGAATTTCAGAGTTATGGATCAAAATTTTCACGATTAAAAAAAAAAAAAAAATATTAACTGGATAAAAAATTGTGTTAATTCAGCTCAAAGACAATATAGATCACTATCTATTGGAGTTCAATTTATCTTAATTGGACAAACAGTTTTCGAGTTATACAAGTGTGACTTCCTAAAGGCGGGGTCGTTGTAGTCATGCCCATAAAAAATCAATACGTGATAGAAAAAAAGTAAAAGCTGATTCTTATTTAGCACATTAATTTCCATCTAATCCACCAACTTTTATTTTTTTTTTTTGTATTTAAGACAAAAAAAAAAATTTTTTTTTGCCCACTAGTGTATGTCCACTTAACTGTAGGTATGCATGGGTATCCTAACTTAACTGTGAAATCAAGACAATTTTTATGATACGTGGCTTTATTTACTCGTAGTTTTGCCAGCTTTCAGATAAGAATGATAAACTGAAACATTTTTGCTGTTTTCACTTCTAAAAAGAAGTTTACATGCCTATTCACAGAAAAATTGTGACTGAAAAATAGTCATAAAATACAAATTGTGACTATAGTCTTTAATTTTCTATTCACAAACAAAAATATATTAATATTTCGTTTTCAAATTAAGACCTGATATGTAGACGGTCATAAGAATTGTGACTATCATAAAAATACATTTTAATTGAAAATAAAAAATATGAAAATATTAAAAAATGTGTTGTAGAAAAAGCAACGCATACATACATATTTGAAACAATTGAGGGCCAAAGAGCGATAAACCATATATACAACACACTCTTACTCTCATTTCCTGCAGATTTTCATCGGATTTTGCAGTATTATTTGCAAATTATCCATTCTTCTTTAAAAATTTCAAAATTTTTACAAAAAATTTTATTTTTAATTTTTATTTTCAATTGACAAGAAAAGTCAACATTTTTAAATGTTAAGCATGTTCTGTGACTATGCTAAAAGAATATAAAGTTATGACCGAGTCACAAGTATAGTCGTAACCTTTAGTCATAATAAAATTGTGACTTTTTTAAGACTTTTTCTATGAATAGGCATGTTAAGTAAAAAAAAAAAATCTTGAATTTAGCATGAACAAATTTTTTTTGACACTTATTTCGAAATATCTCCAAAACTATTGTGCGGATAAAAATTTGTTAGTAGAACGACTTAAAGATAATTTTATTCCAAATATATTTGGTGCATTATTTATATAAATCATGCATACCGTTCTCGAGTTATGGTGAAATATACTTGAGTAATCAGCTTATTTAGGGCGCAATATTAGACACGACCATACAAAGAAATCTTGACCTGATGGGCTCGAATATAGAATGGAGCTAAATTATCAATATTTGTTTAGAATTTTAAAATACCGATGTAATGAGTAATAAAGCATGTGTACTTTTAGAAAAAATTCAATAGTTTTTTCATTTTTAAAACATCAAATTTTTGAATCAAAAAGGGTCTTCAGCCTGAAAGTATATAATTTGAGCAACACACTGATTTTTTGTTTTGATATGGAACTACTCATTTAGCAAAATCATAATATTTCCATATTCAACTTAAAATAAGTGAGTTTAATATCACAAATATAAAATATATATATTAAGGACTGCGCATGAAAAAAATCCGTGCACGCTCTTGGGCTTATAACTATTAATAATTCTGTTAAATGGTTTGTATTTGCCATTATCCCTACTTGCCATGTGCAAAGTTTCATGGTAATAGCAAAACTGGTTTTTCTTAAAATGGAAGTTTAACAAAAAACACATAAACACACAATTCAAATTTTTTATGAAATCTTGCATTAGTCATATAAAATAATTGCAAGGAAAGCTGTTGTGCCGCAAAATACAGTATCTTGGATCATAATATTATACAAAGAAGTCATGATCATTGAATGATAATCTGGTAATAGAAGACAAATATTATCTTCAGGCTGTAGAACTCAAGCAAAATAGAAAGGATATTGAGAGAAATTCACCTCATCTCTGGAAGAAAAGTGTCACAAAAAGTTAATTGCTTTGAATCTTTATCAGAAAAATTGAAAGGGAGTCTAGCCTGAAGACTTATAGTGTAAGAAAAAAATCCTAATAGAAACGCAAGCAAGAATTTGGAGGTAAAAAATAACATTAAAGTTCTTCGGAAAAAATTTTTCAGAAATTTTTTTCCGTGTAGTAGACGATGAAACAATTGTACAGGTTGACTTTTTTCAACTTACTAGCCAGGAATTTTATGTCGCAGATGCTAGAGGGATTAAAGCAGAAAAATTTCGTGTATCAAAGAAATCAAAATTTCCAAAAAAGTTTTTGATTTGGGAAGTCATATGCATATGCAGGAATGAAGCATTTCATTCTTAAAAAATAGTTGCATTAAAACAGAAATATACGTGAATGAGTGCCTTTGGAAAAGATTTCTCCCTTTCCTAATTAAATTCAGTTATCCCCTGTTTTCTGGCGTGTTCCCGCTTCTTCTCATTACAATGACAAAACAATGGAGTTTTAACAAAGAAATTGTAAGTTTTTGTACCGATAGAGGCTAATCCACCAAATTGTCTAAAACTCCGTGCAATAGAAACATATTGGACTCTAGTAAAAAATAATTTAAAGAACATTAAAAGCTCAACATAAAATGAAACGGAGTTTAAAAACAAGTGGACTTATTCGAGCAAAAAAAATGGCCGAAACACAATAAAACCTTTTATTGGAAGAATTCTAGAAAATATCAAATATTTCCTTTAAAGCCAACAGAAACTTATTTATTGTTTTATGTTTAGAACTTGAACATAAAAGTCATTAATAAAAATATCACTTTAAAAAAATTTGCCCACTGGCTTAGTTTCTATAAGCAGATTTGCATACAAGGATTTTTTCGTGAGCAGTCCTTATACAAATTTTAAAAATAAAATAAATAAAAAATATAGAGTTTTAATTTTTTGTCTTAACTTTTTGGTACAAATATTTGCAATAAGTTTATCTTTATGATCAAAGAATAAAAATTTACATTTTTGCCATTTTAAAATTTTTATGATTTTTTGAAAAAGAAATGTTTGCACATTTTGTACGAAAATTTAAGTTTTTCATATTTAATTTTCTATAACATTATAAAATATTTTACATTTACTCGTATAAATTTAAAACCAAAAAATTCTTAATTTTCGAATGCAAATTCAATTTATATTCTTTTTTTTTGAATAAACTAAAAAAATTGTTCGTTTAAAGTATTACAAAGAGTCCAATCTTTAGGGAATTAAGTTTATGTAAACTTAACATTTTTTTTCTTTTATGATAGAAAATATAAGATGATTTCTCTACTACACGCTTAGTTTTAAACTTTTTTTAACTTTCTAGATTGAGGTCAGCCACTATTTGCATTTGTGTATGTCGATGATAAATAAAAAACTAAAATGAGTGAATGAGTACACTAAGAGAAAAAATTCGATTCAAAATCAACAACGTTTGTGGTCACATTGGTAATTTATGGTAACAGCTTTTTAATACCTTTCGTTAACAAATTTAATACAAAACATATGTAATTTAAAAATTTGATACCGAAATGGTTTCAACTTGGTGCCAATTAGGTATCGATTTTCAATAAAAATTGAACACGCAGTGTTTAATTTAAACACATACGGTGTAGATTCACTATTGACACAGAATGGTATCGTTTTCAACACGTTTGTGATTGATATTTCTCTGGGTGTATATGAAAATGTGAAAGCAAAAGTGTTAAGGGAATTTATGGAAATATTTATTGTTTGGAACAAAATGGTTGAATAAAAAAAATTTGAAGTATAACTGTCTAAATATTTTTAAAAATGTAAAATTAAGAAATAAGCTATTTTTAACTTTAAACTGGATCATGGTTTAGTGAGAATATGTACAGAATAAAGGTTTTAATTTGGGGAAAAAATTAAAAAGTTTTGACAAACTTTAAAAGTTTTCTAAGAGTTTTGCGATAAGATATTGTTGAATTTATATAACACCATACTCGTTGCACTGCACCGTGGGACAGAATTAACAGTTTTTGGAAATAAGTCTATAACTTCTAATCGGTTAGTTTGACTTATATAAATATTAAGGATTAATCATGGATACTCAAAAATAATTTCTTATAGATTTAATAATTCAATCCAAAAATCTCTTTGATTAAATAAGGACTGCACACGAAAAAATCCTTGCATGCAAATCTGCTTATAGAAACTAAACCAGTGGGCGAATTTTTTTAAAGTGATATTTTTATTAATGACCGTTATGTTCAACTTCTAAACATAAAAGAATAAACTAGTTCCTGTTGGTCTTTAAAGAAATATCTGATATTTTCCAGAATTATTCTAATTAAAGGTTTTATTGTGTTTCGGTCACTTTTTTTGCTGGAATAAGTCCTTTTATTTTTAAACTTCGTTTCATTTTATGCTGAGCTTTTTATGTCCTTTAAATTAGTTTTTACTAGAGTCCAATATCTTTCAATTGCATAGAGTTTCGGACAATTTGATGAAGTAGCCTCTTTCAGTACAAACTCTTACAATTTATTTGTTGCAACTCCATTGTTTTGTTGTTGTAATGAGAAGAAGCAGAAACATACCAGAAAATAGCGGATACACTGAATTTCAATAGGAAAGGAAGAATTATTTTCCAAAGGCATTCATACACGTATATTTCTGTGTTAATGCAACCATTTTTTAGGAATGAAGTGCTTCATTTCTGCATTTGCATATGACTTCCCAAATCAAAAACTTTCTTAAGAATTTGGATTTCTTTGATACATGAAATTTTTCTGCCATAATCCCTCAATCATCTGCGACATAGAATTCTTGGCTAGTAAGTTGAAAAAAGTTACCCTGTACAATTGTTTCATAGTCTACTATACAGAAATAAAATTTCTGAAAAAATTCTTCCCAAGTACTTTCATGTTATTTTTTACCTCCAAATTCTTGCTTGCGTTTCTATTAGGATTTTTTTCTTACTTTATATGTTTTCAGGTTAGACTTCCTTTCAAATTTTCTGATAAAGATTCAAAGCAATTAACTTTTTGTGACACTTTTCTTCCAGATATGAGGTGATTTTCACCCAAAATCCTTTCTATTTTGCCTGAGTCCTACAGCCTGCAGATACTATTTGTCTGCCATTACCAGGTTACTATTCAGTGATCATGACTTCTTTGTATAATATTATGACCCAAGAAATTGTATTTTGCGGCACAACATCCTTCCCTGCAATTATTTTATATGACCAATGCAAGATTTCATGAAAAATTTAATTTATTTGTTTAGGTGTTTTTGTTAAACTTCCATTTTAAGAAAAACCAATTTTGCTATTACCATGAAACTTTGCACATGGCAAGTGACCTTAATAGTAAATACAAATCAGTTAACAAAATTATAAACTTTTCATCACATCAAAAGTTATAAGCCCAAGAGCATGCACGGATTTTTTCGTGCGCAGACCTTATATTTTTAAATATCTCCTTTATTTTACGAGGGCGGATCAATATTTCCGTGACTTTTCGAACTTCCCTCGTAGTTATATGAAATGCAACACTGTTCCCATCAAGTACCACCTGTTAATAGACTACAGTCAAATTTTGAGCAAGTGTCGTCATTTACTTCGCATTTAAAAGCTATTCAAAACATACAACCTCGTGTATTTTTCTAAAAATGGAAAAAGTGAATTTCGAGTGCTCATTAAACATTATTTTTTGCGAAAAAAAACCGTCAATCAAACCAAGGAAAAGCTCGATAAATACTATGGGGACTCTACACCATCGATTTCAATGGTAAAAAAGTGGTTTACTGACTTTCGTTGTGGTCGTACAAGATTTGGACGGCCAATTGAAGTCAGTACACCCGAAAATGTCGAAAAAATCCACGATATGGTGTTGGCCGACCGAAGAGTAAAAGTGCGTGAGATTGTTGATACCATAGGCATTTCATATGGCAGTGTGGTTTCGGTTTTAAATGATCAGCTAGGTTTAAGAAAGTTGTCTGCAAGATGGGTGCCGCGTTTGTACTCAATTGACAATAAACGTAAACGTGTGACAACTTCAAAGGATTGTTTGGAGTTGTTTAACCGCAATCCGAATGAGTTTTTGCGGCGTTTTGTATCTGTGGATGAAACATGGATCCATTGCAATGGGTTTCTCCGGGTGAACCTGCTCCAAAGAAGTCCTTGGCCAATAAGGTGATGGCAACAGTTTTTTTTGGATGCACGCGCGATAATCCACATCGATTACCTTCAAAAGGGAAAAACAATAAATGATGAATATTATGCCAACTTATTAGACCAATTTAATGAGGATTTAAAAAGAAAACAACCCCATATGGCCAAGAACAATTCTTTTTTTATCAAGATAATGCACGGGTGCACACGTGTGCAGTCTCAATGGCAAAACTCTATGAATTGTGCCACGAATTGGTACCTCATCCGCCATATTTTCCGGATTTAGCGCCTAGTGACTGCATCCTATTTCCAAACCTAAAGAAATGGTTCGGTGGAAAGAGATCCAGCTCCAACGATGAAATTATTGACCAAAAAAATGCCTATTTTAAGGACCTCGAAAAATCCTATTTTTTGGAAGGGATACAAAAACTTGAGAAACGTTGGACTAAGTGTATTGAGTTAAAAGGAGATTATGTTGAAAAATAAATTTTTGTTTTGCAAAAAACACTGTGTTTCATTCAAAAAGTCACGGACTTATTGATCCGCCCTCGTATATTCTAAAACCTATTTAAATTGATTTTCTTTAACTGGAATTTCTATTCTTCAAATTACATCATATAAAATATTTATATTTGTTGCATGCTATTTTCAAAATGCATTTATTTCTATATTATATCTTCGTATAAAATTACCAAACTTTTTCTTGAACATGGTAAATAAAATATTTTATTTATTTTTTTTTGTAAATAAATATTCTATGATAACTAATCAATATTTTGTGGTTTTATATCCTTAGGTTTGTAGTAAATAGCTGTTACATATAGATAGTATATATGAATGTATTCTCTGGTTGTTTAAATATTTGTTTACACTTTATTCCCTCAGCACGCAATTGTATTGAAAGGTGCAATTAAGTGTTAAAATTCATTAATTATAATTCTTTTTAGCACATATCCTGAGAACTCAAGCATGCAAAGTTTAATTATTTAATTATATGTATTCTCAGAAGAGTAAATGTAATGATTATAAAGGTAGAAAATAAATAGTAGAATATGGTAAGTTTTATTTAAAATGACTTAAAGCTGAAATGCTCTTAATGTTCTAAAGGATTTTTTTATTTCTAGATTAAATCTTACTAATTTTCGATTTGAAATATATACAGAAAAAAAGTCATGGTTTTCAAACTTGCATTCTACTTGTTAGCCACAACTTTGGAAATCAATAATGTTGGTATAAAATAATAATTTATGAGAGCTGCATTCCCATTCCGGTAGCATATTAGTATGGCCGCTAGGTAAAATAATGAATTAATCGTAAACTTTTTCAATAAGGTTCATCCTTTTGTGCCAAATTTCATCAAGTAATCTAAAAAATTTCGAATGGACAGGGTTAAACAATTCTTTCCATAAAATGCCAATATTTGCAAATTTAGTTATAGTTTTTATACCCACCATCAAAAAGAGGGGTGGTATATTGATTTTGTCATTCTGTGTGTAACATGTCGAAAAAATCATTTAGGACCCCATAAGGTATATATTTTCTGGGTCCTGCTTAGATTCTGAGTCGATCAAGCTATGTCCGTCTATTGAAAGCAGGATAAGGTTTGAACGGGACAATGAAAATTGACAAAATCGTTTAATAAACAAAAAAGTTAAGGGCAAAATACTAGAATACTTGTACAGAGAGTTCGAGGGTCGATACAAACTTGGAAAGCAAGAATGGGTGTGGTCCGCCTACTTTACCGCCCACCTCCCATATAAGGTATAATGTCAACGAAAATTTGTGCAAATAGTTCAAGAATCAATGTAAACTCGGAAACAAAAAATGGGCTTGGTCCGCCCACTTTACGCAAAATTTTAAAAAGTTGATGGAGGGCATATACATTGCGGAGCACAAATGAGTACATATTTGTAATTTGTGCATTTGACATTGCATAAAAATTAAAATAATAAAGCAAATCCTAAAATTTTTTCTATATTTTATGTTTAGTATTTAATAAAATAATTTATAATTTAAAAACAAAAACATCAAACTATAAGAAAAAATCCAACAAAACGAAAACAACTCGCATGTACTCAGTTTGGCATCTGAGGGATTTTATAGTATTTTTAAAATATTTTTTATAACAATAGAAATATATTGGAATACAGTTTAGTGTAGTTTATAGATAAGGTACTTTTTTTTTTATTCCAATGAAGTATAGAATTAGATTATGTATTAGAAAGAGTATGTCTTTTAATAAAGAATGGGTCAAAAATAGATGTAAATTCAAAATAATAGCAGAAAAAATTCAAAAACTGTATTTGTGTCTTAAATATCCAACATAGTTTTGCTGTTAATTTAAATCCGTATATACTTTTTAAAAAGGATAATTTCTTGTCTTTCTAATATAGTTTAAAAAATTCAATTTGTTCAAATGGTATTTTATATACAACACTTTATGCATTATTCAAAGAAGGGTGTTATCAACACTTTAATGATCACTTTTAACTTTTCTATTTATTAGTAAGTAAAAAAATGTATTCTTAGAATTATAACATGTTTTTTGGCTGAATGGTACTGTCCATCCTCCCGTCTATACATTTGGGTTAAATGGGACGAAAATTACGCTTAATTCAAGAAAAAGTGATATCCAAATTTTGATGATCACTTTCTATTTTTTCTATTTATTAGTTAGTAAACAAATGCATTTTTAGAATTCTAAAATATTTTTTTTGGCAGCATGGCAATGTACGTCCGTCTGTCTACACATTTGGGTTTAATGGGACGAAAATTTCACTTAATTCAGGGAAAGGTGGTATAAAAATTCTACTACTTTCGTTTGGTTATCATATTAATCAAAAAGTAGAAAAAAAAAAAATATTTTTTGAATTTTAAGATTTTCTTGAAAGCATTCTAATATCCGTCCATCTGTCCGTCTGTTTGTGAATTTTTGCAAACTTCCCAATTCAAAATCGTTTAACTTTTGACTCAATAAAGATAATGACTAAAAGTTGTCTTTCTTCCATAGATAATTTTGCATTTTAACCAACTACATAAAATATAATAAAATCGGTTGAAAATATTTGACTATATATGGAAAAAACTTAACCGAGATCTTGTAAAATTGAGATTTTTGAAATTTTAAATGTATATAACTCGAAAAATATATAAGATAAGTAATACATGCAATCATGTTTTCTAAAGGATTTATTAAGGGCTTTAAAATCTTGGAAGTCGGGTAAGGAACTAAAATTCGTTAGTGGTTAAACATTTTCCATGATACTAGTACTCTAGTTTGATATGAATATTGGATCCAGCTTCTAAACTCAAAATGCTACTGTCCTCTGCTACGCCTGTGTGAAATTTCATGCAAATCCAACTAGACGATTAGAAGTTACAGATTTATTTCGATTCTTCCCCACAGTTTAACGTTTGATAAAGTAAAGAAAATGTCTGCACTTAAGCTGTTTTTTGTATGAAATCTACTGGAGTTTTTTTGAAAAAAAATTATTTTCTCAAATCGGGCTATATATGCGCACGATTTTTTTCATTAATATTAAAGTGGACAGTATATACTATTTTTTAGACAATTTTCAGGACAAACATCCTGTAACATTTTAAGTTACATTCCATGAAAGTTGAAAATTAGTGTATTTTAGGACAATTTTCAAAAAAATAATAAAAATACTAGGACAAAATATAATTTACAAATACTTGAAGAAAAGTACACTTAAACATCTGAATTAGATGCTTTAATTTTAAATTTTTACCTTAAAAGACTTTTTATTAAAAATAAATACACTGCAATCTGATGAAAATTGAATTTTATACTATTTTTAAAAAATTTAAAAAAATTCTTAACTTTGACAGCTCCTTATAAGAAGACAGCACAACCTAGCTTAAAGATTTTAATTGGTGTTGATATATAATTTTGTCTATTTTTATTCGGTACCCAACTTTATTACAAAACTTAAAATTTTAATATTCAATTAAGCGCCACTTTTGACACATTTTACCCCAACGTGCGACCGGTGTAATTATAATTATTAGTTTTATGGCCGCTATGACCAATTGCAAAAATGTTTAAGAAAATGATAGTTACAAAATATTACCACTTACGCTGCAATAGTTCTTTACATATGCAATAATAAATATTTGGTTTGCATGAGGGGTTTTATCTTTCCCGATCTTGTCGCAAAATAAAATAGTACTTTTTTTGTTTGTGTATTTAGATCTGAAATTGAAACATAAAAAAATTTTAATTTTTTTACATCAAATGGTAATATTTTTCATTGGTTGTGATTTTGCCAAGATTTCATCCGTTTTTATATATTTAAATAATTAAAAAATAATAATTAAATTAAAATTAAAAAAATCAGTTGACTACATTTTAGTTGTAAGTATCAACTTTTCTTAGTGCTTAATAAATTTATTATAGAAAATAAAAAATAAAATTTGATTAAAAATTACTTTCCAATTCTTTTCATCCTTTCTTTCACAGCTGGTTTGGTGTTGTTAAAATAAATAAAATTTATGATTCAGTTCACGAATCCTTTTGTTTGTCTTCTGGTGTAAATGAACAAGTAAATTTGTTAAAATGAAAAATTAAAACAATAAACAATACTGCTGTTAAAACACCACAATAAATAAATGAATAAATAATAATTTTACTTTAAAACGACCATATGTTATGCTACACACTTTCATATATAAAATAAATTTTATGTTGATTTAATAATCTGGTGGATAAAAAAAATTAATATGCAACAAATCCTCTTATTGTATTTTCCTCAAAAACTAATGGCTACTGATTTCTTTAGTCCATTTGATAACATATAATTTTAAGCATTTTCATGTTACAGACAATCTAAATACATATTAAATATTTAAAGGTTGAATATAAAATCAGATGAAAATTAGACAAGTAAATGAAATATGTAAAAATATCTTTTTGAGCTTAGAAAGCAAGTTTGTAATAAAACTTTATTTTACAAAAATAAAAAAAAAAATAAATAAAAAAATACTTAATGCCGACTATAGGACACAACATTTCAAAGTTAGTGCAGAACAATTTTATTTTGTGATATTTCCAAATTTGTTTGTTCAGTTCTTATGTTTGTGTATATATGTATGTATTTTTTATTTATTTCTTTCACTCTTTTATCGTTTTGTTGTCATTAATTTATTGAACTTTTACTATTGTATTTATGTATTGTATACATGACTTATTATTCATGTTGAACCACAAAGATTTACGCTGTGGTTGGTTAAACACATATATGGACACTAGGGTGGTTTTATTGGTATGAAGAAAAATTAAGGTCTCAGTCTACGCCACAAAACTTTATGGAAAATTTAAAAAAAAAAAAAAAAAATGCACTGTTTTCTGTCTGAATATTTGTAGGAAGAATTTAATTAAATGAAGATTGATTATTTTTCTAAGTAGTTTGCAATTTGAATTCATATGGAACAAAATTTAGAACAATATCGGAATAATTTTATTTCTTAATATAATCGTTAGGATATCTTAACCTACAAATAAATAAAAGTACAATATTTAAGATTTCTTCCCTGTTTTTTGCATGGTTAAACAGGCTTGCAAACTTTTAAGAACTAATTAGAGTTTTCAAAACTGCGTACACCTTGTAGATTCATACTTTAGGATTTTAAAACAAATAATCTAAAATCAAAAGATGGTCTGTACTTAGCCCTATTGGGTGGTTGGGTTGGTTTTCTACTATAAAATCATCTCCGTTAAGATACCTTTCAGAAATGAGTCTAGTGCTCAAGGCTTCTTTATCTTGTCTGTGTATTTCTTCTGAAAGGAAAATTTTATTTTTAAGAAAAAAAGTGTAGACCCTCTTTTCGCCAAATTCGATAGATCATTTTGCTCTCTATTTAATTAAGGAGTGCATTAGAAAAAATCTCAACACACGTTTCGCCTCATTACTTTTTTCGGAAGCAATATTTAAATTTGTTTTTTTTTTTTTTTTTATCTAGTTATCATTGAAAAATATGTCAGTTATAATTTTTAATGACAATCATGTTGATTTGTTGTTAGTTTGATCAAAATGAGTGATGAAAAAAATGTACGGGCTACAAGTTATTAAAAATTTCAAAAAATCCAAATTTTGTATTTAGAGTTATTTTTCTAAACAAAATTAATATTTGAAATTAAATAAAATCTACATTAATTAAGCTATACTTGTAAAATTTTAGTATAATATAAAAAAAGTTGTCATTAAAAGAAAAAAATAAATAGATACCCAAAATTTCAGTTCGGGCAAAACTTGCTTCAAAAATTGACTTTTTTCAGTAAAATGGTCACCCTGTCGTTAAAAGAGACGTTGCTTATTAAATATTTTTCGTGTGTTTAGCTAACATATGTAGGTAAGTTTTCAAGGTATTATTTTTTTAATTTCAGCTTTGACATTTTTGAGCTCCACAAAACTTAAAAAAACAAAAATTAAAATTAACGAAATTCTGATAGGGCTAGCGGGGAGACTGTTATGCCAACTGCCCTCGGTTTTATTTTACATGAATTTATGTTAAGTATTCTTTTAGAAATATGAAAAAAATGTATGGGCCAGAGAAAAATAATGGATTTTAAAGTGAAAAAATTTTACCACCTTTTTGAAAAAAATCATAAAAAATCTCAATTTCTTTCAAACTTTCTAATTCAAAATAATATAACTTTTTATCTAAACTACATCGGAATATGATCCTTGCAAGGAAATTGTTTAGAATTTTATACAAAATCCAAGGAATATTTTGGAAAAATTATAAGACCCAAATTGAGCCCGCCAAGTTAAAAAAACTAAAAAAAAAACATGTTCCAAAATAGGTCAAAATTTTACTTTGATACAAATATCTCCTAAAATAAAAAAGATAACCCACACATGTAAGCGTATTTTTTGTAGAGAATTATGTGCAAAATTTTTTCAAAATCAAATCATAAATGAAATTTTGGCGATTTTTTAAACAATTTTCATACCCGAAGTGACCAACTTTGGAGGTTCACCCCCCATTACCCAGACTCGCTAATAACCTGTCCTCCTCCAAATCAATTGGCATACACCTCAGCATTGTCCATGTGAAATTTCATTCAAATACATCCAGCAGTTCTAAAGTTACAGAATTATTTCCAAAAAATTTCGTTTTGGGAACACTGTGATATGTAGATTATAAAAAAAATCTGATTTATATAAAAATAAAAAGGAAGATAACTAAGAAAAATAAACTTGTACTTACCCTTGTAAATGCACAAATAATGTTTTTTTATGATATTATTTCTCCTGAAATGACTAAAGTTCCAATAGCCACAGTAACGTATGAGTATCAAACAATATCCTTATATATTACGTATACGCCTTGGACAGATTTATTATAATCTGCAATAGTTTTGCAATATTAATATAAAGTTTATATTATTCTTTAAAATGTTCAAATTATATGTAAGTATTTATTTTATTTACAATAAAAATATCAGCTATTAAACCAAAAACTCAGAATAAGTAAATTATTTATATAAATATTATTACACAATTAATACTCTACTCTAGTCAATCGCAAATTTCCTTAAAATCACTTCAAATCTCAAACCATAGATTAACATAGATATATAGCTCTGTTGTCAAAAACCTATGTGGGTTGTCAAAAAAATCTAAGTATAAGAATGTGTTAGTAAAAGATTTCATTGAAAACTAAAACAGTTGAAGTACGTGTGCGTTCTTGAGTATTTTTTTTTTTCAATTGAAATTTTTTTAAACTTTATATCTATGTTAATAATCTATGTCTCAAACTATTCAAATTAAACTCCTACAATATTTTTGTATTGTTAATTTTACATTTTATTACTTTAATCTTCGGATAATTCTTTTAAAATATGAATATAAATTCCTAAGCTTATGACTTTGTTCCTGTTCAGTTAATTTTCCTTCTTTTCAACTTTATTATTCAATCTTGTCTTGTTTTACGTTATTTGGTATGCTTAAATTATTTTTAGCATAAATGTGATAGTAAATTGGATTTTTTTTTTGTCTTTTCCTCTTTGTATTTGTTTTTGATAACGGCGGCAACTGAAAGAGGCAAAAAATCAAGCGTAGAGAATTTTTAATTTAATCGTTTAACACTTTAAAGTTTACAATAAACTTTGTTAACAAGTGACAATGTCTTGGTTTCTTTTCACATTCTCTTTAGACTTTATTAGGCATTTCTAAAACTCTAAATCTCTGTAGAAAAACCTAAAAATTTAAAACTTTGTGGCACGTTAAGGAGGGTGACCAAATAATGTAAATTGAATATAAATTTAACCCCTAGTGCCTTATGTATATTTATGTAATATTTGACTATAATATTAATAATTCATAGCTATACACAATAAAGTAGATAAAAAGTGAATTTTATTAGGAATTTTTAAAAAATCTTGTATTTCATGGAATAATTTAATAATAAATTACAATGGTCGAAAAAAAAAATCGCTTTTCCTCCTTAAAAAAAGGTAAAGTTTTTGGAATTTCCCGTTATAAAGAAGTATTTGATTTCAGTTTTTTTTTTTTTTTTGCTATCACGTACTGATTTTTTTATTTTTGTCTTAAAGCTAAGACCTGTCTACGAAAAAATTTAACATTTTAATTTTTTCATAAAATGAGATTCTACATATAAGCTTCAATAAAATGTTGTAATATATTTATATTAAAGGTAAAAAAGTAAGGACTGCGCACGAAAAAATCTGTGCATGTAAATCTGTTTATAGAGACTAAACTAGTGGGCGAATTTTTTTAAAGTGATATTTTAATTAATGACTGTTATGTTCAAGTTCTAAGCATAAAAGAATAAATAAGTTTCTGTGGGTTTTTAAGGAAATATTTGATATTTTCCAGAATTCCCGTTTTATTTTATACTGAGCTTTTAATGTCCTTTAAATTATTTTTTACTAGAGTCCAATATGTTTCAATTGCACGGAGTTTCGGTCAATTTGATGGATTAGCCTCTATCGGTACAAACTCTTACAATTTCTTTGTTACAACTTCATTGTTTTGTTGTTGTAATGAGAAGAAGCGGGAATAGGCCAGAAAGCAGGGGATATACTGAATTTTATTAGGAAAGGGAGAAGTTTTTTCCAAAGACACTCATTCTCGTAAATTTCTGTGTTAATGCAACTATTTTTTAAGAATGAAGTGCTTCATTCCTGCGTATGCATATGACTTCCCAAATCAAAAACTTTTTTGGGAATTTTAATTTCTTTGATACACGAAATTTTTCTGCTTTAGTCCCTCTAGCATCTGCGACATAAAATTCCTGGCTAGTAAGTTGAAAAAAGTCAACCTGTACAATTGTTTCATCGTCTATTACACAAAATCAAAATTTCTGAAAAAATTCGTCCGAAGAATTTTAATGTTATTTTTTACCTCCAAATTCTTGTTTGCGTTTCTATTAGGATTTTTTTCTTATACTATAAGTCTTCAGGCTAGACTTCCTTTCAAATTTTCTGATAAAGATTCAAAGCAATTAATTATTTGTGACATTTTTCTTTCTGAGATGAGGTGAATTTCTCTCAAAATCCTTTCTATTTTGCTTGAGTCCTACAGCCTGAAGATAATATTTGTCTTCCATTACCAGATTACCATTCAATGATCATGACTTCTTTGTATAATATTATGACCCAAGAAACTGTATTTTGCAGCACAACTGCCTTCCTTCCCAATTATTTTATATGACTAATGCAAGATTTCATGAAAAATTTGAATTGTGTGTTTATGTGTTTTTTGTTAAACTTATATTTTAAGAAAAACCAGTTTTGCTATTACCATGAAACTTTGCACGTGGTAAGTGAGGATAATGGCAAATACAAACCAGTTAACAGAATTATTAATTTTTCTCATCATCAAAAGTTATAAGCCCAAGAGCATGCACGGATTTTTTCGTGCGTAGTCCTTATCTCCTTCACCATTGATCGGGCTTTCCGTACTATACCTTTGTCAAGATTAGTGGAAGCTCTTCGTTACTAAAACTGAAAATCTTGCCATCTTTGTGCTATTCTATTTGACATAGGAGTAATTTTGTAATTTTAAAAAATTTACACTTGCAGACACCCAACTTCTTCTTCTTAAATGATTTTTTCTAGGTGTTACACACGGAACGACAAACTTAGTATACCCTCTTTTACCACTAGTGGTGGTGGAGGGTATAAAAACTGAAAGCAGCAGGCAAAAATTCAGCTAATGACTGCGCACGAAATAATCCGTGCATATTTTAAGGCTTATAACTTTCGTATACCTAAACAAGCGCGAATTTTATATTCGTCTTGGTCGAATCTATATACCCATCATCAACTTTTTTAAAATTTACGTTATATGGCAGGTGGGCGGTAAAGTGGGCGGGCCGAGCCCTTTTTTTTTCCGAGTTTACATTGGTCCTTGAACTATTTGTACAAAATTTCGTTGACGTTTCACCTTATATGGGAGGTGGTTTTAATCGACCCTCATACTATCTACACAAAATGTTGTTGTCGTACATGCTTTTGTTTAAGAGATATCAACAGAAAAGTACGAAACGCACATTTTTTGTTTCTAGTATTTGGCCCATAACTTTTTTTGTTTACTAACCGACTTTACTCATTAACAAACAAACCTTATATTAGATAAATATTTGTGACAAATTTCGTCCCCCTACGTTGTCCCGTTCGAGCCCCATCCTGCTTTCAGCAGACGGACAGACATAGCTAGATCAACTCAGAATCTAACAAGTACCCAGAAAATATATACTTTATGAAGTCTTAAATGATTCCTTCGACATATTATATACGGAATGACAAAATGAATATACCCCCCATCCTTTTGAAGGTGGATATTAAAAAATATTAGCAACGATAACTCGTTTATACTTATTATTACTCTCAGTAGCTGTGTGCTAAATTTTGTTGGAATAGGATGATTAGTTTTGCTTAATGCTATTTTTGTTTAAAGAATTGTTGCTTTGTAGGCCAGTTATTCTACTCTTTAATTGTAAAGCATTATGTATTAAAGACTATTTATAAATTATTCTTTTATTTTTAAAATTGATTTAAAATTTACTTTGTTTAAGAGATAGAACTTTACAACAATTATTTGCAAATACGACCTCACTGTACTGATAATACGCTAAAAATTTACTAAAATGTTCAACCCTTTACTGTGGTATATTTGTATGTTCTCTTTTCCAAAATAGCACAGAGTAGCCAAAAAAAAAAAAAAAAAACAGCTAGAGCAAACAAGACACAAAAAAAAAAAAGGATGCTGATATCAAAATTCGATATCAGCAAACAAAATCATCAGTGCCATCATTACTATTTAAGTACTTGCTGAAGATAGTGTAGGAATTTTAGATTTTTTCATTTTTAATGTATGATACTGAACCCTTGCCGCTATGGTCGCTGATGATAGCTATGATGTTGATGATGATAATGATGACGATGGCTAAATATATTTTGGAATTCAGCATATTGCACATATATTAACGTTCATAAAGAAAACAGGAAATAGGAAATGTAGTAGCAGGAAAAGAAATACCAAAGTTTGCGTTTGTTCAGTCATTTGTATTTATCAAAAAATTTTCCAATTCATTGGCACTTAATGTTTGTTTTTCATTTATGCCACATTCCTTTGAAGAAACATGGGTATAAAGCAATTTAAATTAGCTAATATTTTCTCTTCATTTTTGGAATTTTGAATTTGCTTTCTTCACTATCAATTTGTTGCTATCAACTGCTCGCAAGAAAAGGAATGTTCATAATGTTTTTGTAAAACATTATTATCAGCAGACATTTCACTAAAAAAACAGTATTTTAATGCTTAATTCGAAGTTGCTAATTTGGGAAAAGCTTAGTAGAAAAATATCCCTTGGTATTTCTTTGTTTCTTTTTTTTTTTTTCTTTTTGGTACAAAATAATTGTTTAGTAATTGTAATGGGGTCTGATTGTAATTGAAAGAATTTCATTTTTTAATATGAAGATTCCAAACCGAATATAAGCATAGTTGCTTACTAGCAATATATTTTAAATTCATAGTTTCTTCTTTTCTTGAATTTCGTTTAAATATATTTTTAGTTTGATTTAAAATTTAATTTCAAACACATCATTCCTTCATTGAGTTCATTTTGCAAAATGTTAAATTTATCAAAGGTTAAGACTTTTAAAATTAAAAACAAAACATTTTTATTTCCCTTGATTATTTTATACATTAAATGATGTCCTTTTGCATGAAACACATTTAAGAATTTTTATTTAATTTTTAATTCATTTGTACTATAGAGTACCCGATCATAGCTGTGGATAAAACTTAATTAGTTTTTTTTACTTTGGCTTGTGTTTTTGTAGAGAGATGTTTTCCTTTGGCAAACGCCTTTAATTACGGCTTTATGAAGTGTTATTTTATGTATATATGTTTTTCTTATAACCATAAATTTTTAAATACTTAATTACTAACTGTATGCTAACAAGCTTCTTTCTACTGGGGTATACATGTGTATTAGACTGTTCGAAAAAATCTTAACAGACGTTTTGCCTCTTAATTTTTTTCGGAATCAATATTATTTTTATTTTTTATTTTTTTTGATTTGGCTATCATGGAAAAATACGTCAGTTATTACTTCTAATATAAACCATGTTGATTTGTCTTGATTTTCATCAAAATGAGTGACGAAAAAGATTTACGTACTACAAATTATTAAAAAATTTCAAAAAAATCCAAATAGGTTCTACAAATAATTGGCCACAGAATTAAATTTCTGACGTCAAACTGTTTCTAATGTTATTAAACAATATCAGCAGAATTTGACCATTGATATGAAATCTGGTTGGGAAAGAAAAATAACGACCACATGATATTGGGAAGGCTGGAAAATTGAAAGCATATTGAAAGAAACTCCAAACACATCTGGTAGAAAAGCAGCTCAGTTATCTTAGTGCTTCGACTATTTGGTGCGAAAATTTAAAGCAAATGCAGAGTTGATAACATATAAAGTCCAAAAAGTTCCAAACAGGAATGCTGCAAAAAATTTAGAGGCCAAGAATAGGACACGAAAATTAAAATCAAATTTCATACAAAAATACTCAAGTTATATAATTGACTGAGAAACGTATGTGCTGGCAGAATTTTCGCAGCTTATGTGTCAAAACTTTTTATTGTTAATGTTCGAGGCAGTGTTAAAGATAAGTTTGGGACCCAAAAGCAGAAAAAATTTCTTACAAAATTCCTAGTATAGCAAGCTTTCTGCAATTGCGGCAAAACAGGAAAGTCATTTGATATATTCGGATCTATAAATACCAAAATATGCATAAAGGAATATTGACAAAAAAGACTTCTTCCTTTCGTAAGAGAGCACAGAGTGTCCACATATTTTTGGATGATATTTTTCTGTGATCTGTAATACATTAGCAAGTAAATAAAAAAAGAATGAAGACTCTAACATCAACCATTTCCAAGTTATTGAATATTATATATGTTAAGATTTTTTCGAACGCACTGCTCAATAAAAAAATCTTATAAAAGAGAAAAATCACTCAAAAATTTTATAGATTATTCAAAAAGGAATTATAATTAAAATATGACGAACAATCAAACCATTTTTCATATGAAATATAACCTAAATTTGTATGGGAATTTTGTGGATGATTTTTCATTGTATAATTTTTTGGTAGCCGTTCTATGTTATATTTATAAATTTATTACAATATCTTTAACAGATGTACAATCAAAAATTTATGAGAAAGAAATAAAAAATAACGGTTTTTTTTTAATAGAAAATATCAGATTTTTTCTGGCTATATTTTTTTGGGGCATTTGGCCTTTTCTGACCTTTTCTAAAGTCCAATTTAGCCTCTTTTTTTCTCACCTCCTGGCAACACTGGTTAGTAGAATTAATGTCAAGGAATTTTTCTATCTTACGACATGTAATATGTCGTCATTTCTTAATCAGTACACGCACAGAATCAGTGTTTTTTAGCAAAACAACAATTTTTAGAAGGTCTTCACAAAATTCGTTCTGGAGACAACTGTGTCCACGATTGTATTCAGCATGCTAGCAATATAAAGTGACCAAATATGGAGCTTTATT
Source organism: Protophormia terraenovae (assembly GCA_951394005.1). Classification (NCBI taxonomy): domain Eukaryota; kingdom Metazoa; phylum Arthropoda; class Insecta; order Diptera; family Calliphoridae; genus Protophormia; species Protophormia terraenovae. Next base: position 114,402,422 of record OX596077.1, on the reverse strand, counting down.
TCCAAAAGTTAATTTAAGTTAACCAATATATTGTTTTTCAATTAACTGTAGAAAATAATAGCATACAAATTTTTTATTTAGAAATAGCAGAAATATCCCTATAATAAACTTTCTGAGTACATTATCCCTCCAAAGCTACATATTTTATGATTCCAGGGTAAGTTTAATGTAAGTTACGTAGTTTTGCTGTTTCGCAAAATATAAAAAGGCATCCCGCGTGATTCTTGCAGCAATATTAAGTAGAATTTTATAGAAAATCTAGGGGATATATTTAAATAAACTTTGGAGCCAAATTAAGTCCGCCAAGTTTAAAAAACTTTAAAAGAACGAAATGCCGAAAAATGAGGGTGAAATTTGCTTCAACCTAAATACATATCTCTTAAACTAAAAGCGATATTTTATATCAAGTACGATAAAGCAAAGCGTCCAAAGCTTATGTAATTTGGTACAAATTTCACCGCGTTTGGTACGTTAACTTTTTTAAGGACTGCGAAAAATTAATATCACATTCTTTTATACCTTTCAATTATCTACAAGGCCTCGCTATGTTAATTATAGTATTTGCATAAATTGTAAAAAGATATTACCCTAATGCACACATTGCTTAAACGATGTGTAATGTGTTCATTACACATTATTTGACTCGAACGTGTCATTTATTAATAAATCCGGTTTACACGATATTTTGGACAATTTCTATAAAAGCGGAATTTGTCAGCAGCGTTACCAATGAGAATTTTTTAAAAGTGTCCAAAAAGGGTATTTTTTTGAAAAAAGGGGGCCAAGTGCTTTAAAATCTAAAAAACTTCTTAAAATTGGTTTATTTGATAACAATAAAAACAAAAAATGTATTTTGAGAAAAACTACTAAATCGAATTCTATTATTAACAAAATAATTTATTTATAATTATTTTGCAACAATTTTTATTATTGTGGTAATTATTGAAGTATAATAAAACTAAATCGAACATTTTTATTTATGCTGCTTTAAGTGCTCATTCTAATAATACTTACTGAGACTACTATTTTCTGACTGTTGTCTTCTTAATACTGAATTTTACTACCCTAACCATTACATACCTATATACCTATCTTTTACTTTGTTAATATGTATGGTTTATTACTTTCTACTATTACTATTACTTACCTGCTACTGATCACAATACAATTGCTACTAATAGTAATTTTCTCTTTTTTATAGACGTTATAAATTTTGGCAGTTTAAGTTTGAAATAACTAAATTAAATAAAAGTTGCAAAATTAAAGTTTCCAACCACAGCTATTACTGACAACTAGTTTACTACTATTACCAACACTACTTTCAAATTAGTATAAATTTTTAACAACAAACTCATATTTATTTTGAAATGCCAACAACATATTTTCAAATCTTCAAATGTCAATTTATTTATTTTGTTACTAAAAAAACGACATAAGCTACATTAAAATTGTAAAATGTAAAGAAAAAAAAGTACAAAATCTAAAAAGATACTCACCCACACATAAGAATAAAATACCACAACACACATACACACATCAATTCCAGTACTTAAAATCTTTAAGTACATTTACGTTTTATGGATAAACATCATTAAAATACGAGCAAACGTTTCACTTACTTATATATCCTTAGGGGAATTTAGAATGGACAGTAAAATGAATGGAAAAAGAGAGGAAAACATACATATAAAGCAACCTTTTATTGACCAATGTCGTTAAAACTGTTAACATCAATAAATGTGGTCAATGTGGATAATGTTTTGGCTACTGGTTGGATTCTTAATATAATTCGCTACATATTCTAATATTTTTTATACTTTTACAACAAGAAAATAAAGCAAAGGTCATTTGTAATATTTTTTTTTAAAGGAAATATATTTTACTGCAAAAACACTTGATACTTTGTACATCTAGAACATTATTAACGTGATAAAAATTAAATTTAGGAAATAGAGTTTTCAGGAACTATTTTATATATTTACTTAATGCTGTCACAAGTTGTACCAAAAGTACCAAGTGTACTAAATCAGAGATTACATACAGTGCTATGTAATCAATTTCTAATAAAAAAATATAACATTTAAATGTGATTTAAAAGGAATGAACATGTTTTTTATACAAGTAAATATATGAAATTAATATAGATCATATTTTTGTGAACACAAAGCAAATAAGACATTAAACGTGTTGTAATTTTCTAATAAAATAACATCAAATTATTTATATGGCAGTTTATTATATTAAGATTTTGAAAAAAAGATAAAAAGTTATTTTATTTTATAATAAGAAATATATTATTACAATATCAGATAAGAAAATTGTAAATAATTAAATATTGATACAAGAAAAATATGATTTTTAAATATATTTGGGGTATTCACACGGTGTGCTATCAAGTCTTAAGCGTGAATTAGTTGGTTGTTTATGTGACGTTTCCTCCCGCGAATGAAACAGCTGATCGTTTATATTGCATGTATTGTAATGCTAACAATTACAATACATGCAATGTGATGTCTGATTCTGTTGAAAACAGAATTTTCTGCGTCGTTCCGTGACAGCTGTTAGCAGTGTTACCAAACAATAACTTTTTTCTTACAAATAAACAAGTGCTCAACAAAATAAAAAGGAAAACCACTAAATAAGCAAAGAAATAAATGAACTAAAATAATTTAATGCACAAATAATTAAATAGATAAATATTTGGCATATTCAATTTTAAACAGAGTTGTATTTTTAGGCTTTTTCTAGCAAATAATTTATGTTAAATCTGTGTTTTTGCTAACAAATGTCACAAACATATGTCACTTTATTAATTTTGGATAATTGCACAAAATTCTTCCCGTAAATAAAGGCAACATCAACATCACATAAACAACCAACTAACCCGGCCTTTATTGTCATAAAATACTAAAGTTTTATGATAGTTTTAAAAAATTGTTGTTGTGATTCAAAGAAAAAAGTCCTAAAATAATAAGACCTTTTATGATGTGTTTATTGTTTTGTCTTAACTAAACAGTGTAAATCTAAGTCGAAAGGGAAAAACTCTTCATCGAGCCGGTGATAATATTTAGAAGTTACCGCCATTGAATATTCGCAATATGTACGTAAACATGCTATAAACTTGTGCATAGTTCTATAACTTCAAGATTAATTACATTTTATTAATTTATTTATAAAAGTTATTAACTTTCAACTTAGGTTAATAAAAAAAAAAAAAATAATGAGACATTTAAAAAATAAAAGGAATACAATTTTGTTTGTATACTTTAGCTGACTAGCAGCCACCGTATTTAAAATAACCGCCGTCAGAAAATATTGCCGGCTTAGTCATCGACAACAGCTGTTTATGTTTATGTTTTTAACCCCTAGTCTCCACGCAGACATTTTTGTGTCCGCAATTGTCAAATTCTATCTCTCTCTTCAAAATGTTACGTGTGGACCAATAAGAAATCTATTGAGCAATCTATTTCGCAATAAATGTTTAAACACAAATCTGAGCAATAATGTTTAACATAAGCTGTCAAATTTATTGTTCTTTTTTAACAAAACAAAGATGGAAAATGCATTAATTTTGTTTTAAAAGGGCAAATAAAAAATAAAATTTTCCTCAAAAAAGACAAATTAAAATTTTAATTTCTCATGTACGTTTTTTCCACCCCTTAACATAAAGTTGGAAATAAAAGTTTGTTCCCGTTATTCTGCCGACGTTATTTCTTATGTTAGGAAATAAAAGTTTCTTCGTGGAGACGTAGAGTAAACAATTTCTTTTGTGCCAAGAAAATATTTTATAATTTTTATAAAAATGGATTTTTTAGAAGATTCTCAGGTAAGATATTATTTTATTATTTATTTAGTTTATTTAAATTAAAAAATGTTTTTATTCAAGCCAAAATGTAAACGTGTGTGCACCAACACTACAAAGAAATGGAATTTGAACGATTGTTAAGAACATTTCATTTATTTGTTCTTCATCGCCATCATCACTTTGAAAAAGATTTATTTAAATGTAAACTAGTAATTAATTTTATTTTATTTACTTGAATCAGCCATAATAATGTCCAATATGTATTTTTCACACAAACCGGCTATTATTTCAGATTTTTGACTTGTTTTTGCCATTTTCATTAAAAATATTTGTAATTTTTTTTATAATTGTATTTTTCATTTATCAGCTGACTCAAATTTGAAATAGCACACTAACTTATGAGGGTTGCTCACGGCAGTCATATTTTTTCGTGTTATTATTTTATGATATATGACTTTATGACGACCGTGTGAATACCCCAATAGTAAGGTGTAGTGAGGTAAATTGTAAACAATTTAAATTGAAATTTCAAATGCCTTAAAAGGACACACATAAAATAAGACAAACAGAGGAAAAAAATACATTCAAAATCCGCAAAACTTTATGCTCCCATTGATATCACTGGTCGACAAAAAAAAAATTTTTTTAAAAATGAAAACATCAAAAATATTTAAGTTTATCACCTTTATCTCAAAGCTGGCGAAACTACGAGTAAATAAAGCCACGTATTATAAAAATTGATGCACAAATCTTGATTGGATTCACAGTTAAATTTGTATACCCATGTATACCTATAGCTAAGTGGAAATACACTAGTGGACAAAAAATAAAAAAAATGCTTTTTTTTTTTCGTCTTAAATAAAAAAAAAATAGTTGGATTGGATGGAATTCAAGATAAATTGTACTTTAATATAGCGTTCTAAATTGTCTTTGAGCTGAATTTACATAATTTTTTGTCCAGTTAATATTTCCGTAGTTATTCGGTAATTAGTACCGAAAATTTTAAAATTTATTTTTTTGAAAAGTGGTGAAAATTTTGAACCATAACTCGAAATTCTTGAGCGAATGAAAAATATTGTTGACGTACCTTGAAGACAATTTTCGTATGCATCTTTTGATGTATCACTTATAAAAATTGTGTAAAGGGTTCTTGAGTTATAGCCTAAGTTTGATAAACCATTCTCGAATTTTATATTGTGTCCGCTGAATAAAATTATGATATTAGTCATGCACCTAAAAAAAAATCAGTACGTGATAGAAAAAAAAAGTGAATGCAGATTCTTGTTTAACTCGTCAGAATCCACCTAGTCCACCTATTTTTGTTTCAAGAAAAATAAGTGTTTTTATTTTTTTTGCCCACCACTGTATTTCTACACAATTGTATGTAACATGGGTATTTTTACTTAACTGTGAATAAAATTTAGATTTCTGCATCAATTTTGAAGATACATGCCTTTTTTTATTCGCAGCATTACCAGCTTTAAGATAAATATGATAAACTGTAACATTTTGGATGATTTCATTTAATAAAAGAAATTTAAGTAACAAAAAAATCTAAAATTTTGCATGAAAATTATCTTTTTCGCACACTTATTTCAAAATAACTTCGAAACTATTGAGCATATAAAAAAATTAAGTTTGGGTAATTAGAAGATATTTTTAGTCCGCATCTTTTGGTGTATCACTTTGATCAATCGTATACACCGTTATGAGGAAATATACTAGAGTAATGGCCTTACTATGGGCGAAATATTAGACACGCCCATAAAAAAAATCCAGACCTGAAGGAAAAAAACTGAAAGCAGATTCGTGTTTAGCACATCAAAATACATCAAGTCCAACCATTCGTCTATGGGGGAGGATTTTTTTTGTTGACCAGTGTATTTTGCATCGACCTTTTTAGGACGTTCGTTTACAAGAAAATTTCATAGATAACATAATTTAATAATTTGATACCGAAATGGTTTCAACTTGATACCAATTAGGTATCGATTTTCGTAAAGCTTTGAACACGAAGTATTAAATTTGAGCATATACGAGACAGATTCCCAATTGATAATATCGTTTTCAACACGTATGTGATTATTATGTTTTGCATACATTTTTTGGATTTTTGTCCTTTTGGTTCAATCTCTACTGATTTAGCTTTTTATGTTCTTCATACAAAAATCGATTTTTATTAAGAAAAATGAGTGATCACAGAATTTTGTCCTCTTGGCTCTATCTCTACTGGTTTAGTTTTAAAATCGATGTTTATTGGGAAAAATCAGAGATTTTGGTTCATTTACCTCTAACTGTACTGCTTTAGCTTTAAAATCGATTTTAGTGTTGTTCATATAAAAATCGCTTTTTATTAGGAAAACTCAGTGATCATGAATTTTATTGTTTTTCATATAAAAATCGATTTTTATAGAGTAAAATTAGTGATCACAGATTTTTGTTCTTTTGGCTCTATCCCTACTGGTAAAGCTTTAAAATAGTTTATGTTTTACATATTAAGAAAAATTAATGATCACAGATTTTTATCCTTTTGGCTCTATCGCTACTGGTTTAGATTTAAAATCGATTTTTATGTTCTTCATCACTGATTTTTGTCCATTTGGCTCTATCTCTACTGGTTTAGCTTTAAAATAGATTTTTGTATTTTTCATATAAAATTCGATTTTTATTGAAAAAATTTGTAATCACAGATTTTTGGCTATATCTCTATTGTTTTATCTTTATAATCGATTAATACGTTGTTCATATAATTTTTATTAAAAAAATTATTATAAAGAAATTGATCTTTGTTTGGAAAAATTATCAGTGATTTTGTCCTTTTATCTCTTTTGGCAGGTGAAATTTTCCAATCTGAAACTTTTTTTCTTTTTCTGCATTCCTTTAAATTTTTTTTCTACATTTTCTTTTAACCATTTTGCTTACCACCTTTGAGAAAAACTAGTTTAACATTGTTGAAAGATTTTTTCGTTTCATTTTGTTTATTTGACTTACAAGGAATCCTTTTCATTTATCTCTTTGTATCACTATTTATACGTAAATTCGTTGGTTTTAAGTTTAAATTTTTTTTTTTCGTAAAGTTTTTATAGCTCTTTTTCGCAAGAAAATGGTATTGTTCACTAAGCAATTGATTGGAGACAAAAGGCTCAAAAAGGAATAAGGGAATAAAAGTTCGATAAAATACAAAATCTTTGTATTCTGGCCTAAATAAATTTAGTTGCATATTGTATTTAGTTTAGAAAAATTATGTTTTCTACCAACAAAAATAACATTATATGGGATATCCTTCAAACTCGTTTACTTTTGATGTTCAAAAAAATTTCGAAATTTTTTTTAATGGCACATCAACGATATTTAGTACCAATATTCCTTGGCTTTAGTGGAACACAATCTGTTCGCGTGAATGACTTTTACCGACTTTTACCGAATGGCATCAATGTTATGGATGTTTCACGACTTTTGCACAACACAATTTGACACTGGTTAATGGAACGCTAATTAAATCCATGATGGTCTTTTTCTACAAGTGTTTATAGCCTACATTAGAAGAATAGAACACTTATGGTAAAATCCGCGATCATGGCAATCAAAAGAAAGAAAAAAACTTGTTAGTTTCAAACACTTTTTTTGGATTTTTTTACTTTGAGTGTTTGCCAGCACTACATGGAACCGTTTCAGGTCTTAAATTTTTGTTCCATTACACCACCAAGTGTTGTTAACATAACTGCATCAAAAATTATTTAAAAACTTCAGAAGTTTAACAAATATTTTAGGTTTAATGTCGGTTTCAAAAAGGCAAACGTAAAATGAGAATTGCCCATTTTACATATTATTCTAGTGACGTGGTAAATTTCCTTATATTTGTTTTCTTTTTTTGAAATTAAAGATTATCATTAGTAATATTCCCTTTGCCTGTTAGCAGTTTTTTTTATACACTACACCACCATAGGTGGTTGGGTTATAATGCATTTGTGCTGATGTTTGTAACGCACAAAAAAAATAATCGGATCCCTACCTTAAAGTATACCGTTCGACTCAGAATCACTTTCTGAGTTGATTGAACGATGTCTGCCCGTCGGTCCGTCTGGTCGGCTGGCTGTCTGGATGTCTGTCCATGTGAACCTTGGGAACAAAGTACATTTCGCAATTTTGAAGATATCTTGATGAAATTTGGCACAGATAATTATTTTGGTACAAGGACGAAGCCTATTGAAATTTATTATGATCGGTCCATTATTTCACCTAGCCCTCATACAAATGTTCTCCCGGAATAGAGGTTTAACGGTCATAAATGCCTTATAGCAATATTTCAATGAAATTCGGTGCAAATAGTTCTGTACATGGGTGTTATTAAAAATTATGAACCGAACCTCATAAAATTTGGCATTATTCTGCTTAAACAAAACAAATTTGGTACAAATTTCATCAAGATCGATCCATAATTGACCATAGCTCCCATATAAATCCCACTTCCAAAAATCACATTAACGTGCATAAATCCCATACAAATGTAGGTATCAATTTAATATTCGACAGAAATAAGTTTTGTTTAAGCAGAAATCATAATGCCAAATTTTATGAGGTACGGTCCATAATTTATAATAACTCCCATGCACAGTGGGGCAGCATCGAAATTTTTTGGAAATAAATCTTTAACTTCTGATCGGCTAGTTGGATTTACATAAAATTTGGTCTATGCGTAGCAGAGGAGTGTACAATTTTAAGTTTGGAATGGATACCGAACAGACCCCTCAGGGGTGGAGCAAAAAGGGCTCAAAGTTGGGTACCTCTGACATTCAAATTTTTTAATCGCTTGCCAAATTTTCTCGTCCAATTTCAAATATTTTTATATATTATTGTAGGCACTGATAAGACCTACAAAAAAACACGCTTGCATGTCCTATTTATCTCTTTTAGTTTTTGAGTTATTTGCATTTGAATTTTTAAGTACCTCAATTTTGCATGTTCTTGGTACAGTTTTTTTCATATATATCCTAGTGCTTCCGACCGATTTCATTTGTTTTTTCTTTAGCTAGCTAAAGAATAAAATTATCTACTGAATAAAAAATTGAAGTTGATATCTTTACCGAGTCCAAAAATAACCGATTTTGAATTTGAAAATTGGAAAAATGACAACTTTTTTTTTTTTTTACCAAAGAAGTATCTACACTCTTTTTTTTCTAAGATAAAATTTTATTTAAAAACATATAATAATTTTATACTTTTCTAAAAGATATATTCACAGAGAAGACTTTAAAATAAAAAGCAGGCCCAATAATTCAAACGGTCAAGGTACACACCCTCCTGAATTCGACCCATTTTATATAATAGTTTTGACTTTAGTCTATATTTTCTCAAATCCTAAAGCACGGATAGGCAAACGGAATGCAGTTTAAGAATCTGTAATATGTTGTTAAAAGTTTTCAATTAAAATCTACGGGACTTCGGAAAAATGTGAATTTTATAGCCGAAAATATGATAAAACCCATTTTGGGATTTTCGGAGTTTTTTTTTGGAGAATTGTGGGACTTCTTTAAAAAAAATCTTGAAGTTGTTTTCATTTTCTTTTTTTGTACGATAAAGTCTACATCCACCGAAAATTTCGTTAAGACATCTTTTATAACAAAGATTTTATTACAGATAAAATATTTATAGTTTCTTAAAAAAAAAAAACAATTTTTTCCAAAAATATTACTTTAACTGCAAAAATCAGAAAATGTATAAACTCGATTTTTTTCATATAAATTACATTGCTTAGCTGATATAGTTCTTCGTTATACAGAAAAAGATTGAAATCAATATTTTTTACAGAACCGAAACTATGCCATTTTAAAGTTTGTTAAGTCATGGAAAATTTCATTTTTTGTGTAGTTTTGCCTAAACACACATTCGGTTCCAAACTTAACATTGTACACTCCTCTGCTACGTATATACCAAATTAGATGCAAATCCAACCAGCCGATCAAAAGTTACAGATTTATTTCCAAAAAATTTCGATTCTGCCCCACTGTGCCATGTAAACCCACTTTCGGGAATCACCCTAAAGCTCATAAATTCGTATTAACGTTAGTATTAACGTAATATTCTGTATTTATATATTTTATTTTACACCTGGTAAAAGTATCGAGCCACAATTGGCCACAGGTCTTATATGGTGCACATACATGATGGTGTAGGGTATCATATGGTCGGGCTTGACCAGCTATATCTTTCTATATCGTCTTTTTTTAAGGATGCATTTATCGCATAGTTCTTATGCAGTATTTAGTTTGTTTCTTCTTCAAATGTTGCTTTTTTTAATTGTGACCTGTACAAAGTTTCTTTTTTCTGTTTTTCTTTAGAAAATCTATTTCCCGGGAGTAATTTCAATTTAGCTGCAACTCTAAAAAAAATCTTACTTCTCCTTTACAAATTTTTGTTATCTATACTTTTCTCTTTGCTGAGATTATTTTAAATTTCTTTTATTTGTGTCCATTAGAGACCCATCCGTTAAAATTTATTTTAAATTTCATTTGCTCTTTCAATTTAGGCTAGAAAATATACTTTTATATTTAGTTTGGCTGTTGCTATTGGGGTTGTCATATACGTTTTTTTATTTTTAGAAAAAATAGTCAAATAATTAATTGTTTATTTTATACCTTTATATTATTTAAAGACGGACAAAAGGTTTTTGTTATCATAAATATTTTAATAACTTGATAAGTGTAAGAGTTGTACAAATTGTAAAATGGATTATTTAAAGAACTGATTTCCGGTTAAACTTTTAAAAGATAAATATATTTTTAAAAATTTCATAATTTAGTTCAACTTTATTCTAACTATTTAAAAAATAATTGCAGGCTACTTTCGTCCCTAGCATATATACATAGATGCGAAATTTAAGGTTTCTTATGTCTCCAAATGTTATTGCTCTCAGTTAATAAATGAAACTTCCTTTTAAACTTGCTAATCAGTTAGTAAGAAACATTTTTGAGTAACAACCAAAATAGTTAAACCATGCAACACTAAAATTATTTTGTTTACTAAAACAAAGTAAAATACACTTCGAAATATTTTTTACAAGTATCATGACTTCCACATGCAATATTAGTGTGGCCCCAAAATAAAAGCTGTCAATGTACAATGAGTCCAATCGCAAAAAATTTTGATAATAAAACTGTATCGGATCAAATTGAAATGTATGAGAAAGTTGTAGAAAAGGACCTGAGTTTTCAGAAAAGTTATCTTGTGTTTTCAAAGTTGACCATCTGGAGTCTGATTTAAAAGATTTTTATTATAAGAAAAACGTGCAAGAAACGTATTTCATGATTATGCCATTCAATTTCAAACTATTTCCAAATACGTCCAAAATTTTATAATATTTCTTAAACGTATTTTTTAAATATATTTGAAAAAATTCGAATGATATGTAAAAAAATATCAGATATGAAAACTTTTGTCTTAAATTATGTTTTCTTAGTGTTACACATGGAACGACAAACTAAGTATACCCTCTTTCACCACTAGTGGTGGTGGAGGGTTAAAATAAAAAATACTAAAAACTTATATGAAAATTTTGATCCAGCTTGCGAAAGTATAAAGCCAAAATGAACATTCTGAGAAAGGGTATCTTAAAATATATCGGGCCATCCTAATGTTCATAGTCGTAAGTTTATAGTTGTAATATGCTTCAGGTATTTCGTACTATACTTAAGTTGAGAAGAAAATAAATAAGCATTATTTGTACGGCGAAACTTCTGTTCTCTCATAAAAATAGGTGGGCAATATATTACATGTTAACTATAAAAAAGACCTAGCATTATTAAAATGCATTGCAAATTAAGATTTAAAGGCGATAAAATATTAAATTACCAATAAAGTAGCAAAACATTATAGAGTTTAACGTTACACAGTGTCCCATTCAAAAAATAAAATGGAAATAAATCTGGAATTTCGATTTAAATGAAATTTCAGTTAGTGTTAGTAAAGGTGTAGGCGAGCTAAAGTTTTGAGTTTGGACGTTATAGGCATAACGGGGGCGGGTCCAGAGGGTGCTAAATTTGGACACCTCGGGTGTTCAAAAAATTTAAAACGTTCCAGATTTGTTATATCTCGGCCGATTTGAAAGATTTTTATATGAGTGGATTCTGCTAGTCGAGATCTACAAAAAATATCATCGTATAAAATAAAAAATTAAAAAAATTATCTCTTTTAGTTTAAGAGATATTTGGCTTCAAAGATTAAAATTTTTATTTTTGGACCTATCTTGCTAAAGTTTTTTCGCTATAGCGGCTTCAAATTTCACAAAATCTTTATGGAATCAGAAGTTATATGCATTTGAATTTGAATTTTGAAAAAAGTAGATTTTTTGCCGTTTTTTTTGCGAAGTAGTGTTCTTTTTGAGTTATAAAAAAAAATTCTTAAGTAACATATACAGTATTTATACTTTTCTGAAAGATTACTTTATGAGGAGTTGCATAAAGGAAAAAAATAATTAAAAACTTTAATACTGCGTGAACCAGGGTCTCTCAAATCTGACCCATTTCTTTTAAGATTTTCCAATTTTTGCCTTAATTTTTGAAATCGCAATGCTGGAATTAAAAAATAATTCTATTTTATAAAAAGTTTGATGTGTTTTAAATTTTTTGGTAATAGAAAATAAATAGATATCGGTTGGAAAGATATAGCAAAAAACTTAAAAAATCCCATTTTTGGAAATTTTTTAAAGTTTTTTGGGAATTAATTCAGTGAAAATTTTATAAGAAATTTAGTTTTTCTTCCAAAATAGAAGGTATGTGTTGATTAAAGAATGATTGTTTTTGACCTATGTTTATCCAGTTCAATAAACATTTATTGCAAAAAGTAAAAAAGTGATAGCATATGTTTAGGTTTCAACGAAACCGAAATGGATAAGACACCACGAATGCTGATGAAGTGCGTAGTGGCACAGAAAATACGTATTCCATTCTGCTGGTGTCTAATTATAGTCCACAAACTCTGCTTTTGTACCGCCAAACAGAGACAACAAGGCAATTTACGATTGCAAACTTGTTTATGGTCCTTCGAAGCGGATGTCGGCTTACGACACTATGTAACCACATCTTAAACAGCGTTTACGACGCTAGGTTCAACCTCTTTTTTATTTGCCCCAAACGCCTGGCGCTGCTGAGTCCCTCAAAATTGCACCCAGTGCAAGGCGGGCGACATGTTTAGGTTTCAACGAAACCGAAATGGATAAGACACCACGAATGCTGATGAAGTGTGTAGCGGCACAGAAAATACGTATTCCATTCTGCTGGTGTCTAATTATAGTCTACAAACTCTGCTTTGGTACCGCCAAACAGAGACAACAAGGCAATTTACGATTGCAAACTTGTTTAGCATATTTAAAGGACTGCAATATTTTGAGATTCGAACCAATTCTTCTTTCGTTGATAAATGAGGTTTATTGTTGCGAAATGTTCAGCCCGTTTACTTTTTTATACACTTTTTATACCTTCCATCTAAAAAAAATTTAGGTAGGGTAGAAGGGGGAGTATTCGACATAGGGGCACATTCGTTTTTGCCAATTATCTTGAAAACGAAGTAACATTTTTTGTATTAATAATTTATTTTATTTTCACATATGAAAGATCTTTCATCCATTAAATTTTGAAATTTCCAACGTACATTTGTTCGAAGGTAGACGTGATTAACTGTTTATTCAATACTCATCTAAAATTATCACTTGAGCGCAATACTTCTCCTGGGGTACATTCGACAAACTGCTAGTAGGCTTATTATTTAGCTTATCCTACAGGAACGTCGTAATTATATGCGAAGCTCTTACTATCTCTAGATCTTTCACTGAACATATAGACTCTATAGTGTTAATTGAATTCAAACAAAAATCATTAAGTGATTTTCTTATGCATAGATTTTGGGTCGCTGTATTAAAATAAAGTAATGGCTCACTTTACAAATTCTCAATAAATATTAACTTAACATAAAGATAGTCAGGATCAAAAGGTTTTAAATATAAGCCAACATATCAAGGTTTTTATTGCTAAAGAATGTTTATTGATATCGTTAACCGTTTTGAAAATACAGCATTTTAAACAAAAAAGTGACGAATGCTCCCTCGTCTACCCTATATTGAATTTGTCATTTCGTATATTTATCTAAGACCCTATTAAGATTATATATATTCAGGGTCATCGTGAAATTCTAATGGGTTGAATTTAAATTATTAAAATAATTGATTATGTACGATTCGTAATGAAAATTGGATTTTAGATTTCTATATACAGAAAATTTATTGTAGATAAAAACTATTTCAATTACTTTTTTAATTGTATTAATTATTAAAGTGATCAAAATTAAAGTTTTCTTATATTTTCTATTAAACAGTTTTTCTTATTATATTAATTAATAAATTAATCAAATATAAAACGAGAAAGAAAGATATAGTCGATCAAGCCCGACCATATGATACCCTAAAGCATTGTGTTCATCAAAATTCAAGGAAAGAAGTAAAAAAAGAAAAATAGAGTAAAATAAAACATAAGAATACAGATACTAACATTTATATGAATTTATTCACTTTTGGGTGATTATCGAAAGAGGGCCTTATATGGGAGCTATGCACCGATCTTCCTGAAATTTGGCACATAGATTAAGATTTGTAAGGAACTTATATGTGCTAAATTTCATTAAATTATTGTTTTATTTAAGGGATTTATGATCGATAAACCCCTTTTTCGGGAGGTCATATGTATGTTGGCTAGGTGAAATAATGGACCGATCATAATCAATTTCAACAGGCTTCGTCCTTGGACTAGAAATCTGTGTGCTAAATTGTATTAATTTATGTTCAAAATTGAAACCTGTAGTTTGATTACAAGGTTTATATGGACGGACAGATGGTCGGAAGGATGAACATTTTTAAATCGACTTAAAAAGTGATTTTATGCCGATTGATATAAATTAAGGATGGTGTTAAAAACATCAGCATAAACGCATGAGGGTATTATGCGTTTGTGCTATAGTGGTGTAGGATATAAATAGGCGATAATTTTAATAGTTGAATAAAAAACTTTTTCAAAGGTTGAATTTCAATTAATAAAATAATTGAAAATCGAGGGTTTATATTCAAAACGGGCCTCATGCAAAGTACCATTGTTCAGGAGAACATAAAAATTGTTTATTTCCCTAATTTTTCAACATTTTGTAATCCGTTCTTTTACGAGTTATTAATATTACGTCTACTAAACCACACACTGAAAAATAAATCTTTTAACTCCATTATTGACGAAGTTATGGTAGATAGCCCGTTTTGTCTTAATTATTTTCTTAAAAATTCATTTAATGATCACACTGAATAAAATCTCCAATCACTTCCACTAATTAATGATTATGTTACAATTATTCCAATAACTTATTTATGCTAAAAAAAAAACATCAATTAAAAATGTAAAAGATTATAACAGAACTTGTGAAAGAGATTTATTATTTTAAAAAAATAACAGTCATAACAATCTTGGCAATTTGCAAACATATGTTCGCACACCTTCTTTATTTCTCTTGCAGAAAGTAATAAATTTATACAGTAATAGTTAGTTTTCTTTCTTATGAGTTTACAAAATTTATAGGTAAAGTATGTTATTTATTTTCATTTTAATTTTCTAACAACTATGTTTTGCATATTTATAAAAATACGTGCTTATTTTATGGTTTCAATGGTAATAGTAAATATAGAGTTATTTCAATTATGAGTGGTTTTTTGCAACAATTTCTTTATTTGATGTTAGATATCAGAGGAATGAATATTTTAAATTATACTATTAAATTTTCTACGCGTGGCTAAAGTGAAACCTATAACATTTTAATTTAATAAGTCATTTCTTTAAAATGTGGAAAAATAAAAATAAATTCTTAAAACGAGCTAAGAAACCAGCGATAACAAAAGAAAATAAATCATTAATTAAAGCAGTCAATTAAAGAAGATGCACTATCTGTGAGATTCCAAACTCCAGTAAAGAATTTCAACGGTGGCCAAATGCAAGGAAGTAATACAGAAACCGGTCTGTAAGAAAACCGAATCCTATAAAAAAGTACAATATTAAATCAATTTCATTGTCAACAGAAAAACTCTAATAAAAAAGAGAAACTGTGCAGGAATTTTATAACAACATTACTTTGGATATATTTGTTCAGAAGAAACCGCAAGCCAAAACATCATAGTAGCTACTCTATAAGAAAAAAAAAGAACAAAATTCTGCCATTCTCATAAAAAGCCCTATCAACACAAAAAACGATCTAAAAATAAAATGACAACTATGCGCCTATACTGTACAATGTTTAAATGATTCACTAGTCAAAAAAAAAAAAAAACTATAAGAAAAATGTGCCAAGACTAAATCAACAACCAACTAAAAATACTTGTGAATGACACATGTATAACGATTTTAAAATTATAAAAAAACCACTAAGAAAGATATAGTCGGTCATATGATACCCTACACCATTGTGTATGAGTACCAAAATTCGGGGAGGGGATTTTTGTTAGAGCTGTGGTCAATTGTGGGCCGACAATTGTATTAAGTGTAAATTTAAACATAGAATACAGAATATTACATTGATACTAACATTTATATGAATTTATGCACATTAGAGTGATTACCGAAAGTGGGTCTTACATGGTAGCTATAGTAAATTATGGACTGATCTGAACTGATATAGATCCACTAAGACGGGATTTTTGGAAATTCGAATGTTTAGGGGGGCAAAAAAGGGTAAAAACGGATAAAATCGGTAACTTTATATCTCCCAAACTAATAAAGATACAAAAAAAGTTGAATAGTTATCGTTATTCATTTAAAAAATAATTGGACAGGAGTCTGGTACTTTTTTTAAAATCGGCCGTTTTAGGGAGAAAATGGGTAAAAACTGTATTTTGGTACTTTTTTGGCACCATATGTATCTTTGAAACCAATCAACATACAGATAAAATTTATATCTTATTCATAACTTATCAAAAAATGAGAAATACAAATTTGGTACTTTTTAGAAATTCAAACGCTTAAGGGGTAAAAATCGTACCTATTTTTGGTACTTTTTTCATAAAACCTTTTTTTATATTCATTGAAATATTCATATCAGTATTTTAATATGGGATACCACTACAATTTAGAAATTTATTGGAATACAATTTTTGACACTTCGATGGGTGAAAAAAAAGTACCAAAAAAGGGGTAAAGGCGGGAAATTACATTTTATTCAAACTTAATAATGAATTTTCAATTACATTAAACATAGAAACATGAAATTAAGAAAATGTAGATAGGAATTCACAAGAGTGGAATTTGTGGTACTTAAAGATAAGTGGTCCTGTGGGTAAAAATTCAAGAGGATGGACTTTGTGGTACTTTGTTCTTCTTCTATTGGTACTTTTTTCATTTTCTGTAATATTTAACCTAGAAACATGAAAATAAATACGCATGGTCCGATGTTGTAAAGAATTCACATGGGGGGACTTTGTGGTACTTTTTCGTTCTTCTAATGGTACTTTTTGAATTTTTTATAATATTTAACACAAAAACATAAAATTAAAGATATTTGGTCCTAAATGAATGAGAATTCATTAAAGGGGACTTTTTTTTACTTTTTGAATTTTCTATAATATTTAACCCAGAAACATGAAATTAAAGATATGTGGCTTTAAATGAATAAGAATCCATAAGAGGTTTTTGTGGTACTTTTTTGTTCTTCTAATGGTACTTTTTGAATTTTCTATAATTATGAACCTAGAAACATGAAATTAAGGATATGTGGTCCTAAATGAATGAGAATTCATTAGAGGGGACTTTGTGGTACTTTTTTGTTCTTCCAGTGGTACTTTTAAAATTTTCGGTAATATTTAACCTAGAAACATGAAATAAGGATATGTGGTCCTAAATGAATGGGAATCCATAAGAAGGGACTTTGTGGTACTTTTTTGTTCTTCCTACGGTACTTTTTTAATTTTCTATAATTCTGAATCTAGAAACATGAAATTAAAGATATGTGGTCCTAAATGAATGAGAATCCATAAGAAGGGACTTTGTGGTATCTTTTTTCGTAAGGTCCTAAGTGAATCAAAAACCTTTAAATGGATTTTGTGGTCCTTTTTTTTATTCTAATATAATTTTTCGTAATTCTGATATTTATTTTTCATTATTCTAAGATTATAATCATGAAATTAAAGAGATATTGTTATTTATGGATGACATAAAACCATTATTAAAAATGTTTCCAAGGGAGTTAAGAATCTTAGTTTAAATTTATTATATAATATAGTTTTTATAAAAAATTTCCACTGACGAAGTAGCGGGTTTACAGCTCGTACTTATATAAAACTTATTTGTGTCGAATATTAACTTTATGCTAAACATTTGGATTTGTGCCGGTTAAAGCGATTTTCTGTAGAGGGTTTTTTATGAAAGCTATTGTCTATTATAGACCGATTTTCCCAAAATTCAGCACATACCACGTTGGGGTAAAATGTGTCAAAAGTGGCGCTTAATTAAATTTTAAAATTTAAAGTTTTGTAATAAAGTTGGGTACCGAATAAAAATAGACAAAATTATGTATCAACATCAGTTAAAATCTTTAATTCGAATTAAAATAGACAAAATTATGTATCAACATCAATTAAAATCTTTAAGGTTGTGTTGTTTTCTTATAAGGAGCTGTCAAAGTTAAGAATTTTTTACATTTTTGAAAAATAGTAAAAAATTCTATTTTCATCAGATTTCAGTGTATTTATTTTAAATAAAAAGTCTTTTAAGGTAAAAATTTAAAATGAAACCATCAACTTCAGATATTTAAGTGTACTTTTCTTCAAGTATTTGTAAATTATATTTTGTCCTAATATTTTTGTTATTTTTTTTGAAAACTATGCTAAAATACACTAATTTTCAACTTTCATGGAATGCAACTTAAAATGTTACAGGATGTTTGTTCTGAAAATTTTCTGAAAAATAGTACATATTGTCCACTTTAATACTATGAAAAAAAAAAATTGTGCGCATATATAGCCCGATTTGAGAAAATATTAAAAAAAAAAAAAAAAAAAAAAACAGCTTAAGTGCAGACATTTTCTTTATTTTATCAAACATTAAACCGTGGGGAATAATCGAAATAAATCTGTAACTTCAAATCGACTAATTGCATTTGCATGAAATTTCACATAGGCGTAGCAGAAGACAGTAGCATTTTGAGTTTAGAAGCGGGAAGCTATGGGGGTTCAAAATAGGGTACTAGTGTCATTGAAAAGGTTTAACCACTAACGAGTTTTTGTTCCTTACCCGATTTCCAAGATTTTTATATCACCTTAAAGTCCTTTATAAATCCTTTAGAAAACATGCTTGCATGTATTACTATTATCTTCTACATTTTTCGAGTTATATACATTTTAAATTTCAAAAATCTCAATTTTGCAAAATCTTGGTTAAGATTTTTCTATATATAGCCAAATACTTTGAACCGATTTTATTATGTTTTATGTAGTTGGTTAAAAAGCAAAATTATCTATCGAATAAAGAATTATCTATTGAGTCAAAAGTTAAACGATTTTTATTTAGAAAGTTTGCAAAAATTAACAAACAAACGGACAGATGGACGGACATTCGAATTCTTTCAAGAAAATCTTAAAATCCAAAAAATATTTTTTTTTTTCTACTTCTTGATTAAAATGAAAACCAAATGAAAGTATTAAAATGTTTATATTACCTGTCCCTGAATTAAGTGGAATTTTCGTCCCATTTAACCCAAATGTATAGACGGACGGACATTGCCATGCTGCCAAAAAAATATTTTAGAATTCTAAAAATGCATTTGTTTACTAACTAATAAATAGAAAAAATAAAAAGTGGTCATAAAAATTTGGATATGACCTTTTCTTGAATTAAGCGTCATTTTTGTCCCATTTAATCCAAATGTATAGACGGACGTTATAATTCAGCCAAAAAACATCTTGTAATTCTAGAAATACATTTTTTACTTACTAATAAATAGAAAAGTTAAACGTTAAACTTTTAATCAAGTGTAAAAGTAAAATTAAATTAAAATCCTGATTTTGTTTAAAACCCGCTAAAAGTTAAGTAAAAAAGGTATAGTAAACTATTTAACTTAAAAAAATATAATTAAAGATAAAATATTAGGTAAATTTCTTTTAGCATTTATGATATTTCTTCGGCTGTGAGAGATGTTTTCTTTAAAATAAGAGAGCGTCCGCCTTGCGGTTATTAATTTATTCTAAAAATGCCACCTAAACCAAGGGACCTAAAAAATTGTCCGCCTACCGGAGCTGTCCGGTTATGGGAGCTGTCCGTTAAGGGAGATTTTATTGTGTTTGCAAAAAAGTCTGTTTAATTATTTGTAAACAGTTACGCTAATTGTACCAGTAATTCCAACACTGAAAAAAAAAAATCAATCATCAAATATGTTAGTAAATAATTCATTCAATTAACAGCTTTTTTAAATTTGCATCTCTCATCAAAATAATTATATCAATTACTAAAAACTGTAAAAAATTAAAAAACAGAAAAAGTTTCCAATTAAAAAATTAATTAAGTCAATTAAGTGAACGATTGAATGTATTAAAAATATAAATGAGAAATAAAATCACACTAAAATTTGATTTGAGTTTTATTTGAATATATTTATTAAATTTTGATACGCAATGAAACAACTCTGTTAATTGAAAAAAAATTTATGGTATTAATTTTTTCTGTGAAGGAAACTAATTTAAACAAGCGCGAATGTTATATTCGGCCCGGCCGAATCTATATACCCACCATCAACTTTTTCAAATTTTGCATTATATTGAAGGGGGTGGTAGAGTGGGCAGTAAATTGGGCGGACCACGACCATTTTTGTTTCCGAGTTAACATTGGTCCTTGAACTATTTGAACTCAATTTCGTTGACATTCACCTTATATGGGAGGTGGGCGGTAAAGTGGGCGGTCCACGTCCATTTTTGGTTTCCGAGTTTATATCGATCGCCGAACTATACGTACAAAATTTCGTTGTCGTACATGCTTTTGTTGAAGAAATATCAGCAGAAACGTATAAAACGGACACCCTGTCCTGCTTTCAACCGACAGACAGACGAACGGACATAGCTAGATCGACTCAGAATCTAACCAGGACCCAGAAAATATATACTTTGTGGGGTCTTAGATGATTCCTTCGACATGTTATACACGGAATGATAAAATCAATATACCCCCCATCTTTTTGATGGTGGGTATAAAAATAACTGTCTTCAGCTAATAGTGACTCACATCCATTTTGTTCGTATAATCTGGTACCTCTATGAATGGTTTGGCAATAATTTTTACAATTTCCCTTAGCCTCTGTTAACCGACTTATTATAAAATCTAACTCAGAACAAACAATACACAGAAAAAAGTAAAAATGGACTTCAATTACGAAATTTATAATATTCATAAATTTTTAATTGATTTTGCTCCAATCATCAAAATGATAATATCAATTACTAGAATAATTGATATTATTATTACTTCTTTTCCTTAAATAGATGCAATGAGCTCGAAGTTTTTGAAAATTTACTTAAATTTATTTTATTTCTGTACTTTTTTATACAAATCTTAAATTTTTCTTTATATTTTATTAACATCTGTCAATTTATTAAAAAACAAAACTGTAAACCATAAGAAAATTAATTATATTAATAAATCATATAATTAAATTCCAATATAAAGTTTATTAATAATTTTATTAAAAAATTATTTAGAATATTTTTTTCTGTGTATAATAAAGTAAAATTCAAACATTTTATTCGATAAAAAAATCGCTTTAAAATCTATACATAATTTATTTCTATTTTTAATTTTTTTCTAAAATATATATTGTATATAAAAGAATGAATCAATGTTTGATCCAGCTAGTTTTAGTGTTTATGTTCAATATTCT
Organism: Protophormia terraenovae; assembly: GCA_951394005.1. Classification (NCBI taxonomy): domain Eukaryota; kingdom Metazoa; phylum Arthropoda; class Insecta; order Diptera; family Calliphoridae; genus Protophormia; species Protophormia terraenovae. The sequence goes on along the minus strand of OX596077.1, from coordinate 114,380,683 downwards.
GTATCATTAGTTTTCACAAGCAGAAAAGATTTCAATTATTTTTTAAAATCTCTACTTTAATCGTATATTGTGAATGAAATAGAAAATACTATTATAAGAGGACTCTACATACAAAACAAATACTTCTTCTATACATGTAGAAAAAGTAAATTAGAGTTGCCAGGATAAGAATTAGTAAATTCTCAACAGATTATAATTAATAAAGAAATGTGATTTGATAAATTCTATCAGATTTGCTTGTTTTATAATTATTATGTTCCTTGTGAAAAAAATCTTTGCTTCAATCATATAGAATTTATAGAATTGCTTGCAGTGAGCACTTTTGCTTCCTCAGCAAAGAATCACTAAAGTAATATGTCAACTCTATACATCAAACTATTTTCAATATTGAACTATACTATAACTACACTAACTTCATAAAAGAGTCAGACTAAAGAAGAAACAACAATGATTAAAATAGTAACTTTGGATTTTATCCATTGTATTGCAACTGCCATAATGTATACACTGAAAGAAATTCCACAAAATGCAAATTATTTATTATAACAAAAATATTAAAAAAAATTATTCCTAGAATATTTATTATAAAATTAAAAATTTATAAAATTTTCACAGTGTCCGGAATTTCGCTTATAACTCTCTCATTAGTGAAAGATTTTAACAAAATTTTAATACCAAGATTTACGAAATGATAAGCAATATTATTGTCTAAACAAAAAATCTTAGAATAATTCGTAACTTTAACAAGTCCCATTTCAACATACTGATTTCAAGACGTATGAAAACGTAAATGAAAAATAAACAAATTGTTTTCACACAATATATGCAATTAAAAATTTAATCAATTATATGTTTTTTTTTAATTTTACTATCATATATTTTTTATGTGTACCTTCTCTTTTTTTTAAGCTCTTTAATAATGTTTCTAATATTGATGTTCATAATGTGGCTCATGATTACTATGATGATGATGACGACAATCGCATAAAGAATGCTTGACTGCTTGCAAATTCAATTAAGTTGTTTCAACACAATCTAAGGATAATCTGCAACATACATACATATTGATGATGTTTCAGGCTGATGATGTTGTCAACGTCTTTTATTTACTCATAGTGTATAGGTACATATGTATATGAAACTTTATATATAGATTTAGCTATACCTCTTACCATTATAGTAAAAATTTATAAAATTAAATTTATTATACCATTTATATCTAACAAATCTATATTGAAATAATGTTATTCTGTTAAGTGAAATCAACATTCCAAATTTTTTAAACAATAATTTTTATTATTATTTTTTTTTTTTTTTTTCTTTTGCTCAAAAATAAATTTTTATTGTAATTAGTATTAAATGGTAAAGGGTGTATGTTATTCGTTGTAGCTAAATATAAATATTTTTTAATCCTTTTTTTATTTTATTTTAAACAATATTATTCTTATTATATCACATGATTTTGTTGTTTTCAATAATATTGTTATTGTAATCATAATAATATTAGCTTTTTATCTTTAAAGACAATCTAATAATAAATACATACCTTTTTGCTTTATTTATTTTCGATTTTAATATAGAGTTCACAAACGTAAGAATGTTGCAAACGTAAGAAACGGTGAAATGAATTGACTATAATGCCGACCAAGATGGTGAACATAAATTGTTAGAGGAATTCAGTAATGTTCTACAAGTCTGTAAAAAGCCAGTGAATTACAAGAAAAATAAAAAACACAACTAAATTTCAGCAAGAGCACTATACTCTATACTCGAAATTAATGGACATTTTTTTTTTCTCAGACAAATCGAAGGTCATATGAGCAATTTGGATGAAATGAAAAGTGTCATTAACATATGCATTTTCTATATTGTCAGGGTAGTATAAAGTATGGAGGCGTAATGTTATTGCCTGGAACAGCGTTACCGTTGAGAATTTTTAAAAAGTGTCCAAAAAGGAGAGTTCAAAATAAAAAGTTGCCAAAAAAGGGGATTTTTTGAAAAAAGGGGCCAACTGCTTTAAAACCCAAAAAACTGCTTAAAATTTGTTTATTTGATAATAACAAAAACACAATTTTTTGTATTTTAAGAAATACTATAAAATTCAGTTTTATTAATAACAAAATCATTTTTAATTATTTTACAACAATTTTTATTATTGCAAAAATTCACAAAAAAAGTTAACATACAATTAATTAAACTTCTGTACTTTTGTACGAGTTCTTCACTCGTACTCCAGTCTTTCAAATCCCCGTCGGACAAATTTAGGACGGAACGCATGTATACACAAGTCTGTTAGACAAACTATTTTTTATAACTGATAATTTAGTAAAAAAAAAACTCGTTCCCCCGAGGCATTGCTATGAGGAATGTAAAAATATAAATTAGGATATAAGTATTAGGGTATTCACTCGAATATTGTTTGCTCGATTAATCGAAAAATTAAAATCAAATATTGGTTCGATTAAATTAAAATCAAGAATTTCAAGTAAAAATTTATTCGAGCAAATTATGCCGATTAATCGAATAATTCGATTAAAAAAATTTTTAAATACTTCCTTTCTTAAGTATTTTTTAGGATGTATTAATTTTACTTTTTTAAAAAATTTAGTTTAAAAACAATGTTTCAAATTTTTCATAGGACGTTTAGAATATAAAAGTGGCACCACAATTGGGAAGTTCATTAAAAAAACTTACATTTAGTAAAAAGAACCGAATATATGCCTAAATTACAACACGTAATTAAAGATTGTTTTTCGATCACAAAAACTGTACTGTAAAATTCAAATAATTTTTAATAATTTGAGAAGGATAAAGAAAATGGATTCTCCTTTTTATATTAAATGTTTTATAAGAAATAAATTGGAGGATTTTAAACTTGATTAAGAAAAACATATCAATAAATTTTCAGTCTTGTGTGGAGGATATGCTGGTGATGGCTTGAATGAAATAAAAAATAGGAAGAAAGGAAAAATAAAATATTGAACATTTTGGTTAAAAATTAATTAATTTCAATTTAAAAATAGAGCCAATTATAATTCTTAAGCGTATATTTGGGAGAAAGAATTATATGTTCTAAATTTACAATAAATTTGTCTATTAAATGGAGAAAAGTTGTTAGTTCTAACTAACTGTATATATGACTAATTTACTATACAAGTTTATAGAATTTTTTTATACTTTTACACCGGTATTGTTAGGAAATTAAGAGTAGCGGAAATAGAACTAGAACTAAAATATAATCACGAGATCACTATAATATAAATAAGAGCAAATTATTTTAAAAACTATATACATTTGTATAATATTAAATGACTGTCTAATACTTAATTTGTTTGGCTATGTCTGGCGATCAGTCATCGTAGTATATGGGTAAAACGTTCCCATATACTTTATTGTACAAATATTTTGAATATAACTGAAAACCTCTGTGTAGCACATAGATTAATATGTCTCCAAATTGAAAAGTGAGACAAAATCGCTAATTATTTCAAAGTGGTTAAAACTCAACATTAACATTAACTCATTCGGATTGCGGTTAAACAACTCCAAACAATCCTTTGAAGTTGTCAAACGTTTATGTTTTTTTTTTTTCGCAAAAAATAATGTTTAATGAGCACTCGAAATTCACTTTTTTCCATTTTTAGAAAAATACACGAGGTTGTATGTTTTGAACAGCTTTTAAACGCAAAGTAAATGACAACACTTGCTCAAAATTTGACAGTAGTCTATTAACAGGTGGTATTTGATGGGAACAGTGTTGCATTTCATATAACTACGAGGAAAGTTCGAAAAGTCACGGAAATATTGATCAGCCCTCGTTTTTTAAGATTTGCAGTTATTGAATAAAAATAGGATAGTAGCCCCCTACAAAGCAAATCTTTATTTTTGTACATCTAATGGAGTATTACAGGACAATTTTTAAACGTTTTTAGAAATATTTTCGTATCAAATTCCTTGTAGGGAATAGAAGCTCCATATGCAGTATTAATTATGGCATAATATGTTGTAGCGAAGAGCACCTGGAAAAGCTAGTAATTTTATAACTTACTAGCCATTACCGGTGCGCTTCGCTTTAAATAAAATCGTAGTTTATGTAGGCATATTTTTAATTTTTTTTTTGCTTTTTGTCTTTTTTTTTGTTGATGGGATTCATCAACAATTGTAAACTTATTTTTGGGACAATGAGAAATTTAGAAATATTACTTATAATCTATGAATTTTGTATATGAAATATGTTTATATTTAAAAAATTTATTAGCATTAATTCCCTATCTCAAGAGAATATTTCAACCAATTTCTCCCTTAAAAATCCCAACCTGTAGTTTGATTAAAAGGTTTACATAGACACACAGAAGAACATCCTTAAATTGACTCAAAAAGTGATACTAAAGCTATTGTTAAACATTAAGATGGATCTCTGACCAATGTTTTTGGTTGTTCCAAACATCGGCACATACACATAATATCCATAGAGTAAAGAGAACCAGTTCAAAACTAGTCACGTGACAGGTTTTCAGGGCTAGTGACCGGTCCCAGTTCCGGAACTTTATATGAGAAGAACCTGTCACTTTTACATGGGGTTGTCATTGGAGGTGGCTAATTAGCACTTTGGGACAGGTCACAGGATAGGTCCTAGGACTGGTCCAAGAGGACAGGTTCAGTAACGATTAATGTAATAAAAATTTTATAAAAATTAGGTAATTATTATCTTTATTAAATTATGTTTATTTCAATTTTATAATTTTTCGTTAATGTCGATAGCGGCACCCCGGCTCGAACCCATGTTCATCATGTTCATGTTTTATAGTCTTCAACGCTTACCACTCAGCCACTGATTGTTATTGCGCGCGAGTTGCTAATTGCACACTTAACGAGCATGTTATAAATTAACTCTCAACTGTTAAATAGTGAGTGTGTTTGTGTCAACTGGTTCTCAATGGGAACTTCGGTTACGAGTAAGGTGTCAATTGGTACTCAACTGGTACAATTGTCACAAATTTCCCTCAGGGATATTACAAGCCAATGATGGTTTAGGGTATAATTATGTTTGTTAAATTATTTGTAATTAGCAAAAATGGTGGTGAAAGTACAAATGCCTAGACATTTATTGCTTATTGTGAAGTTTTACATTATTATAAGTTTTTACAAAAATTTCTGCTTATGTTGTTTTTCATGGCAAGTGTTAAACGGTGAATTCAAGTGAAAAAGTCATCAATAATATTTAAATGTAATGTTTAAAAAGTTTAATAAGCAACCAAATTTCATTTAATGAGTTTCCTACACAAATCATTAATTTTTGCAAAGTCATGTTTGATATAATAATATATATCGTCCATTCCATTATTCTTACATATGCAATTTAAATCATTAAAATCCATTAACAACTTTTAGAGATATTGAAGTTTAAAGTTACACACCTTTGCGATTTTTTTGATTTTTCGGAAAATCAAAATTGTGAGTAAATTCGCGAATTTTTTCAAAATTCGAAAAAATAACAATGGAGATATTTAAATGGCTCCATAGGGTATGCGTATGCTAAATAAATATATTTTTGGTCGTTCTCTCATGGAATGGACGATGTATATGGGCAATTCTCATTTTACGTTTGCCTTTATGAAACCGAACTTAAACCTAAAATATATTTTTAACTTCTGATCTTTTTAAATAAGTTTTGATGCAATTATGTTAACCACTTGATGGTGTAACAGCAAAAAAATTCAAGACCTGAAACGGTTCCATATAGTGACGGCAAGCCATCAAAGTCAAAAAATCTAAAGAAGTGCTTGAAACTAACAAGTTTTTTTCTTTCTTTTGATTGCTATAATCGCAGATTTTAACATAAGTGTTCAATTCTTCTAATGTAGGCTATAAATACTTTTAGAAAAAGACCAGCATGAATTAATTCAGCGTTCCATTAACCAGTGTTAAATTGTGTTGTGCAAAAGTCGTGAAACCAAATTTTAAAAAGTTTTTAAATTTTGCAGTTTTTTGCACTAGGGATTTTACGCCGTTTCAGGTATCGCAAAATTTCAAATAGGGCCAAAAAGCTCTTGACATTATGCATCATTTGACATATATCTTGTTAATATGCCCTCAAGAGAAATGCTGTAGGAGGTATCCAAACTTGGAGAGAAAAAATGTGAATAGCTCCAAAAGGTGCCTTTTTCGCTAGGCACCCTCGCAACATTATTTCAATGAAGCTATAGTATCACGTTATCAAAGAAGGTTTCTAAATTACATTTTAAAATCATTGTGGCATTTTAAAATATTAATTTACTAAAAGTATATAGTTATTTTTAAAAAATCAGAAATTTTGCATATTTTGTTGTAGCGGATTTTGGCGTTTTAAGTCAATTTTAATCTGAAATATGTTCTTGTGATAAATTTTACTTATGCAGAAAATATAATATTGGTACAAAATATCGTTGATGTGCCATTAAAAAATTTCCGAAATTTTTTTGAACACCAAAAGTTAACGAGTTTGAAGAATTTCTCATATAAATATACATATATATACAGTGCTGTACAATATAATAGGCTATTGTATATTAAATATTTTCTCTTCGATTTAACACTATTAAAAAAACATTCTCTTAGGAATTTCTAGTACTGTTATTTTTGATATTGTCAATACTAAAAATAATGGGTATTTTTAAGAAGTTTCTTTCTTTCCTTTATGCGCTTTCGTAAACATTTCAAGAAAAGTTAAAATATAATTTGTGCAAAATAATAGACTTATTTTAAAGGATTAAATTTTTTTTTTGTTTTAATTTACCTTATAATTTGGATAAATTTTCTGAAAATAATTAAATGTAAGGTAAATGAAATATTATTGTTGAAAAAATATTATAAAATAATATTATTTTTACGAAATGATGGGTCGTAATGTACATAGCACTCCTTAAGAAAGGCGAATAGTGAAATAATTACGTGACCAAGGAAAAACACTTGATTTTATTGCGGAAATCAAAAGAAACACGTGGTAGACCTTGCAAAATAACCACTACCACGGATTAACAGATAGCTCTTCTAGTGAAGAAGCAGCCATTTCTATATTCAAAAGCCGTTTCTGAAGAAATAGGTAACATGATTAGTGCTTCAACAGTCCGACGAAAACTTTTAGAGAAAGGTTTGCCAAGTAGAATCGCCAGGAAGTTATCATATAGTGAATAGTGAAGTTGATAATTTTAAGAACATTTTATGGAACGACGAGACAAAAATTAACTTGTTCGGGTCAGATAGTCGCAGAAATGTTAGATGACCAAATGGAAAGGATCTAGATGATCGTTATACAAAAAATATTGTAAAACACGGCGGAGGAAGTATAATGGTGTGGGGTGAATTTTGTTGGCATGGTGTTGGCCCTCTTTATTAGATCACAAAAATAATGAACCAAGAAATGTACCATGATATTTTGAAGGATATTATGCTACCCTATGTGGAGAACAATATGCCACCAGAATGGACTTTACAACAGGACAATGATCCTAAGCACTCCTCAAAATTTGTTAAATCTTGGCTGAGTGCTAACAATGTATCTGTTTTAGAATGGCCTTCACAGTCACCGGATCTAAATCCTATTGAGAACCTTTGGATTGAACTGAAGAGAGCTCTAGATGGGAAGACATTTCGGAATAAAAATCAACTTTGGAAAGATGTTAAAAAGAAATGGGAGGCAATTTCTATAGAAAAATGCCAAAAATTTATAGAATCAAAAATTTATAGAAGGATATTATGCTACCCTATGTGGAGAACAATATGCCACCAGAATGGACTTTACAACAGGACAATGATCCTAAGCACTCCTCAAAATTTTTTAAATCTTGGCTGAGTGCTAACAATGTATCTGTTTTAGAATGGCCTTCACAGTCACCGGATCTAAATCCTATTGAGAACCTTTGGGTTCAACTGAAGGGAGGTCTAGATGGGAAGACATTTCGGAATAAAAATCAACTTTGGAAAGATGTTAAAAAGAAATGGGAGGCAATTTCTATAGAAAAATGCCAAAAATTTATAGAATCAAACCAGAAGAGTTCAGTGTATTTTAAACAATAATGGCGGTCATTCAGGTTATTGAGTTAACTTGGCATATTATTATAATATTCAATATTAATAGAAAATTTAATTTGTTTTAGTCTTTAATGAAACAGCACTGTATATGTATATATATATATATATATATATATATATATATATATATATATATATATATATATATATATATAATTTTTTCTAATTAACATGCTGATATTATTGTTAAAATAGTTTAATTTTTATTAAATAATTTCGTATACAGTGCGCGAAATAACCTAAGCATATACAATAAAAATATAAGAAAAACCACTTTATTTATTTTATATCGAAAAAGTTTGTTCCACATGTTATATTAAACTATTTGCTGTTACATATTTTGACACTGATTTCAGATCACTATTGAGAAATATGATGCAATTGAAAAGAGTATACCGAAATAACCTAAGCATACAAATTATATTAGCATGTTTTTTTTTTAATTATATACAATGTTACAGCGGTTTAATAGTTGTAATAGCTAATTGGATTCCTTATAACTTATTCCAATCGTAAAGGCATTGATAAAGAAGTCTGTAGGCAAAATATACGTCAATATTCCATTATTATTGTCCATGAATTTTTTAAGGCGTTTATAGTGTTAAAGCGGCTCCTTTCAGCAAAAACTGTTTGGCATATAATTCCTCGCATACCCTCGGACAAACTCAGGTCTATGAAAAACTGGCTCATGTCCCATTAGAACAGTTTTTTTCTGCAAACAAATTTAACTTTTAATTTTTGATGAGGTGACATCTCGGTGAAATGTATAGACCAAGTTCCAATAATCCTTTTTGTAAGAAAAGGAACGTTTATCATTAATTTCTGTACTTATAAAACCCTATAGGAATATTTTATTGTAAGTATTTGCACGATATTCTATAATAAATCCTACCAGAAATTTGGTAAGTATTTGATTTTCTCATCCCGCGGTTTATTTTGTATCAATACACGAAAGAACCATCTGGTAATCAAGTTAAATATTTTATTGTCACTAAGAACAACTTCTTCAATTTTTGTTCAAAATCGTTTATTTATGGCGAACTACAGTCTTGGTGCTTTGTGAGAGTACAGCAATTTAAATTTTAGTATCCCTTTTCGCATACTATATGTTGGGATATAATTTTTAAATGTATGAATACGAATCAAAGATAATATTTAGCGAGTCGATACTTCTTTTTTAGTACGAATTCTTTTTATGTCTATAATATTCTTATTAAAATTTTTTTATTATTTCTTTTTTCAAGACCGTTTTTTCGGTAACTTTCGCAATTGTTTGGACACATAAATATGATAACCTTTATTTCGGATTAGTTTTCAGATATTTGACAAAAAAACCAGCCACATATTCTGTATGCTGTCAACCTGACTGTTTTTTAATTTAATACGGTAAACGGTACCTTTCGTTAATTACTGTTACATTAATACAATGAAACTTTTTAAACCATACATAGTTCAATTACTAGCGAAACATTAATACCAAAATGTATTATTTTAATTTAATGCTGACTAATGTATCATGATTATCTCAAAATTTTATATTGTATTCTTAGGTTATTTCGTTCGGAGTTTTTAAACATTTTTATATTTTTACAAATAAATCGTGTAAAATATTACATTTTCCATAAACCCTTTAATGAACTTAGATTGCAGTGTCTAAAAAGATAATTCATATTTTAATTATATTTATAGGTAGCAAAATATGTAAACTTTTACTCTGTATGCTTAGGTTTTTTCGTGCACTGTACATTTAGTTTTATTAATTTAAAATTTTAATCCATTTATACAAAAAAGGACGCCATAAAGTATACATTGCTTGCATTTATTATTAAATTTATCATTTTATTATTTAATTATTTAAATTTTGATATGCTACAAAATACTTATTTTCAAAAACTATACAGACACAAAACAAATGTTTATAATAAATAAATACGAGGAAAATGCGTTATTTTCTTAGAAAAGTTTTACTTTCTTAAAAACTAAGAAGACAAATTTTCTTGTAAATACTATGAATGTATTTTAGTTTATCTCTCAAGATACTCTTTTGAGTTGAGTCGTTTGTAAAAAGTAATATTTAGTTTTGTAGATGTCTGTACGAGTATGCATTTCTTTCTTTACTCTGCAAGGACATTTATAAGAATCTTAAAGTCATTATATCATTTCCACACCATCAATTATGATGCTGGGTACTAAAATGAAATGAAAAGAGAAAATTGTTAAAAGTTTGTAAAACAAAAATAAAATAATTCAGCATAAATAAGTAGTTACTGATGTTGGTTGGTGCTAACTAAAAGCAGACAGAAAAAGCAAGTGCTAAGGAAGAGTTTTTTTAATATTAGTATTGCTTCCACACTTTCGCTAGCCAGACAATTTATGTGCATAAAAACAAAACGGGTAAAGAATATTGAAAGTATAATTAATTTTGAACGAATATTTGGAGCATTGGAAGTTCAACAAAATTTAAGTTTTCCTATTTATGAAAATCATTCGAAGGGCAACAAATTGCGTTTGATAATATCACTGGTCGACAAAAAAAATCCTCCCCCAAAGACGAATAGTTAAACTTGATGCATTTTGATGTGCTAAATACGAATCTACTTTCAGTTCTTTTCCACTAGGTCTGGATTTTTTTATGGGCGTGTCTAAAATTTCGCCCATAGCAAGGCTATTACTGTAGTATATTTCATAATAACTCAAGAATGAAGTGTACGATTGACATAAGTGATACACCAAAAGATGCGGACTAAAAATATCTACTAATCACCCCAATTTCATTTTTTTATGTGCTCAATAGTTTCGGAGTTATTATGAAATAAATGTTCGAAAAAAAAAATTTTATGTAAAATTTTAGATTTTTTGTTACTAAAATTTCTTTTTAAAAGTGAAAGCATTAAAAATGTTTCAGTTTATCATCTTTATCTTAAAGGTTGTAATAGTGCGAATAAAATAAGGCATGAATCTTCAAAATTGATGCACAAATCTTGATTTTATTCACAGTTTAGTTCAAATACCCATGTATACATACAATTAAGTAGAAATACAGTGGTGGGCAAAAAAACATTTTTTAATTTTCTCTTGAAACAAAAATAGGTGGACTAGATGGGTTTTGATGAGCTAATCAAGAATCTGTATTCACTTTTTTTCACGTGCTGATTTTTTTTTTATTTAGCGGTCAGACTATAAATCTCGTGAATGGTTTGTACAATTTGGACTATAACTCAAGAACTGTTTAAACGATTTTGATAAATGATACACCAAAAGATGCATACGAATGTCAACAATATTTTTTATTTGCTCAAGAATTTCAGAATTATGGATCAAAATTTTCACGATTTTTAAATTTTTTTTATTTTTATTTTTTTGCTACTAATTACCGAATAACTACGGAAATATTAACTGCACAAACAATTATTTCAGCTCAAAGATAATTTAAATCGCTATCTACTGGAGTTTAATTTATCTTAATTGGACAAACCGTTTTCGAGTATTACAAGTGTGACTGCCTAAAGGCGGGGTCATAGTAGTCATGCCCATAAAAAAAATCAATGCGTGATAGAAAAAAATTAAAAGCTGGTTCTTATTTAGCATGTTAAATTTCATCTAATTCACCTATATTTTTTATTTAAGACGAAAAAATTTTTATTTTTTTGCCCACTAGTGTATCTCCACTTAACTGTAGGTATGCAAGGGTATCCTAACTTAACTGTGAATGCAATCATGACATTTTTATGATACGGTGATTTATTTACTAGTAGTTTTACCAGCTTTGTTATAAAGATGATAAACTGAAATATTTTTGATGATTTCACTTTTAAAAAGAAGTTTTAGTAAAAAAAAAGAAATCTTGAATTAGCATGAAAAAAATTTTACGGACTCTTATTTCGAAATATCTACTAAACTATTAAGCGGTTAAAAAATTTTGTTAGTAGATATTCCGCATATTTTGGTATATCAGTTATATAAATCGTGTATACCATTCTCGAGTTATAGTGAAATATACTCGAGTAATCGGCTTATTTAGGGCGCAACATTAGACACGCCTATAAAAAATCTTAGTTAACAAATTTAGACAATTCAAACTGCGTTTAAATTGTATTATTATCTTCAATTGAAAGGTTTGGAAAATTGTTCACATTTTGAAAATAATGCATTTTAATTCAATTGCATTTTTTAGATGTAATTTTCGTTGAATATACCACCTTTTTTTTTCCTTGCAAAGAAAATGCAAACTTTTTGGGTCATCACACATTTTCACATACAAAACAAAAATACAATAAAAAAATATACGAGGGCGGATCAATAAGTCCGTGACTTTTTGAATGAAACACAGTGGTTTTTGCAAAACAAAAATTTATTTTTCAACATAATCTCATTTTAACTCAATACACTTAGTCCAACGTTTCTCCAGTTTTTGTATCCCTTCCAAAAAAATAGGATTTTTCGAGGTCCTTAAAATAGGCATTTGTTTGGTCAATAATTTCATCGTTGGAGCTGGATCTCTTTCCACCGAGCCATTTCTTTAGGTTTGGAAATAGGAAGTACTCACTAGGGGCTAAATCCGGAGAATATGGTGGATGAGCTACCAATTCGTAGCCCAATTCATAGAGTTTTGCCATTGAGACTGCACACGTGTACACCCGTGCATTATCTTGATGAAAAAGAACTTTTTTCTTTCTTCGTTGAATATAAAATCAACGAAATGGATAAGCCAGAATACTATAATGATATGAAGAAGAAGAGGAGAAATACAAGGACAAGGAATCATAATGGACCAATTTGGTCTCTATGGGCAACGGCTACAACTAGTTGTTGTCATCCTTTAAACCTAACCTAACCTTGGCCATATGGGGTCGTTTTCTTTTTAAATCCTCATTAAATCGGTCTAATAAGTTGGCATAATATTCGCCATTTATTGTTTTTCCCTTTTGAAGGTAATCGATGTGGATTATCCCGCGTGCATCCCAAAAAACTGTTGCCATCACCTTGTTAGCTGACAAACTTACTTTGGCCTTCTTCGGAGCAAGTTCACCCGGAGAAACCCTCCGGAGTACAGTAATGGATCCATGTTTCATTTCAAAACTCATTCGGATTGTGGTTAAACAAATCCAAACAATCCTTTGAAGTTGTCACACGTTTACGTTTATGGTGAATTGAGAGCAAACGCGGCACCCATCTTGCAGACAACTTTCTTAAACCTAGCTGATCATTTAAAATCGAAACCACACTGTCATATGAAATGCCTATGGTATCAACAATCTCACGCACTTTTATTCTTCAGTCGGCCAACAACATATCTTGGATTTTTTCGACATTTTCGGGTGTACTGACCTCAATAAATCACTTTTTTACCATTGAAATCGATGGTGCAGTTGCCCCATAGTATTTATCGAGCCTTTCCTTGGTTTGATTGACGTTTTTTTTTTCGCAAAAAATAATTTTTAATGAGCACTCGAAATTCACTTTTTTCCATTTTTAGAAAAATACACGAGGTTGTATGTTTTGAACAGTTGTTAAGCGCAAAGTAAATGACGACACTCAAAATTTGACAGTAGTCTATTAACAGGTGGTACTTGATGGGAACAGTGTCGAAAAGTCACGGAAATATCGGTCCGCCCTCGTAGCAAATATGTTTAATAAAATCGACATTTTAGTAAAAATAACTGAACTGAAATTTGGCAAATATGTTCTAAATTACATACCCTTTCATAATTTTAGGTACGTTTAAGAGTTTGATACCTTTTGATTTTCTTCATACTATGTTGGACCAACCTAATGTACATAGATGTATGTATTTTTATATGGTTCGTTCTGTCTCTTTTGGATACCATCATAAATCTTCATCATACAGCAATACTTATTGGTTGTTATAGTGGAAGTTGAAATTGAAAAGTTTTATTGCAGTTTTGTCACTGAACTGCAATCTTTTAGTTCATGCAGAGGTTTTGGCAAGTGTTTTCATTTTTATAAAGTTTGATTCAATACACAAGAGTTATAGCGTTTATACGCACCTCTTACTTGAAAGTAAAAACAGTGAAATATGAAAATTATTACGTATAAACGGTGAGTTAAATTTTTTTTTGTAAGTTAAAAACTTGCCAAAACAAATCGTGATTAGTGAAAATAATTGTTAATAAAGCGTTTGGCGTTGCCACCTCCGTTGCAACCTCCTCTTTATGCAATTTGCGTATAAACAGTTAGTTATTTATTTGCAAGTTATTTTTAATTGCAATAATTATTTTTAAATAAAATAAAAATATTAATTTTGTTGATGTAGTAATGAAGTAAAACTAAAATCCTACATGATTCCTGAATCAATTACAAAAACAATACGTATGTAACTTATCGCCATATTGTTATTCTTATCATAATACAAATTAGTTTAAAAGTAGTTTTTGCATCCCTTAAATAAATTTACTATCATTTACAAACTTCACAGAAACTAAGTGTAAATACTTTTAAGAAAGTTTACATGTATGTACCACATACATACATACATACTAAGGAGTGCGTTCGAAAAAATCATAACATATATAATATTCAATAACTTGGAAACGGTTGATCATAGAGTTTTCATTATTTTTTTCTTTAATTGATAATTTAGTACAAATCACAGAAAAATATAACTTTTATAGTTCTAATCACTACTTATGAACTTGTGGACCATTTTTGGTAACCCTTCCGTTAGACATTTGCTTCAGTCACTTTTTTGGAACAGTGTGCACATCTTCTTTTAAAGTCTTCGGTGTTTTGGGACACCTTTTTTTTGCTCTTCAACTCACTTTTCATAAGAGCTCAATATCTCTCCACTGGGTACAAAAACTATGTTATTGTTTTGGTACCACTCCAGAGCTTTCTTACCGTAGTAACATGATACCAAATCGGGCCAAAAATGTATGGACACGTTGTGCTCTCTTATGAAAATATTTTTATTTTTTTTTCAAATATTCTTTGATGTATATTTTTGTATTTATAGAGCCGAATGTAAGAAATAACTTTCCTGTTTTGCCGCAACAGCAAAACGCTTGTTATAACTGGAATTTTTTAGCAAATTTTTTCTGCTCTTGGATCCTAAACTTATCTTTAATATTGCCTCGAGCATTTACAATATAAAAGTTTGGCCACAGAAGTCAATTATACAATATGAGTATTTTTGTATGAAATTTGGTTTTAATTTCCGTGTCCTATTCTTGGCCTCTAAATTTTTTGAAGCATTCCTGTTTGGAACTTTCTAGACTTAACATGTTATCAACTCTGCATTAGCTTTACATTTTCGCACCAAATATTCAAAGCACTGAGCTAACCAGGCTGCTTCTACCAGATGTGTTTGGAGTTCCTTTCAATATGCTTTCAATTTTCTGGCCTTCCCAATATCATGTGGACCTTTTTTCTTTCCGAACCAGGTTTTCTATCAATGGTCAAATTCTCCTGATACTGTTTAATAATATTTGAAGCAGTTTGATGGCAGAAATTTAATTCTGTGGCCAATTATTTGTAGGACCTATTTGGATTTTTTTGAAATTTTTTAATAATTTGTAGCACGTATATCTTTTTTGTCACTCATTTTGATCAAAATCACGACAAATCAACATAGTTGTTATTAAAAATAATAACTGAAGTATTTTGCAATGATATTTAGATCAAAAGAAATTTTTATACCCTACACCACCATAGGTGGTTTGTGCTGATGTTTATAACACCCAAAAATATTGGTCTAAGACCCACCTTAATTTATACCAATCGGCTTAGAATCACTTTCTGAGTCGATTTAACGATGTCCGTCCGTCCGTCCGTCTGTCCGTCTGACCGTCTGTCCGTCCATGTAAACCTTGTAATCAAACTACAAGTCGCAATTTAAAATCAAAATTAATGAAATTTGGTACACAGGTTTCTTTTGGTACAGGGACGAAGCCTATTGAAATTGGTTATGATCGGTCCATTATTTCACCTAGCTCCCATACAAATGTCCTCCCGGAAAAGGGTTTAACGATCATAAATCCCTTAAATACAGCAATATTTTAATGAAATTTGGAACATATAAGTTTTATATAAGTCTAAATATGTGTGCCGATTTTTAAAAAGATCGGTCCATAATTAACCATAGCTCCCATATAAACCCTTTTTCAGAAAATCACTTTAACGGGCATAAAGCCCATTAAAATGTTAGTATCAAGTTAATATTCGACACAAATAATTTTTATATGAACATAAATGATAGTGCCAAATTTTACAAAGATCGGTCCATAATTTACCATAGCTCCCATATAAGGCCCTCTTTCGGGAATCACCCAAAAGTAAATAAATTCATATAAATGTCAGCATCAACGTAATATTCTGTATTCGTATGTTTTATTTTACACTTATGAGTATCGGTCCACATCTGACTCCAACTCAAGACCCCTCCCGAATTATAATGTACACAATGGTGTAGGGTATCATATGGTCGGGCTTGACCGACTATATCTTTTTCTCTCGTTAATATTGTTTCCGCAAAAAGTTATGAGGCAAAACGTATGTTAAGAATTTTTCGATCACACTCCTTATTCTTGTATTTATTCACAACTATCGTACAAAAGTTTTCTTTATAGTATATTTGAGTTATATAATTTAACTAAGTATTTCACTATTTCACTGCTTTTATGAAACCAACTAACAAATGAAGTTTACATGTTACTACATTCGTATTTACAAAATATTTTCAATTAAAGTGCTTTTACATCAGTATTTGATTACATTTGGCAGCATCTCAGGATACTTGGAAATATAGTGAAGAAAATTTTCTGTTTATTTTGTGTAGAGGAAGGCATATATTTTTATTTTATTAAATATTTAGTACAAACAATAGTGTTTGTTTTAACCGAGAACAAATTATATTGATTGAATTAAAAGTTATTTCCGCATAATATAGCGCATTCTTTGAAAGTTTTGCAATATTACCAAGAAAATCTGTGCTACTTTCAAATTGATTGATTTAAACAGAAATTTTCAAGGAAATTTAATATCGACAAAGTGCCACCTGTATAACAATCTGTTTGAAGTATGTTTTTTTTTAGGGAATTTTTCGTGACATATTATATTTTAAAGTGATGTCGTTTTAGTTCTAAGAAGGTTATTATTATCTTAAATAACACTGGTCAATAAAAAAAAACCTCCCCCATAGACGAATAGTTGGGCTTAATGTATTTTGATGTGCTAAACACGAATCTGCTTTCAGTTTTTTTCGGTCAGGTCTGAATTTTTTTTTATGGACGTGTCTAATATTTCGCCCCTAGTAAGGCCATTACTCTAGTATATTTCCTCACAACTCAAGAACGGTGTGTACGATTGATCAAAGTAATACACCAAAAGATGCGGACTAAAAAAATCTTCAAATTCCCCAAATTAAATTTTTTTTTATGTGCTCAATAGTTTCGGAGTTATTTTGAAATAAGTGTCCGAAAAAAATCATTTTCATGCAAAATTTAAGATTTTTTTGTCATTAAAATTTTTTTTAATAAATGAAAACATCTAAAATATTACAGTTTATCATCTTTATCTTAAAGCTGGTAATGCTGCAAATAAAATAAGGCATGTATCTTCAAAATTGATGCACAAATCTAAATTTTATTCACAGTTAAGTAAAAATACCCATGTTACATACAATTGAGTAGAAATACAGTGGTGGCCAAATTTTTTTTATTTTTATTTTTGCTTGAAACAAAAATAGATGGACTAGGTGAATTTTGACGAGTTAAACAAGAATCTGCATTCACTTTTTTTCTATCGGATATTGATTTTTCTTTGTGTGCATGACTAATATCATCACCTTATTAAACGGTTACACTATAAAATTCGAGAATGGTTTGTTAAATTTAGACTATAACTCAAAAACCGTTCACACGATTTTGATAAGTGATACATCAAAAGATGCATACCAAAATTGTCTTCAAGATATGTCAACAATATTTTTTATTCATTCAAGAATTTCAGAGTTATATTTCAAAATTTTCACTATTTAAAAAAAAAAAAAAATCATTTGTTGCTACTAATTACCGAATAACTAGTTAATATTTATTAACTGGATAAAAAAATTATGTAAATTCAGCTCGAAGACAATTTGGATCGCTATCTACTGGAGTTTAATTTATCTTAATTGGACAAATAGTTCTCGAGTTATACAAGTGTGACTGCCTAAAGGCGGGGTCATAGTAGTCATGTACATAAAAAAAAAATCAATATGTGATAGAAAAAAAGTAAAAGCTGATTCGTGTTTAGCATGTTAAATTCCATCCAATCCACCTATTTATTTTATTTATGACATAAGCTATTTGCCGACTAAGCTATTTCCAGTTAAATGTAGGTATGCATGGGTATCCCAACTTAACTGTGAATCCGATCAAGATTTGTGCATCAATTTTTATGATACGTGGGTTTATTTACTCGTATTTTTGCCAGCTTTAAGATAAAGATGATAAATTGAAATATTTTTGATGTTTTCACTTTTAAAAAGAAGTTTTAGTAAAAAAAAGAAATCTTGAATTTAGCATGAAAAAATTTTTTCGGACAGTTATTTCGAAATATCTCCAAAACTATTGAGCGGATAAAAACTTGTTAGTAAAACGACTTAAAGCCAATTTTATTCTCCATATATTTTTGTGTATTATTTATATAAATCGTACATGCCGTTCTCGAGTTATAGTGAATTATACTCGAGTAATCGGCTTATTTAGGGCGCAATATTAGACACGCCCATACAAAAAATGTCGACCTGATGGGGGAAAACTGAAAGCAGATTTGAGTTTAGAATGCGGAATTCCATCTAGTCCAAATATTTTTTTTGAAGGAGCACGAAAAATTTTTTGTTTTGTTTTGCTTGTCAGTAAAAATATAGAAATAAAATAAATTTAAGTCAATTTCAAACAATTTTCCGTTCATTATATCTATAAAAAAATGTAGTAATAATAAAATCAATTGTTACTGCAAAGAACGTAGAAATATTAGGAATCATAAGATGTATCAATCTACAAAAAAACATTTTAATAGTGTTCGATGTGTGGAGACACTTCGTTATCATTATTTTATTTTTAGTTTAAGTAGATTTTGATTTTTGTTTTAAAAAATTGTATAAAATAAAATTTTTAGTTTTTGTTAAAAATTTTCATAGAAATAAAAGTTTATTTATTTCCTATAACTGTATGAAAATGACAGTTGTTCATTATCTCGATTTCAAAGACAAGACATCATTCCCTATTTATTCTCTTCCTTTTTAGTTTCTGTAAGGAGTTAAAATCTGAAAAGACTATTTTATAGCATTTAATAACGTTCACCCCCACATATTTTTGCACCAAGAGGTAATTTTTTGAACGAATTGCAAATTTTTCAGTAACTTAATTTTCGCTCCTGAATGCAGATCATTTACTCGTAAATTTGGGTAAATTCTGTTTTATTCAGACGTCTTGTACTTTTAACAACATATTATAATTGTTTTTAGAATGATAGTACATAGACGAATAAAAATAACATATTTACGAAGAGAAAACACGTTGTGTTCTATCCAGACCAAGAGGTCAACTTAACGTACTTTTACTTTAAACCCAAACTTTTAGTTATCGTACTCCAATCAACTCAAAATTGATTTCATTAGATTCAGTAGATATCAGTTATAGATATCATGTTCATCTTTTTTATACACACCATCAAAAAGATGGGGGTATATTGATTTTGTCATTCCGTGTGTAATATGTCGAAGGAATCGTCTAAGACTCAACAAAGTATATATTTTCTGGGTCCTGGTTTGATTCTGAGTCGATTTAGCTATGTCCGTCCGTCTGTCCGTCTGTTGTAAGCAGGATAGGGCTCGAACGGGATAACGTAGGAGGACGAAATTTGGCACAAATATTTTTCTTATATAAGGTTTGTTTGGGAAATGGACAAAATCGGTTGACAAACAAAAAAGTTATGGGCTAAAAACTACAAGCACAGGGTGTCCGTTTTATAGTTTTCTGCAGATATTTCTTCAACAAAAGCATGTACGACAACGAAATTTTGTAGGTATAGTTCGGAGATCAATATAAACTCGAAAACCAAAAAGTGTTCAAATAGTTCAAGGACAAATGTAAACTCGGAAAGAAAAATGGGCGTGGTCCGCCCACTTTCCTGCCCACTTTACCGCCCCCTCCCATATAACGTAAAATTTGAAAAAGTTGATGGTGGGTATATAGATTCGGCCGGGCCGAATATAATTCGCGCTTGTTTTTTTTATTTTACTTTAAAAGATATTTAACTCCAAAGTCAAATTTGGTCTGGTCAGGCCAAGATAGTAATCCTAGGGTTAAACTTCCTTGGAAAGTAGATAAAACAGGCTTTTCAACCGTATGAATTTTTTATGTCTTAGATAAATATTAAAAGCTAAATTTTTAACAACAATTAGAAAAAATAAGTGTTTTCCATAAATTTAACTTCGAATTACTAAAATTTTTTATATAAAAGCTCATACAATGATGCAATTATTTTTACGGAAATTTTTGTTGTAAATATAACAAAATTATTTATTTTCAAATCAGACAAAAACTGTAGAACTTATTAGATTTTATCTGTAATAACTTACTAAAACTTTTCCTACATGTTTTATTTTTCTTCTCAAAAAGTAAAAAATTTAAAAAAAGCTATTAAGCTTTTTCAGTTTTTAAGCGATTTTATATAATAATATCTCATTTTATTCTAATGTCAATAGCTTTTCAAGCTTTGTAAAGAAAAATATGTAGTATTAAAAAAAAAAAAAATCTAAAAAATTTGCATCAAACTCAAAAATTCAAAAAAGAGGAAAACAAATTTATAAATGTTGAATAAATTATTACGTAATTTGAATGTGTATAAAATATTGTTATATATTAAGAAAGCTACTTTCTTCTGCTTTCTAGATAACTAAAATTGACTTAAAATTTATGAAGCTACAAGATTTGTAGTACAGGAACTACCCTAAAAGCAGTTTTTTAGCCATATCTAGAAGTTTAGAGGGTGTTTCGAAATTTTTTAAAATTTGTATTCTGATGTCCTCAAGAAGGTCTATATCCCATATTATATCGTTTTTCAAGTTGAAAAATTTAGAACGATTTACTTAACAATAATCAGCATGAACGTATAACCTGTACACATGCAGAGTATAAAGTAGCTATTTTACAACGTATATCACTGTAAATAACCTTCAATATGTAGTTGACAAAAAGTATACATTAGTAAAAAAAAATACTGACCATTCTTAGCAATTGCTAGGTAAATCACTGAATAACTGAGAGTTCAATTTTTGCATAAATCTTTACTATAATGACATGTATTATGGTGGTGTTCTTGTTGGCCATTAATGTTCCTTTTATATGTAGGAGATATATAGATATGTTTGCATGAAGTATGTAGCATGTATCTGATAGTTACTCGACATCATCGAAATAATCATTGACAACATTCACTATCAGTGTACACAATACATCAATGTATTAAAACGTGCAGCTATATACAATCATACATGAATACTATGAAAAGTTTGCTGTTTGAATGCTATTCTCAAGATGTGTGAGTATTAGGTGAGTTCAATCAATTTAGGAGACAAGTAATATAATGTTTTTTTTTTTTTTTTTTTTTAATAAAATAAGTTTTTTATACCCTCCACCACCACTAGTGGTGAAAGAGGGTATACTAAGTTTGTCGTTCCGTGTGTAACACCTAGAAAAAATCATTTAAGACCCCATAAAGTATATATATTCTTGGACCATATGAAATTCTGAGTCGATTAAGCAATATTCGTCTGTCCGTCTGTTGAAAACATTCTCACGTCCAAGCTAATTGAGCTATTCCAATGAAAATCACTCAGGTTATTTGCTGTTTTCCCAAGCAGTTTGGGATTGCAAATCAGCCAAATCGGTTCAGTAGAAAAAAAGTTATATAACGAAATCTGAAAAACCCCTAAACCAAACTAAACTGATAATATTTCAACAAGCAATAAACAAATTTAAATAAAATTTAGCAAAATACCTATCTATGTTCACCTTAGACTACGGCTAAATCGGTTTAGTAGGAGAAAAGTTATAGACAAAAATATGAACAGTTTTTACGATTTCAACGCCGTAAGTTTTTCTGAAACAACATGTTAAATTTGTATATGGAGTTTATGTGTGTGTGTTCGCCTCAATATGAATGTTGATAAACACAAAGGTATGCAACTATGTTGAGTTTGATGTCTGATCGTGGTCACCATCGAACACACCACGACATGGTGTGTTCGATACTTATTAGCAGCGTTGCCATAACAGCATTTAAAGTGCAATTCTAGCACTTATTTTTCGGGTACTGCACTTTTTTTGCGAAAAAAGGTGCTAGATGCGTTTTAGCACCTTTTTATACTTTTTTGTAAATAAAATGAATTTTTTAGCATTAAAAGTGCATTTTAGCACTTATTTTTTAGTTTTTGTACTTTAATTTTAATTATGGATAAATAAAGCACAAAATAGCTAAAAATGTCTTTGTATAGTTTACCGATCAAATCTTGTTTTGACAACTCCAAAACTAATTGTCTTAAGATATGGTCAGACTAGACAAAATGACGTAACTACTATAAAAATATTTTCTGACTTCTCCATTTTAAGGGAAACATTTTTTACTAATTATTCATAGCTGACATTTTACCAAATTTAGAACGATGCTGTTTTTTCTTACAAAACATTTGCCATATCTAACAACTGTGAACAATTATTTGTAAAAGTAGTGGTTGCACAATTTTGGTAAAAACTTTGTACAATGTTTTAGAAAAATACCGATTATAAGGACAGCCTACGAAAAAATAAAAGAAGTAAACCCATCTCTTACATAGGGAATAAAATATTTTATCCAATACACGAATTAAAAAAGCCTTTCGACCAAAAAACTCTAAAGAGATGAACCCAATATTTTTATAAGATAAATTTTATATTCCAGTTCTTCATGCTCAGTGCTTATATTTCTATAAATTTATGCTCTTATTTTATTTTAACAAAATTATTTAAAATTATTTAATACATTTTTCAATAAGACATACTTATGTATGAAATTTACTGTGGTCCAAAAAATAATGAGAATACGTTCATAAGCAGGACAAATTTTTCAAGCTTTTGCTTGGAAAGTAAGCATTTGCATATTTCAAAAGGATTTCACAAAAATGCTTGTTTTTTAAATTTTTGCATAAATTTGCATATAATGGATACAAAAGTTAGTTTTCTTAACAAAAACACAATTTTTTTGTGATTTTTTGGAGTTCAATCAAATGATTTCTAAAAATTTTTTTGTGAGTATTTTAAGTCATTGTAAATATTGTAAAGAAAAAAATTCGGAAACGTCAAATATATTATTTCAAATTAAAACAGTTATATTTTTATAAACATCGAAATCTATTAGAGATTGAAAGTTAAAAAATGCATATTTGTGCATATTTTCTACACATTTATATATAAGAATGCATAAATTTGTTGGTTTTTATATACATATTCATGCTATTTTTGCATATTTCTGTGCATATTAAATCATTTTTTCGTGCTTTTTCAAGCGCATATTGCAATTTTTTTTTTGTGCATAAAAAACTTGCCCTATTCATAAGTATAAAGATAGGAAGTTATTCTGAATTGATTTGTTCCTTTAGAATTAATAATATGAGCAATATAATGGGCGTAAACCATACAAATTAAGAAAGAAATTGTGTATATATGCATAAATAACAAAAATGTTTATTCTAATTACTTAATTTAAAATTTAGCACTTTTTTCTAAAAAATTGCACTTTTTAACAATCATTTAGCACTTATTTTTCCTAACTTGCACTTTTTTAATAGCCATTTAGCATTTTTTCTCAGAGAAGTTCTGGCAACACTGCTTATTAGCAACATATGTTGATAAGTTTACTAAACTAAGTAGATAAGTAGTAGTTCGATGTGTTTCGAGATGTACACATCGATAGAGAAGGATATATAAATAAATATATATTTTAAAAGTTTGTCTGCTAACATGTAGATGTAAATAAGTGTAATGTTGCTGGCATAAATATGAAATCGTTTATAAATTTCTTAGAGTTTTGCTAAGTACATTGAAGAAAAAGAATTGATACAAATTTATGTTACTTTATAATTTATTATAGTGCGTTTATAATTAATAACTTAATTTAATTTTTATTGTAAAAATAAAACTTAGTTATGTTAGAATTTTATTTATAACTTTTTAATACATTTTAAAAAGCATAGCTAATTCTTAGAATTTTCTTAAAGATTTGTATTTATAAAAGTCTTCAAATTTGTAAGAGTACCTTTGATCAGAAATAATATAATTTAACGGTAAATGCTTATTTCTTTTAAATAAATCACCTTAAATTATGCAGAGGGAAATTCTTATAGTTGGAAGATTATAGTTTGCTTTAGTTTACTCATTTAGTTTTTCCAACATCATCAGAGAAACGACTCTCTAATCTCCTCTAATGTCTGTCCGTTCGTCTGGCTGTCTGTCTATGTTAACCCTGTGAACTAATTACAGATTGTAATTTTAAAGATATCGTAATGAAATTTGTCACGAATAATTATTTTGACATAAAAACGAAGCCTATTGAAATTGGTTATGATCGGTTCATTATTTCACCTAGCCCCCATAAAAATGTCTTCCCGGAATATGTGTTTAACGTTCATAATGGTAATATTTTAATGAAATTCTGTGAAAAGTAGCATTAATTTATATAGGAAAAAATGAACTGAAAAAGAGCTGAAAAAGTCATAAATTTAACATTGTGTTGTCATTGGATGGAAGTACTTAGTGGTGAACAAGAGCAACAGAAGTTCTTTTTTAACCCATGGTTGTCATTGGAGGAATGTTCTTCTTTTATTTTTCCTGTTCATTGCTTTTGAATTACTTTCCTTTTAATTATATTTACAAAATTTGTTTAACAAAAATTCTGTTTTAACCTTATTAAAAGATAAAAAAAGCTTTAAAATTTGTAAAATTTTAATTTTCTTAGAAATTTTAACACTTTTTCCGCTAAAAATTCATTTATTTTCACTTTTTTGGAAGTAATTATTAAGAATTTCCAATAAAGTTCGAAATTTGCACTTTATTCCACTTTTGAAGTGATTAAAATGTTCTTTTTTGGAGGCTCTTGACCGTATTTTTGCTGCGCGTTAGCATTAATGTAATATTCTACATTTGTATACTTTATTTTATTTTACACTTGGTAAAAATATCGATCCACAACTGGCCACAGGTCTAATATTATGATTCCCTAATCGCCTCCTTAAATATAAATTTGATGTAAGCACAGATTTACAAAAATAATTGATCAATTTTATTATATTGATTATAACGATAAGTTTTAAATTCGGAAAAATTAAAATGTTTACGATTAATATTGCATAGTGAAGCAAAAAAGGCCTATTTGGTGTACAAATATCGATCGAGCTTCGATTTGAACGCAATATAAGATTTCAGTTTTTCATTCTTTAAATCGACTTTGCACGGAAATATAAAAAATTATCAGACCCCTTATAGTACCCCGTTCGATTCAAAATCACTGTGTGAGTCGAATTAACGATGTCTATCCTTCCGTCTGGCTGACTGTCTGTCCATGTAAATATTGTGACAAAGTACAGGTCGCAATTTTAAAGATATCGTCATGAAATTTGGCATGAATAATTATTTTGGCAAAAAGACGAAGCATATTGAAAACGGTTATGATCGGTCCATTATTTGACCAAGTCCCCATACAAATATCTTCCAGGAGTAGAGGTTTAACGATCATGAAGGCAATATTCTAAAGACATTCGGTGCAAAGAAGTTTTATATTTTTGTGCCAAATTTCATCAAGATCTGTCCATACTTGACCATAGATCCCATACAAATCCCTCTTCCGAAAATCACTTTAAGGTGCATAAATCCCATACAGATGTCAATATCAAGTAAACATTCGACACAAATGATATATTTTTAAGTAGAAATCACAGTGCCAAATTTTATGAGGTTCGGTCAATTTATAATAGCTTTCATATGAACGCACTTTCGGTAATAATCGTAAAGCGTACTAACTCATATAAATGTTAGTATTAATGTAATACTCTGCATTTGTCTATTTTATTTCACACTTTTTACTTTCTACAATTCATTTGCCTAACAATTGGTTAACCACCACCCTATTATGGACGCCAAAAATTAATAAATAAATCTTAAAAGCACCACTTTCCGAAGAATTTTTCCTATATAAAAACTAATGAAAACATTGTCCCAGTGGTGGAGGGTATATAAGATTCGACATGGCCGAATATAGCGTTCTAGCTTGTTCCAACCCTAGGGTTGCCAGATCCAGATTTACAAGTAGCTGGACATTCGAAGCAAAAAAGCTGGATTGTGGAAAAAAGCTGGACATAAGAAACTTTTTTTTTTTTTTAATTAAATCACTTCTGCGCACATTTAACTTAAAATATGTGTTTGAGGTTATTAAGATTAATTATATTTTTTAATTTCATCTTTTGGAAGTTTGAAAAAAGTACGTTTGGGTAAAAAAAAAAAAAATAAAAATATTGTTCAAATTGAATGTTCTGATTTAGCCACGATTATTCTGATATTTCAGCATTGATAGTGCTTCTTTATTGATTTGGTTATGTTTTTCTAAAGTAATATATTTAGCTGGACAAATTTTGTTTTGTCTTGAAACTGGACAATCGTCAAAAAAGCTGGAAAACCCAGCCAAATCCAGCCCAACTGGCAACCCCAAGTGGGGGGTATATAAGATTCGGCATGGCCGAATATAGCATTCTCGCTTGTTTTATTTGGAATTGTAGTATTATAAGTAGATAATGGTATGGGCATTTTAAAGCAAAAGGATGTTACTTGATAATATTTTTTTTTTCCTTTTGAACAACCCTATTGTGTTTCCATGAATACTAAATGTACTTAAATATCTACAGTGAAAATAAATTATCGGCAACTCTTTGATTTGACATTTATTACAGATGGACAGTATTATGGTATTAAATGAATGTACATACCTACTTCTACTAGTAGCTGTAGATGCAGCAAGTAGTATTTTACGATGGCAGTATACTGTCAACTATTAATGATGCGTGGTAGTCAAACACAAAAGTAGATTATTATAATTTGAAATGTACAAGACAATGACAATGTTCGTAAGAGCACGCAAACCCAGCAAAATGTTTGGAATATAATGTTTCGTATGAATTATAAAATTAAACTTATACTTTAAAGTATTCTGCTCCTGGATGGCTACTTTAAAGATTTAGTTAACTATGCTGTTAAAATACAAATGTTACTTGGTAGCTTTTACTTCTTTTCTTCTCTCGTTTTCTTAAAAATATTCCTTAAGCCTTGATTTGATTGGAAATCAGGCATTTGTGCTCCAAACATTAAGTGCTTATCGTTGTAGCAATTTTATTATCAGTAGCAGCAACTGTGATTTCAACATTTAAATTGAATGAAATACATGAATACGAAAATGAACGTACAATGAGACCAATGAAACTCAATATATATTTTTACCATAAAATACATACATTTGCACAGGAGTTAGTTGGCACATACCTTGTACATTTGTACATACATATGTTCATATAGTTATATGGACAACCAGTGCCAAGTTAAATCTCCTTTTTGTCGTTTGCTACAAGTTAATGAGTTTTAATTGATAGAGAAAAATATTATTTTCCATTTTTCTTTTCAGTATTTTGTATTCGTGGTAAAAAGTCTTAAGACAATATCATATTTGTATTTGCTATGATTTTTTATTATTATTTTATTTTTTTTGAAGACAATTTTCTTTATTTATTACCCTACACACCTGAGATGGTTGGGATCATGACGAAATGAAACAGGTGGCAGCAGTTCTTCAAAAACAACAAAACGGCGAATTAATTATTTATTTATACATGGAGTTTGACACTTCAGTGGGTAAAAAAAATTAGGCATATATGGAGTATGACATTTCAAAGTACTAAAAACAAATAATTAGCTAGTTCAGTGAGGTCACCTGTTTCAATTCGACTTGGTTGGGATATTGTGCGTTTGTTTATAACTCACAAAAGAAATTATTAGACACCTACCTTGAAGTGCATCAAGCGTACCAGAATCTCTTTTTGAGTCTATCTAACAATGAGTGTCCGTCTGCCTGTCCGTGTAAATCTTATGCGCAAATTATAGGTCGTAATTATGAAGATAATTTAATAAATTCTGGTATCTAGAATTTTTATTTCATATGGATGAACCCTTATAAAATTGGTTATGAACGCTTTATTGTTTTCTTTAGCACCCATGAAAATGTCCTTCTGAAATATTTAATTATACATCAATAATGCAAAAAATTTAATATCGATTTAAATATTATGGGCGTGTCTAATATTTTGCCCATAGCAAGACCATTACTCTAGTATATTTCCTTATTACTCAATAACGATGTGTACGACTGACATAAGTGATACACCAAAAGATGCGGACTAAATATCTTCAAATCACCAAAACATAATTTTTTTATGTGCTTCATAGTTTTGGAGTTATTTTTTTTTTTTTATTTTTTTTTTTTATTTTATTCATTCAAGTAATATAAAGCCTTCAAGGCCAATAAATACATATTACTTAGTACTAATGCCTAAGCATAAAATATATGTAATAATTTTAACAATTCAAATTACAATTATTATTAAGTTTTAATTCTTCTAATGGTTCCCCAACCATAATGCAAAACAAAGATAATAAAAAGGAAGTTATTTAAAAAAGCAGATTTTGTAAATGGTCCAAATTAATAGCAACCCTGTCTTTTTTGTCGTTAGAATACAACTATGTGAAAATGACTCCATTTTCAATTAGTTAAAACTTTTCAAGACGAAGTTATATAATTGAAATTAAAATTTTGTTGTGCTTCTTAAGAAATAAAAATTAGTATTTTATTTCCAATTCAAATACTAATTGGATTAAATGTATACATATGCCTGTGTGTATGCAAAATAAAACCTGTGCGTGTGTGTATTTTTCATTTATTCTGTCAAATGTTTACTCATTTGAATAAAAATTTAAAAGTTTTTTTCGAAAGGCGTTATTTGAGTGCGAAAAAATACGAAGCTCAAGTGGTAAATAATTCCAAAGGCGAGCTACACGGATTAAAAACGATCGTTCATAAAAAGTGTTAATAATTCTGGGAATAACAATTTGGGGATTCCTAATTGAGCGACTAAAAGTAAAACCGTTAAGTAGGGGTAATGGAAAACCTGTACCCATAGCCCTGTAAAAGTGAATTAAGCAACGTAGCTTGAGGAAATTTGGAAAGGAACATCCCAGAAACCGTTCAACATAAAGAGAAATATGATCTCTTCGCCTTACATTGTAAACAAAACGAACAATCGTGTTAACAATACGATTTAGCCTTGATAAGTTCGTAGAAACAGTGCCCGAAATTACTTCCAGTCCATAAAAAACTTGAGACATAAGTAAAGAGTATGCCAACCTATATCTAACATGGTGTGGATAAAATACATTTGTTGAATGTATTTTTCTCAAGGTTTGCAGCACTCGGCAAAAAGTCTGATCGATATGTGCTTCAAAATTAAGCTTACTATCCAAAATGACTCCTAAGCACCTTACTCGATTTAAAAACTCTACACGCACACCATCAATAAAAATGTCCAAATCAACAGCAAAACGGTCAAATGGGTTAAAAACAATTGCCTTTGTTTTTTCGCCATTAAGAGACATTGAATTTAGAAAAGCCCAATCCGATACGACACTCAAAGTATAATTAATGTTATTTTCCAAAACGTCTGGAAAATCACGGTTTGAACTGAAAAGTAATGCAACATCATCCGCATATAAAAACGACTTACACGAAGTAGAATTAATCAATCCAGGGAGATCATTAATATAAAGTATAAATAAAATAGGGCCCAGCACAGAGCCCTAGGGAACACCAGAGTGCAACTGCACTAAATTAGACTTTATATTATTTACACAGACAAACTGATATCTTCCATGCAAGTATGATGATATTAACTTGCAAGCAGACATAGAAAAACCAAAATTGACAATTAATTTTTCAATCATTCTCCTAAAGTCAACATTATTAAAAGCTTTTGAGAGATCAAGCGAAACGAGAACACTAAATTTGTCATAATTCACATCCTCTCTAATGCAGTCAGTGAGATTAAGAAGAAGTGAAGTAGTGTTATGCCCCTGACGAAAACCATACTGCGATTGATAAATTCTCCTCGATGCTATAGCCATAATTTGATCTTTCAAAATGTGCTCCATCACCTTTGACAGCGCCGGAAGTATAGAAATCGGCCTCAGATCCTCAGGCCCATTTACAACTTTTGACTTAGGTATTGGGACAATTCTAGCAGTCTTCCAACCTATAGGAAATTTCGACGTCATTAATATTGAATTAAATGGATGAAGCAAGAATTTAGATACATATGGAAAAATTTTTTTAATAAATTGAATAGAAATATCATCAGTTCCAATAGAATTAGATTTTACCTTTTCCAGAGCAACCAATAGATCACATTCTGAAATGCATTGGAAAAATAGAGTACTTCCAGAAAAATCAAAATCATGAAAATCAAAGCTATCAGGTACGCTTGTTCGTCCAGTATTTACAAAATAATCATTAATCATATTAACATCTAGCCCATAGAATTGATCATCATCACCAAGACACCCAGATTTTTTAAGGACTCTCCAAATACCAGCCCCATCAAGGTTCCCAAATAATTTTGTGAAGTGCTGTCTTTTCTTGTCACGTATGATCCTTTTCGCCCTATTACGATACTTACAAAATATTCTCCAGTTTCTAGAAGACTTTTCTTGTTTGTATGACAGAAAAGCTAAATCCCTCAAAGACCTAGCAAGTGTTATATCCCTTGACTTTATCCAGTCATCGCCACTAAAACAAACTCGTTTCTTAACAATAGGAACGAAAACCATTAGATCATGAAAAAGCTTACAGATATTGAAGAATAACAAGTCGACATCACTTGTATTAAAAATAACAGATTCGTTAAAGTCCGACAAAAACCGAATAATTCCATCAACAGTATAGCCAGGTACACTAACTGCACGACTTGAAATATGGGGCTTCAGCCAGGTTTCTGAAATTGCAAACACATCCAGCAATGACCCATTCAAAAGTAATTTTAATTCATCAAATTTAGAAGAATTAGCTGAGGGCCTAATGCTTTGGCAATTAAAATGAGCAACTTTAAAGTCATTCTTAAAGGGCAATAAAACATTCTTAAGTTGAGAGCTGCTATTAATCAGCGGACCAATATTATAGTTAGAAGACATCAAAGTAGAAAAAGAACATTATGATGAGGAACCGAAAACAATATAATAAAAGGTAATACAATATAATAAACATTATAAACAATGATATATTATAACTTATCATACTATCATATTAACAACCAGTCTAATATTAATGAGATCAGCAATTTGAAATAAAAATAAATTTTGAGATATTAAAAACAAAATCAAAAAGTAATTAAATTCTAATTGCAGAAAATTTCTTCTAAAGATTATCATTCATGAACAACACTCTCATCAAGCAGCTCAGCACATTCTTTAGCTGAATATGTAACCTCAACACCATCAGAAAGTGTTAGTTTTGCTTTAAGCTTATCAGTATTTAATACTTTAAATTTCGTTATAAGTTTAAGGCGAAGCAAACGACGACATAATGAATTAAGATTACCAGCAGCAGGAGAAAAATGATCGTTAAGATAGACACGACGATCAATATCACCTTCGACCACATCACAAACTTTAAGCGTTCTAGTTTTATAATATTCCTTCATGACATTGTCCCTCAGAAAAACACTATTTAGCTTAATCAAAATAGCTTTGCGGTTGTACATGTAACAAACATGGTTAATGTCACTACGGTTAACGCTTATGTTATAGTGGGCACAAATTTTAATAACAACAGCCACTAAATCATCCAGTCCTGATGGTAAACCATTAACTACGATGTCAGCTCGGTTCAGTCTTTTGTGCAACAAGTTATTTTCATCCTGAAGAGAAGCAATTTTTGATGATGTAGAAGAATCAACATGCTTGATGAGCTTACTGCAGTTGACAATGTCAGATTGCAGTTCTTTACGCAACGATGACATCTCGGTTCTGAACATCGACATAGCATCAGTAAACATCTTCTTCAAGTCATCAAGTTCATCCTCTTTACGCTGTATTAAACCATCAATCTTTGTGTTGATACCACCAATTTCATCGCGTAGTCTTTTCTCCATTTCCAGTAATCCCGATGGTGATTTAGGATTATCTGCACACTTTTGACAAAGAAAAACCACAGATTTAACTTCTTTTAAAGTTCTCAATGTGTCATCACCAATTTTGGCACATTGGGCATGATACCATAAATCACAAGATTTACATAAAACACTTGCCTGAGTTTTTCCAATAGCAAGTGTACAAGTACCACATTTGTATATTTTGTTTGCAGGCATATTTATTTATTGATGTGTTAAATAAAAGTATAACAAAAAACAACCGCAATAAAATGGCAGTAAAATGTATGTATGTAAACAACAATTTATGCAAGTCACAGGTAAACAACAGCAGCAACAAACTTTGTGATATTTTAATAGTATCAAACACTAAATCACTTATATTTGATTTTTTTAGTAAATTAAAAGTTCCTTATTTTAAATTACAAGTTAATGTAATTATTTTATTAGAAAATTTAAAAACAAAATTTATTTTAAGAAATTACAAAGACCGGCTGTCAAAAAAACGCGTCTACTCTGCCTGAAATGTTCGAAACAAAAAAAAAAAAAAAACTTTTTTATGTTAAATTTTAGATTTTTTTGTTACTAAAATTTCTTTTTAAAAGTGAAAACATCAAAAATGTTTCAGTTTATCATCTTTATCTTAAAGATGGTAATGCTGCGAATAAAATAAGGCATGTATCTTTAAAATTGATGGACAAATCTTGATTTTATTCACATTTAAGTAAAAATATCCATGTTACAAAAATAGGTGGACTTTGACGAGTTAAACAAGAATTAGTTTTCACTTTTTTCCATCACGTACTGATTTTTATACCCACCATATATTGATTTTGTCATTCCGTATGTAACATGTCGAAGGAATCATCTTAGACCCCACAAAGTATATATTTTCTGGGTCCTGGTTAGACTTTGAGTCGATCTAGCTATGTCCGTCCGTCTGTCCGTCTGTCTGTTGAAAGCAGGATAGAGCTCGAACGGGGCCACGTAGGGAGACGAAATTTGGCACAAATATTTATCTTATGTAAGGTTTGTTTGGTATTGAAAATTGGCAAAATCGGTTAAAAAAGTTATGGGCTTAAAACTAGGAACACAGGGTGTCCGTTAAATACTTTTCTGCTGATATTTCTTCAATAAAAGCACGTACGACAACGAAATTTTGTACGTATTGTTCGGGGGTCGATATAAACTCGGGAACCAAAAATAGGCGTATAAGATGAAAATCAATGAAATTGTGTTCAAATAGTTCAAGGACCAATGTAAACTCGGAAACAAAAAATGGGCGTGGTCCGCCCACTTTACCGCCCCCTTCCATATAACGTAAAATTTTAAATAGTTAATGGTGGGTATATAGATTCGGCCGGGCCGAATATATTCGCGCTTGTTTTATCTAATATCATCACTAGAGTTTTTCTTTTCCCGGACTTTTTCCGCTCCCGGGAAATCGGGATTGATTTTTAAATTTCCCGGGATCCCGGGAATTCCCGCCGAAAATAAATAATTAAAAATTTTAATATTCAGTTAAATAAAAGATAAAAAATATTAAAATAAACTAATTAATCATAAAATTATAAACTAATTCTTTTTGAAATATTGAATATTGAATAAATACTTTTTATTATATAACAACTCATACGAAAGTCGAATCAATACCTTGGTTTTCATTTACCCTATTTGGAAAAATCTCTAAATATTTATACGGAAGTAAGCTTGTTGTTAAGAAAACCTCAGGAAATTTTACAGTATGAATACTTTTAGTCTCACGTTTTCGTTGGGGCATTAAAAATGTATGTTGTTGTTTGAGGTTTCCAGACATTTTAAAAAGATTCCTCTTACAACTTTCACATGCGTGCAAATTGCATCTTCAAATCGTTGAATAAATATAGTTCTTAAATATCGAATTTTAAAAATATTATTTTTGACCACAATGAAAAAAATTGAAAATCAATTTTTTTTTTAATTATTCAGAAAAAAGGAAAACGATATTTTGTTTTCAGACTGTTATACGAAAAATATCAAACAAATTGAGAAATTTTCTTAAAAATATTTAAATTTGTAACAAATCAAATTAAATAAATAAAAAGAAATGTAAAAACACATTATATACTAAAATATCCATATATTAGTTGTTAAATATAAACATTTTGCATACACAAGAAATCCCGGGAATTTCCGCTTGATTTCCCGGGATTACGGGAGTGAAAATTTGGCGGGATTCCCGGGAATTCTCGTCCCGGGATTTCCCGTGAAAAACTCTAATCATCACCTTATTCAGCGGTCACATTATAAAACTCGAGAATGGTTTGTACAATTTTGACTATAACTCAAGAACCGTTTACATGATAAATGATATACCAAAAGATGCATACGAAAATTGTCTACAAGGTATGTCAAAAATAATTTTTATTCGCTCAAGAGTTTCAGAGTTATGCATCAAATTTGTCACCATTTTCCAATTTTTTTTTTAAATTTTTTCGCTAGTAATTACTGAATAATTACGGAAGTAATCACTGTAATCACAACAAATTATATAAATTCAGCTGAAAGACAATTTAAGTAGCTATATATTGGAGTTTAATTCATCTTAATAGAAAAAAACCGTTCTCGAGTTATACAAGGGTGACTACCTAAAGGTAGTCACCCTTGTAGTCATGTCCATAAAAAAAATTCAATACGTGATAGAAAAAAAGTGAAAGTTGATTGTTATTTAGCACGTTAAATTTCATCTAATTCACATATTTTTTGCCCAATAGTGTATCCTCACTTAACCGTAGGTATGCATGGGTATCCTAACTTAACTGTGAATGCAATCAAGATTTGTGCATCAATTTTTATGATACTTGACTTTATTTACTCGTAGTTTTACCAGCTTTGAGTTAAAGATGATAAACTGAAACATTTTTGATGTTTTCACTTTTAAAAAGAAATTTTGGTAAAAAAAGAAATCTTGAATTTAGCATAAACAAATTTTTTCGGATACTTTTTTCGAAATATCTCCTAAACTATAAAAATTTGATAGTAAAACGACTTAAAGCCAATTTCATTCCACATATTTTGGTGTATTTTTTATATAAATCGTGCAAACCGTTCTCAAGTTATAGTCAAATATACTAGAGTAATCGGCTTATTTAGGACGCAATATTAGACACGCCCATAAAAAAGTCTCGATCTGATAGGAAAAAACTGAAAGCAGATTCGAGTTCAGTATGCGGAACTCCATCTAGTCCACATATTTTTTTTTTAAGTTTTTCTCGTAGTATCTAACACAGGGTAACTACAAGTTTCTCCCATACATTTTAACTCGATCCGTCCAATAGTTTAGGTGGCTTTTTATCAACATTTTTTCGATCGGTATCACTGTGCACTGTTATCGTATTTTCATCATAAATTAAATGCTTACATTTGTTTTCTGCAATTATTTAAATAACACAAAGTATTCGATACCAATCGTTAAAACATATTTTACTAATTTTGAAAATCAAACCACCAAATTCTCTCTTGCATGCCACCCAATTAATGAGGTTTAAATTGTTTCATTTGCTAGTCTTTTCCAACTCAAATGTAATTACATAGAGGTACACAGAGGTTTTTGTGGCTGATTAAAACAGAACAATTGGTTAAGTAGTAAATGAAGACTAGCGTACCAATTGATTTTATGAATTTTCTGTTTAAAACTGTTAAATAAGCTTATGATTAAAAAATCAGAATTATGACAATAAATATTTTTTTAATTGCCACTAAGGCAGAAGTTTTACTTTAATCCACATTTTATCATAACAGAGGAATACCAAAGTTTGAGTTGTAAATGCGTATCTTACAGGCCTCTCAAATGCTGATCTATAGGGTCTCAAAAAAAAAAAAAAAAAAAGAATTTGAAGAATTTTTAATTACTGCAGTTGTAATTACAAAAAAAAAAATTGATTTAAATAAAAGTGAAAATCTCAAAATTGTTACTTCACTCCTGGAAAACTACGTTTATTTTTTATGAAAGTGTTATTTTTTAACATAATAACATTATAATATATTTTATAAATATATTTATCTTTCTATTCTATCGTTTTTTGGAATATGGTAGCAGGGTAATTTATTATAATTAAAATTTATAATTTTGAGCATTTTTAAACATGTTATCAGTGTTGCCTATTAACTAAAATTATTCAAGGACTTCAAACTAAATTATTATTTTTTTTAACTGTTACTTTGAAAATTATGATTAATATAATTTCTTATTGTGTATATGAATGTAATTTATTATTTTATAATTTTCATTTCTTTATATATAAATTGTATATTTACTTACTGAATTTATTAATTTTAAATAATCATTGGTTATATTTCAACGGGAGAACAGTACAAGTAAAGTGAATAAAAAAAACAAACGTTATAAAAAAATAAAATAAAAGATGAAATTTACATTAATAACAAGCGCGAATGTTATATTCGGCCCGGCCGAATTTATATATCCACCATCAACTTTTTCAAATTTTAAGTTATATGGGAGGGAGGCGGTAAAGTGGGCGGACCCCGCCCTTTTTTTTGTTTCCGAGTTTACATTGGTCCTTGAACTATTTGAACACAATTTCACCTTATATGGGAGGTGTGCGGTAAAGTGGGCTGACCACGCCTATTTTCGGTTTCCAAGTTTATATCGACCATCGAACTATACGTACAAAACTTCGTTGTCGTACATGTTTTTATTGAAGAAATATCAGCAGAAAAGTACGAAACGGACACCTTGTGTTTCTAGTTTTTAGCCCATAACTTTTTTGTTTATTAACCGATTTTGCCCATTTTCAATACCAAACAAACCTTATATAGGATAAATGTTTGTGCCAAATTTCATCCCCCTACGTTCGAGCCCTATCCTGCTTTCAACAGACGGACAGACCCAGGACCCAGAAAATATATACTTTGTGGGGTCTTAGATGATTCCTTCGACTTGTTACACACGGAATGACAAAATCAATATACCCTCCATCTTTTTGATGGTGGGCAGTGTTGCCAGTTTAGCCTTTTTAAGGCTAGATCTAGCCCTTTTATTTTGATGTTAGCCTCAAAATTTTCATTTTAGCTTCTAGCTTTTTTGTTAGCCTTTTTTATTTTTTAACATTTTTACAAATTTTATTTTTACAAAATCATCAATTTAAGCATTTGTGTATATTAATTCTTACAAAAATATCGAAATTATTTATATTTAATGAAAATTTTCGACTGCGGCGCTTCATTCTACAAAAATATTACAATTTTTTTTTTGACAAACATTATTACCCATATAAACTAATTGCTTTATATTTACAAATTCACTAAAATATATTTAACAACTACCAAAATCTAATGAGAACAAAAAAATTAATGCTTTTTTAAATAAAAAAATATGTTAGCTTTTTTCTGGCTTAATTTTTTGGGGCATTTAGCCTTTTCTGACCTTTTTTTAAGTCCAATTTAGCTTCTTTTTTTCTCAAGTCCTGGCAACACTGATGGTGGGTATAATAAGAAATTATTGCTCGATTGAACCGGATCACAGTGGGTAATGTTTGTAATTTTCTGATCAGAAGTTAAAAATTTTTAAACTTTTTTAATAAATGAACGCATTTTTTCACCACCAATTTTCCTTATTATAGCATAATGGGGCAGAATCGAAAATTTTTAGAAATAAATCTATAACATCTAATCAGCTGGTTAGAAAGGGGACCTCACATAACCCTCACGAGCTGATCTATTGGGGCTTAAAGTACAGTACTTGTTTCTTATACGATTTTAAATATTTTTACATCTTATTAAAATTTTTACATTTTATTAAATAATTATTAGTATAATCCATTATTTCTGATAAGTTTTATTGGTTCTTGTTTTCTTTTTTAACTAATTGCAGAACAAAATTATGTGTTGGAAAAAAAATAAAATTTAAGTCGATATCTACCAAGACCAAAAATAAAAGGATTTGAATTTGAAAATTGCAAAAATTACGCTTTTTGGTGTTTTTTGGTCAGCTTTTTGGAGTATCTACATTCTTTTTGTTTTAACATGTAATTTTTTTTAACAACATATAATAATTTTAAACTTTTTTGAAAGGTATCTTCATAAAGACTATTTAAAAATAGAAAACAAGCCCAATAATCTAAGCGGTCTAGGTACACACCCTCCCTAATTTGACTTATTTTAGATAAAAGTTTTAACTTACAGCCGTATTAAAAAAATTTGTTTAATTTATGTTTAATATAAATAATGTGATAAAATCATATTTTTTGTTTACATCATTTTTGTTGAAATGTGATAAAATTTAACTATTTTAATATTTTTTATGTTAAAATGCATACATTTTAAGCCGGAGTTGATATGATAGATTAATTACACCTTAATCTTAAACGTGTATATATTAAAAACAATGAAAAAGTTGAACATATGCGATTGTGGCGAATACTGGGTTGACATGCCGGCAGCCCGAATGTTGGTACTTTAATCCAAAAGCACCCAGAATATACTTTTTCCTGTTTATGTTTATGATTTTAATACAAAATAGTTTAAAATATGTATATATAGTTTAAAAATAATTACAGAAAATATCCTGTCCCGGAATTCATTTAATACGTTCTAAATAGCTATACTGACACATTTTTGAATTTCGGAACATCCGGACATTAAAAAATATGGCGTTTTTGTCAAAAATTTACGAATGAATCCAAAAATTTATATTTTTTTTCTTGGAAAATGTAACGGAAATAATTTTAAAATAGCTTTAAAATAGGGTCGAATTAATATTAAAATATTTAAAGTAAACAATGGTTTACCAAAGGTATAGTAAGCAAATCATCGTTTTTGAATATAACTTTAAGAAATTTTGATTAACAATGGATAGTAAAGCTATGTTAAGTTTCTTTGAATACGGCTGTTAGTCTATATTTTCTAAAATCCT
Source organism: Protophormia terraenovae (assembly GCA_951394005.1). NCBI lineage: Eukaryota > Metazoa > Arthropoda > Insecta > Diptera > Calliphoridae > Protophormia > Protophormia terraenovae. The sequence continues at coordinate 114,341,432 of OX596077.1, read as the reverse complement.
AAAGCATGTATCTGCAAACAGAATGCAATTTAGGAATCTACAATATGTTTTTAAAAGTTTTCAATCATAACATTTGTCGTACAAATGTATGAAAAATAGCTTAATTTGGCTAGAGGAGGCCAAGTTTCTATTAGGTTTTAAGCAAAAGTATAAACTTTTAATACAAGTATTTGGTATCTAAGAAAATATTAGGATATGGAGATTCATAATTTACAAAAAAATGTTGGTGGAATGTAATCTGATCGCAGAATTTCTCAAAGGATTTAAAATGTAGAATTTTTTAAATATAGTTAATATTTAAACTTTAATAAAATTTAGACATATAATGATATTTTATTGAAATTTCAGCATAATATGTATAAACTTGTTTTAAAATCAGAGAATTAAAGAAAATTTCTACCTTTTTATATGTAAATACCCCAAATCCCAATCCGAATAAAACATGTTTAAAAAATTTAATTTTTTCATTGAAATGATCATCCTGCCGTTATAAGAGACGTCCCACATTGGGGTAAAAGGGGTCGAAAATGGCGCTTAATTCAGGGAAAAGTTATATCAATATTCTAATAATCACGTTTTATTTCATTTTTAATTATTAGGTAAAAAAATTCAATTTTAGAATTTTACGATTTCTTTTAATAGAACGGTAATGTCTGTCCGTCCGTCTATACATTAGAGTTAAATGGGTCGAAAATTATGCATAATTCAGGAAAAGGTGATATCATCACTTTAATAACCGCATTTAATTTTTCATTTATTAGTAAGTAAAAAATTGAATTTTCAAACTTATAAGATGTTTTTTGGCTGAATGATAATGTCCGTCCGTCCGTCTATACATTTGGGTTAAATGTGACGAAAATTACGCTTAATTCAGGAAAAGGTGATATCCAAATTTTTATGATCACGTTCTATTTTCTCTATTTATTAGTTAGTAAAAAAAATTCATTTTTATAATTCTAGAATATTTTTTGGCTGCATGGCAATGTCCGTCCGTCTATACATTTAGGTTAAATGGGCCGAAAATTCCACTTAAATCAGGGAAAAGTGATATCAAAACTTTAGTAGCTTCATTTGGTTTCCATATTAATCGAGAAGTGGAAAAAAGTATTCTTCCAATTTCAAGTTTTTTTTTTTTTTTTAATTCTAATGTCCGTCCATCTGTCCGTCTATTTGTTAATTTTTGAAAACTTTCCAATTCAAAATCGTTTGACTTTTGACTCAATAAAAATAAGTTGAAAATATTTGGCTATATATGGAAAAATCTTAACCAAGAACTAGTAAAATTGAGATTATTGAAATTTAAAATGTATATAACTCGAAAAATATATAAGATAAGTAGTTCATGCAAGCATGTTTTCTAAAGGACTTATCAAGGGCTTTAAGAATGTATAAAAATTTTGGAAATTTTGAACCCCCATAGTTCCGCTCCTGAAGCGTATATTGGATCCTGCATCTAAACTAAAAATCCCTTGATAGGCCTATTTGAAATTTCATGCAAATCCAACCAGCCGATTAGAAGTTACAGATTTATTTATATTCTTCCCCACTGTTTAATGTTTGATAACGCAAAGAAAATGTCTACACTTAAGCTGTTTTTTGTAGGAAATCTACTGGAAAAAAAAAAATATTTTCTCAAATCGGGCTAAATATGCGCACGATTTTTTTCGTAATATTAAAATGGGTAATATAGACTATTTTTCAGAAAATTTTCAGAACAAACATCCTCTAAAATTTTAAGTTGCATTCCATGAAAATTAGTGTATTTTAGAACAATTTTCAAAAAAATAACAAAAATATTAGGACAAAATGTAATTTACAAATACTTGAAGAAAAGTACACTTAAATACCAGGAGTTGATGGTTCTCTTTCAAATTTTTACTTACAAAGACTTTTTATTTAAAATAAATACACTAAAATCTGATGAAAATTGAATTGTTTACTATTTTTCAAAAATGTAAAAATTTCTTAACTTTGACAGCTCCTTGTAAGAAAACAACATAACCTAGCTTAAGGATTTTAATTGATATTGATACATAATTTTGTCTATTTTTTTTCGGTACCCAACTTTATTAAAAAATTTCAAATTTTAAAATTCAATTAAGCGCCACTTTTGACACATTTTACTCCAACGTGCGTCCGTCAGAAAATACTTTTTGGATGTTTACCCTACATATGGAGATATATAATTAAAATAATTTTAAGTCGATCCAACCATTGCAATTTGAGAACTTAGCAAAAGAATTAAGAAAAAAATTTCAAATTGAAAAAATTTTAATATGGCTTGTGGGCAGAACTTTGCCCCAAGCACCTCCGTATTTACTATACCCAAAACGAGGATTAATTCAAAAAATAAAGTTAGGGTATTGCAATAATTTTTTATAGCGGGTTATAGAAAACAAACTGAATTATAATTATCTGTAAAATTGATTATTCTATGTTGTTTACTTTTTCAGATACACTCTCTAAAAGTTCAATAATTTTTCTTAAATAATATTATAGTAGCAAAAAGTGAAATTTTCAAAATTCCAAGTGTGAGTTTTGTTAGTTTTTGTAAAACTATAGTTCTTTTTTTAAACAGGTGAATTAAGCTCAGATAGTGGATTGTATTCTAAAATAAATTTTTTTCGGATTACGTATTAATGGTATTTTCGAGATACATATATGTAGAGTTTTCAAGAGTTATTGGGTATACATTATTATATAGTAATAAAATATAGGATGTTAGTTTGTGTAACAAAGAAAAACATTTTGCTAATTTTTGCCTAAACGACAAATATTTAATTTTATATTAAATAAAACTAGTTGAAATTATGCAAAAATATATTTTAAATTAAATAAATCACATTTTTTTTATATTTTCTGCATTATTTTTCCTAACGAAATTTAGGTGGATTTTAGGTGGATGTAGAATTTATTGCATCAAATGAGAAAGTGAAAAAAAATTTAAAATTTTTGCAAAAGGAATCCCACAATTCCCAAAAAAATGCCAAAAATCACAAAAATTGCTGTTTTTTTTTTACATTTTCGGCCATAAAATCCACATTTTTCCGAAGTCCCGTAGATTTTGATTGAAAACTTTTAACAACATATTATAGATTCCTAAACTTCATTCCGTTTGCCGATTCGTGCTGTGGGATTTTAAAAAATATAGACTAAAGTCAAAACATTCTGACCACTTGAGTTACTGGACTGGTTTTTTATTTTAGAGTCATCTCTATGAAGATACTGTTGAGAAAAGTTTTAAATTATTATATGTCGTTAAAGATTATTTTGTTTTTTTTTTTTTTTAAAAAAAAAAAAAAAAAAAAAAAACGTAATTTTTGCAATTTTCTAATTCAAAATCGTTTACTTTTGGACTCGCTAAGATATCGACTTTATTTATTTATTTTTTTTTTTTATTAAAAATAATTTATTTTCAAATTTCAACAATATATATATAAATAAATTTCGATTGGAAACACCCAATTCAGTGTGTTATCTTTATTAACTAAAAAATTTCTTACATTTCATAAACTAAATGGTTGTGGTTACCAATTTGAACTTTTAAAATTCGGTTGTCTTAGTAAAATTATTTAAAAATGCTCATATTGGTTTGTCTAATTGAATTTACTCTGAAGTAACCTCAAATCAATAATAATAACCATTAATTTATTACAAGTAAAAAAATATTGCGATACACAGTGGTTCCAAAACGCTATTTTTTGGAAATAATTTAGTAACTAAAGAAATGGTCAGAGCTTCCCCCTAACAGGTCAGGGGAGAAGTGGGTGGCCCTCCAAAGTTGCCCATCTCGGGTATGTATTTAAAAAAAAAAAAATCGCAAAAAATTAATTTATGATATGACAGAAAAGAAATTTTATATGTAGATAGTCCTTGTAAATCTCTACAAAAAATACAAATACATGTGCAAGTTATCTCTTTTATTTTGAGAGATATTCGGGTCGAAATAAATTTTTACCTCATTTTTAGTCCCATTTTTTTTGGTTTTTAACTTGGCGGGTTTAATATTGCCCCTAGAATTTTTCTAAAATATTTGCCAGATTTCCTACAAAATTCTAAATAATATTGCTGCAAGAATCATATAATTATATAAATCCGTTAAAAGGGTATATTAATCTAAATTTGGAACTTTAAAAAAATTTTACATTTTTTGTGTTTTTTTCCAAAAGGGTGGCAATATTTATTCAGTGAAAAAATTAGTTTTTTGTTCTGGGCTTTATCATTTTTGTTTAATGTTTTCAAAAGAAATCTTAATGTAAATGCGTGTAAAGTAAATACGGAGGAGTTGGGGACAAAGGTTTGCCCACGAGCCCTATCCAATTTTTTTCAATTTTAGAACAATTTTTTTTCTTTTCTTCATGTTCTCAAAATGCAAAGAAGGGATCGACTTAAAATTATTTTACTTTCTCAGCCCTATATGTAAGGTATACAGCCAAAAAGTGTTTTCTGACGGAGGCCCCTTATAACGACAGAGTGATCATTTCAATGAAAAAAGTAAATTTTTGAAGCTTTTCCCGAACTGGAATTTTGGGTATTTCGGAGTAAGAAAATGGGAATCCATTTATTCTCTTCTTTTAAGGACAAATTTTTTTATATTGTACTAAAATTTCACAATGATAGCTTAATTAATTTTTTTTGGAAAAATAACACTAAATACAAAAATTTTTCGTTTTTTGATCAATTTAATGAAAAAAATTAGTTCGAATACTTTATTATTTATATATTATTATTTTTTAAGTAATAACCTTTCCAATCATACCAAACACTTGCATAAATCCTTTACACAATCGTTTAAAAACTAACTGAAACTTAGCCCCCCTTCAGCGAAATGTGCACATTTTCCTTAAATTCTATAGTAAATGTGTACTGCAGCACACAGTGGGGCACAATCGAAATTTTTTGGAAATAAATCTGTAACTTCTGATCGGCTGGTTGGATTTGCATGAAATTTGGTACAGATATAGTAGAGGAGTGTGCAATATTAAGTTTGGAAGGGGAACCGAAAATATCCCTCAGGGGCGGAGCTAAAGGGGCTCAAAGTTGGGTACCTCATATTTTTAATCGCTTGCCAAATTTTTGTTTCTCGTCCAATTTCAAATATTTTTACACACTATTGTAGGCACTGATAAGGCCTACAAAAAGCAAAAGATAAATAGGACATGCAAGCCCTATTTATCTTTTATAGTTTTTGAGTTATTTGTATTTGAATTTTTAAGTACCTCAATTTTGCATGTTCTTGGTCCAGTTTTTGCCATATATATCCTATTGTTTCCGATCTATCTCATTTATTTTTACTTTAGCTAATTAAAGAACAAAATTATCTATTCAATAAAAAAAATTGAAGTCGATATCTTTACCGAGTCCAAAAATAAGCGAATCTGAATTTGAAAATTGCAAAAATTACGACTTTTTGTGTTTTTTTGGCCGAAAAAGTATCTTCAATCCTTTTTCTCTACAATAAAATTTTCTTTAAAAACATATAACAATTTTATATTTCTCTGAAAGGTATCTTCATAGAGAAGGCTTTAAAATAAAAAATAAGCCCAATAACTTAAGTGGTCAAGGTACACACCCTCCCGAATTTGACCCATTTTATATGAAAGTTTTGATTTTAGTCTATATTTTCTCAGATTCCAAAGCACGAATCGGCAAACGGAATGCAGTTTAAGAATCTACAATATGTTGGTAAAAGTTTCCAATCAAAATCTACGGGACTTCGGAAAAATGTGGATTTTATAGCCCAAAATGTGAAAAAACGCATTTTTGGAATTTTCGGCGTTTTTTTTTGGGAATTGTGGGATTCCTTTCCCAAAAATCTTAAAGTTTTTTCCACTTCCTCATTTTATACGATAAAGTCTACCTCTACCGAAAATTTCGTTAAGATATCTTTAATAGCAAAGATTTTATTACAAATGAAATATTTATATTTTCTCAAAAAAACACTTTTTTACAAACATTTTTTCAAAAATCAGGAAAAGTATAAAATCGATTTTTTCCATCTAAATTACATTGCACAACTGACATAATTCTTCGTTATACAGAAAAAGATTGAAATCAATATCTTTTACAGAACCGAAACTATGCCACTTTAAAGTTTATTAAGTCACGGAAAATTCCATTTTTTGCGTATTTATGCACAAACACACATTCGAATATTGGCTACGGGAACAAATTATTTATGTTGTTATGGCTTTTTCACATCCACAATAGTAGAAGGTTTTTTTTAATTTTCCATCACTTAATAAACTTTAAAGTGGCATAGTTTCGGTTCTGTAAAAGATATTGATTGATTTCAATCTTTTTCTGTATAAAGAAGAATTATGTCAGCTGTGCAATGTAATTTAGATGGAAAAAATAGATTTTATACTTTTCCTGATTTTTGAAATTAAAGCAAAATTTTTGTAAAAAAATGTTTTTTTGAGAAACTATAAATATTTCATTTTTAATAAAATCTTTGTTATTAAAGATATCTTAACGAAATTTTCGGTGGAGGTAGACTTTGTCGTAATATTTGAAATTGGACGAGAAACAAAAATTTTGCTAGCGATTAAAAAATTTTTATATCAGAGGTACCCAAATTTGAGCCCCTTTAGCTCCGCCCCTGAGGGATCTTTTCGGTCCCCCTACTAAACTTAATATTGCACACTCCTCTACTATATCTATACCAAATTTCATGCAAATCCAGATTTATTTCCAAAAAATGTCGATTTTGCCCCACTGTGCTGCATTCTATATACATAAGTGCACAGCAGTTTCAACGTGTTTTTTTAAATAATTTTGTGTAACTTTTGAACGGATAAATATATTTCAATGAAATTTCATACAAATATTTCTGGGATGTTTTTCAATTGTTTTTTTAGGAGCACAAGTTTTTAGCTGCTCTGTGAGCAAGAGGGAGGACCTCTTTTTTGTAGGGATTTACAAGGACTATCTATATAAAATTTCTTTTTTGTCATATCATAAATTAATTTTTTGCGATTTTTTTAAAAAATGACATACGCGAGATGGGCAACTTTGGAGAGCCACACATTTCCCCCTGAGGGCCTGTACTCCTCCAAATCAACTCGAAAACACCTTAGCTGTGACCATGTGAAATTTTATTGAGATACCTCTAGCGGTTCTTTAGTTACTGAATTATTTCCAAAAAAAGCATTTTAGAACCACTGTGCGATATTTATAACTTGTTAATAATTGGCTAGATTTGAAATATATATCGTTGTAACCATTTTCCAACAGTTTTTTTGTGTGTAGTGTTTTACGTATTTACGAATATCCATTAATAAAAAATATATATTTTTTAAATTAAAGCTTACACAAATTAAATCCCTTTTTTACTATAGTTCAACCCACTGTGCGCTCAGCACAAATTTTTTGAGATTATGACGAGAGACAAAATTTTTCGTTTAAAATTGTATGAGATATTTTTTGAAAGAAAATTAGCATGTGAAAATAACGCCCTTTAAAATGCTGTTAGTTATGTTAAAAAATAATTTTTTTTCAAACGTTTTCTATTTGATAAATATTATATGATTTTTATACTGGTTGCAACTTTATAACATTTACACATAATGAAAATTTTATATAAATAATGTAAATGTTTTGAAAAATTTAAAAAACTGTTTCAAAAAACATTCACGATCAGCTCTTATTCTGGCATTTCCACAGTGCATTGTAGTATAAAGAAAGAAAAGAATACACATTGAAATTCAAAGAAAATAACATAGTTAACAGATTTTAAGTGAAAAATATTTTATCCTTCTTTAAAAAATAACGATAATTGTTTTAAAAATAAAATGCTACCTTTATTTATGATAACTCTTATATTTATAAACATTTCATAAATAAAATTTTAGTCAAATTATGTTATACAAGATATTTTTAACTCCATCAAAATATCTGCTGATACTTTGTATACATAAGTATCATGATTTAAATTTAATTTCGAAACTGCAACGCTCGAATATTATTTATGCAAATATTATTACAATTGTAATGCTGAACATGATAAATGAATATTTACTACATTTTCTACCATAATTCTACCAACAAATATTGTTTTAATATTTGAAAAGGAGAATAAAATAAAATAAAAATAATAATGTCTGCAACTTGTTTTTAAATGTATTTACATTTCCTTCACTTCCTGTTATAAATTTTTATTCCTTTTGTGCTATTTTTTCTTGTTTCCATAAGACATTATTTATCTCATCTTTGCGTTATCTTGGTGGCAGTTTGATGGCAGTTCAAAGTATTTTTTATTTTTCGTATATAAAACGTCTGCATAAAATGAATGACTGAATGTAAAAATAAAATTATATAGTAATGGCTTTAGCAAGAAGAATATATAAAATATTTGGGGTTGACTGTTGAGTAAAACATTGAAATAATAGTGCTGTAGATAATTTTAAATAGAGTGTAGTAAAAAAATAAAAAATATGCTCTAAAAATAGTAAAATATGCCATTAAAAGTAGGGTGAGGTTCATATAATCGTACAAAAGTATTTATCTAAAATTTTGACACGATATCAATATTTATACGAGATTTACTCTCGTTTAAGTAATTTTTTGGGAGGGAACTATGTCTATGGGAAGTATGGTTAGTTATTTCTAAAATTTGGTACAGTAATTATTTCCTCAGTGTAGGTGAAACAGTGTACAGATTATAACCAATTTCAATAGGTTTTGTCCTTTGTGCACATGAACAACTAGGCGGACAGACGGACCTCGTTAGATCGACTTAGAAAGTGGTTCTGGGTCTGAAGTGTTTATAGGTTAAAACATGAGGACGCACGGATTTGTATGCGTTCACCATCGATCCTCGGAAAATAGAATGCAGAGGAAATGAAAAAATGTATGTATTTCATTGACTCCAGTTTGTGAACTCCCTTGTAGTGCCATTTTTTGAACGGGACACTGTGTGCCGGTTCGTTTCAAAAATTTTCACAGCACTATCCTTGAAAGCAAAATAGGCTACTTTGTTTTTTGATAGGATCATGGGAAATGTACCCCCATGCAAAGAAAACATTAATTATAGCATATCTTAAGAACTGATATAACAAGCCTTCAAATTTTGTAAGATTATTTCTTTTACCAAGTGTTATAATTGAGATAAAAATAGGGCAGACATCTCTAGGGGGAAAGGTAGCCCCCATACAAAGAAAATATAAGTTAAATAGTATTGTAAGAAAAGTCCTAAAATTTTACACAAATTGGTTTGGTATCGGCCTTATAATTAAAATACGACCAGGGGAAATCACAACCCCCATATAACGAAAATATTAAATACCGTATTTCTTAAGAAATATTCCAGCAAAAGTCTTAATATTTTGTAGGAATAACTTCCTCATTAACCTCCGTAATTTAAGATAAAAATGGATTTATAGGACTAGGGGGAATAGTACCCCCATAAGAAGTAAATATTCTTAATGGTAAATCTAAAGAACTATTATGATGAGAGCCCACAAATTTTTTGCGAAGTACCTTCTTATAACATTGCATTAACGAAATAAATATAGGACGGATAGGGCCAGGGAGAAGGGTAGCCTATACAGGGGCATATCTGAGTAGTTATTCAGTGAAAGTCTTTAAGAGTTGCAGAAAAATTAGCATATCAAATTTTTAATAGGGCGGATATGTCGAGGGGAAGTATTAGGCCCCATATTAATATATAATATATATTAAGTACGGCCTCAAAAGTGAGAGCAAAGCGCAACGTGATAAGATAGTAAATTATAAAAGGATATCAATCCAACTTGTATGAATAATGTAGGAGACAACTTTTTAATTCTCTGTATACCTGTTTTTTTTGACTGACACTTTTATTATTCGTTTAAAGAGTAGCTGTATATCTAGTTCAAAACATATTAATTGTGTTTGCACTTTAAACTCTTTTTCTCGGGGCCTAGATATTGTGTATAAGTTTATAACTTATATTTTTATAAAATCCTTGTTAGTCATGTTTGAGGAAAACATTGCATAATATATGTAGTATTTTTGGGCTAAATGTAGCTATATACTACTTCCATAGTATTCGTTAACATCTTTTATTACAGTTTTCATTCATTTATTTAAACAAAATTCTCACCCTTTTCTTATTATGTATAAAACAACATTATGGTTCTTCCTTTTTTATTTATTTTTTGTTTTATTCGTTGTTTCCTTTTTTGTTTTATGAAAATTCATCATTTAAATTCATACAGAATTCCTTAATCATAATAATTTATAAAAATGTTCCAAATATAAATAAACGCTTTTGCTTGCTCATTAAAATTACGGAATATTCATACCCTACACCATCATAGGTGGGGAGGGTATTAAGTTTGTTTTGATGTTTGTAACGCCCAAAAATATTGGTCTAGGACCCACCTAAATTTATACCAATTAGTTTAGAATCACTTTCTGAGCCGATTTCCATCCGTCTGACCGTCAGTCCATCCATGTAAGCCTTATAATCAAACTAAATGTCGCAATTTTTAACGTAAATTAATTAAATTTATAGTCCAAGGATGAAGCCTATTGAAATTAGTTATGATCGGTCCATTATTTCACCTAGCCCCCATACAAATGTTCTCTTAAAATATAGCAATATTTTAAAGAAATTTGCTAAATATACTTAAGTTTCAATAAGTATAAATCTGTGTGCCGAATTTCATGAAGATCTGTCCATAATTGACCATAGCTCCCATATAAACCCCTCTTCATAAACCCCATTAAAAATTTAGTATCAAGTTAATATTCGACACAAATAAGTTTTAAGTTTAAATCGTTCCATAATTTACCATTGCTCCCATAGGTTAGGTTAGATTCAATGGGCAGCTTTCTGAACAATACAGGACAGCTCACATAGGTCCAATTTTGGTCCCGTTTTAATAATCTGAGAGATCATGTGATTTTATTTCACATGTCTGAAACTTCGTTCGAGTTGAACCAACTTGACGCACGAATGAAGGAATTGGTCGCTCTGATGTCGATAACAGAGAGATGACAAGACATGCATAAGCGGTCTACCAAATTTAGCAGTCCTTATTTCAGTGAGGAAATGCTCCACTGTCTCTTCCTCATCATAGCAACTCCTCCAGAAGTCGTTAAAAGGGAGCCTTAATCACATAACATGCGCACCAGCAATCCACTGCCCTATGATAACGGATACTAGAATACATAACCGGTAATCCATCATAATGGGGCCATATTTGACTCGAAGTTGAACATGTGGACAAATTTGTACATCTATCCTATGCAATGCTCGAGAAATTCCGTAGTATTGTCGATCTGTAGGAAGAAAGCGGTACTCCGCATTTTCATGTCGAAGAAGATAACCGTTTCTGGCCAGTTCGTCCGCAGTGAGATTTTCCGGGGTATTAAAATGACCCCTAACCTAGACTAGCCCCAGGTTTGAATGTCTCGCAATCTCGTTTAGAGATGTTCGGCATTCATGTACCAGCCTGGATGTCGAAAAGACACCCGAGAGCAATTTAATCGCGGCTTTACTGTCCGTACAGATTTGGATATCCACACCAGTTCACCACTCTTTTTATGGCCGAGATCTCTGCTTGCAGAATGCAGCGGTGATCCGGCAATTTGAAGGAAATACTTTTCCTATATGCGGGAATGTAGACACCACTCCCCCAAACCCGCATCAACAGATTTGGACTCATCAGTGTAAACGTCCATTGAACCGGCTCTTAGTTCCAGAGCATTCGATATTGACACTGACACATTAATCAATATTGCAAGGAATGTCGTCAAAGAACCCTAATCGTTACAAGCACCAATATTTCTAAACATAGTCTCTGACATGATGGCGATCTGTTTGACCATAAAGTCCACCGGTAGATAGAGTTGTACGAATAAGTAGCGCACCTGTAATAAGTAGCGCAGAACTATGCAGAATCCTTCCAAAGTGGATTTCTTTTTCGGGAATCACCCAAAAGTAAATAAATTCATATAAATGTTAGTATCGACGTAATATTCTGTATTCTTATATTTTATTTTCTTAATACAAGTATCGGTCTACTGTTGGCCACAGGTCTACAAAAAAGAAGATTCCTCCCCGAATTTTGATGCGCACAAAGGTGTAGGCTATCATATGGTCAGGCTTGACAGACTATATCTTACTTTCTCTTTTTTTTTAATTTTACTACATTTTTTTAATTTTATTATTTATCTTCATGTTGATTTCCTCATTTTCTGGTAAATAATATTTTTCTGTTATTTTTACAAGCCATAAGTCAATGTTTAAATGAAATTATAATGCATTGTATTATGATAATACATAATTACAATGAATGATGTTGCAGTTTTTCAGTTTTATTCTTGTTAGTCCATATTATTATTTTTCTTTTTCTATTATTTTTTATTCTGATTTTATCTCGAAAAAATTTGCAAATATAAAGGTCGATTTGTATGGCTGTAAGAATATATACATACATACATACATACATACATATACTATACCCTACAGTTGTAGGAACTAGGTGTTTTTTTATATATTTTTTTTTTTTTTTAAGTCACTAAATTAATAATTACGATACGCGAACTACTGAAAGTGTTTACTATTGATCAATTTTTGCACATAGAATGCAAGTCTCAGAAAAATAAATATCGTGATCAAATTAATTTTCATTATCAAATATTTATTACACAAAAAATTTTATTTAAATTTTTAATCAGTCCATGATACACAGCAGAAAAAAACTTCTTAACATTTTAAAATCTTTAATGAAAAAGAACTTGTTGATAAAATGTATTCTAAGAAATAAATAGGTAGTATGTATATAAAAATTTTAATAAATTATTTTTTAGTTTAAACTGCAGGGCATATACATACTTACCTGAAAAAATACGAATAAGTTCAAGGTTTCTATTAATTATTTAGTAAAATTTTGAAGAAGTTTCATAATAACAAAATTCCCATAGGGAATTCAGTAAATTTACAAAAATAAAATATTTCTATGAAACTAATGCACAGTGGTTCCAAAACGCTTTTTTTTTTTTTTAAATAATTCAGTAAGTAAAGAACCGTTAGAGGTATCTCAATAAAATTTCGCATGGTCAGAGTTGAGGTGTTTTCGAGTTGATTTTGAGGAGCACAAGTATCTATCTGGTCTGTGGACAGAAGGAGAACCTCCGAAACTGGTCAACTTCTTTAATTATTTCTTATATAATACACGAGGTGACCAAATTCGGCGGTCCTGCCCCCTGCCCCAAGACCACCTAGAAACTTGTGCTCCTCCAAAACAGTTGGAAAATACCTCAGTAATAACTATGTGGAAATTCATTTATATATATTTATCCGTTCAAATGTTGCACAAAATTATTTAAAAAAACACGCTGAAACTGCTGTGCACTTATGTATATAGAATGCTGCAGTACACATTTACTATAGAAATTAAGGAAAATGTGCACATTTCGGTGAAGGGGGGCTAAGTTTCAGTTAGTTTTTAAACGATTGTGTAAAGTATTTATGCAAGTATTTGATGTCATTGGAAAGGTCATTACTTGGAAAATAATAATATATAAATAATAAAGTATTCAAACTAAATTTAATTATCAAAAAACGAAAAATTTTTGTATTTAGTGTTATTTTTCAAAAAAAAAAAAAAAAAAAAAAAAAAAAAATATTTGAACTTAAATAAAATCTACATTAATTAAGCTATTATTGTGAAATTTTAGTACAGTATAAAAAATTTTGTCCTTAAAAGAAAAAGAGAAACAGATTCCCGTTTTCTTACTCCAAAATACCCAAAATTTCAATTCGGGGAAAGCTTTCATCAAAAATTTACTTTTTTCATTGAAATGGTCACCCTGTCGTTATAAGGAGCCTGCGTCAGAAAATGCTTTTTGGGTGTATACCTTACATACAGGGCTAAAAAATTAAAGTAATTTTAGGTCGATCCTAGCTTTGCGATTGGAGAACATAACAAAAAAAGAAAACAATAAATTCCAAAATTGACAAAATTTGGATAGGGCTCGTGGGCAGACCTTTATCCCTAACTCCTCCATATTTACTTTACACGCTTTTACATTAAGATTTCTTTTGAAAACATTAAAAAAAAAAATGATAAAGCCCAGAACAAAAAACTAATTTTACCACTTAATAAATATTGCCACCTTTTTGGAAAAATAAAACCCAAAAAATGTAAAATTTTTTTAAAGTTCCAACTTTAGGTTAATATAACTTTTTAACGGTTTCTTATAATTATATGATTCTTACAGCAATGTTATTAGAATTTTGAGGAAAATCTGGCAAAAATATTTTAGAAAAATTCTAGGGGCAATATTAAGTCCGCAAAGTTAAAAAAACTAAAAAAACACGAGGCTAAAAATGAGGTAAAAATTTATTTCGACCCGAATATCTCTTAAACTAAAAGGGATAACTTATACATGTTAGCATATTTTTTGTAGAGATTTACAAGTACTATCTATATGTAAAATTTCTTTCATGTCATATCATAAATGAATTTTTGGCGATTTAAAAAAAAAAAAAAAAAAATTACATACCCGAGATGGGCTACTTTGGAGGACCACTCACTTCCACCCTGACCTGTTAGAGACCTGTACTCCTTAAAATCAACTCGAAAACACCTCAGCTCTGACCGTGTGAAATTTTATTGAGACACCTTTAACAGTTCTTTAGTTACTGAATTATTAAAAAAAAAAAAAAAAAAAAAAAAAAAGCGTTTTGAAACCACTGTGTAATGTTACGTGAAGTTACCCAGCAAAAAAGGAACTGAAAAAGAGCTGAAAAAGTCATGAATTTAACATTGTGTTGGCATTGGTAGGAAGTACTTACTGGTGCAAAAGAGCTGCAGAAGTTCTTTTTTTAACCCATGGTTGCCATTGGTAGGATGTTCTTCTTTTATGCTTCTTATTAATTTCTTTTGAAGTACTTCCTTTAAAACTATGTTTATGAAATTTTTTTACAAAAATTCAGTTTTAGCCTTATTAAAAGATAATAAAAATGCATTAAAATTTATAAAATTTTAATTTTCTTAGGAATTATTAACCTTTTTTCCAGCTAAAATTTATTTTAACTTTTTTGGAAGTAATTATTAAGAACTTCTAAAAAAGTTTAAAATATGAACTTTGTTCTATTTTTGAAGTGTTGAAAATGTTCGTTTTTGGAAGCTCTTGATCGTTTTTTTGCTGGGTATAAATAAAAATTTCTTATAAAACGAATATCATCCATTCCATGAAAAAACAATTGTACAATGTCTTTGACATTTTTCGTAATATGTTAAATTTTAATAGCTCCACTCTTGAGGGATGAGTGAGCCGTTTTTTCTAAATTTAAAAAAAATAAAATAAAAAAAAAAAAAAATAAATTTTGAGCTGGCTTATAACCAGGTGCAAAATTTAAACACATTTACTCTACAGTCATACAAATATTTGTATGTTTATTTATATTATTTAAATGTTTATTTATATTATTTAAATGAGAATGACTAATAAAACAATGCAATATTCATATGAATATTTAAGTTAGTTAAATGGTTAGTATTACATCAGATTACTCTACACACCAATGAACACCATTGTCAGATGTCAATAGACACACAATACAAAAAAAAAAAAAAGTAAAATTCCCAATTAAATAAAATGATTATCAATAAAAACTGAAAACAAAAATAACAATAAGTTTACATACAGTTATTGTTTATAAATTGAAGTGAGAATATAAAATATAAAAGTAAAAATAACATAAAACTATGAATGTTATTGTAGTTATTGGGAATATATTTTTTGTTATACAGTGCTGTGCAAAATAATAGACTTATTTTTATTTGGTAAATATTTTCCATTTTGAATGATATTTAAATTTATTTTTTATTTATTTAAGAACTGTACTAAAACATACACCATCCACAAATGTTTTTGTTTTTTTTTATGACTTTATTTAAATAAAATTTTTTTTTTTTTTTTTTTTTTTTTTAATTTCAGGTTTATTTATTAAAATTTCAGGTTTTACATGTAGTTTAAAAACTAATCCCGCGAAGCCATATGGCTTATCTGCAAGATGAAATATCTTAAAATACTATATAATATAATTTAAATATATAATATAATTTAAATATTTTCATTGCGAAATTAAAAAGTGTGATTTTAATAGTTTTTTTCTTTTGTATAAATTAAATACATTTAGTAGATTTGTGGGTAACTTATTAAAAATATTAGGTAGGACTACATTAAGGCAATGTTTTCCATAATTATTACGATGACGTTCTACTTGGAATCTTCCTTCCGCTCGACGTCGGGTGTTGTAGGTGTGATCGATTGGCTTAAGGAAGTTGGTATCGCCGTAGAATTCATTTATTAGTGTTGTACTGTACAAGCTCTTAATATTAAGAATTTGTAGTTTACTGGCAATGTTATTCGCTGATGTGTTTATGGATTTGTTGTTATTATATGTAGAGTTGTTAGCAAGTTTATTGTTGTTGAATTGCATGTTATTATTTATAGTATTAATATTAATTGGTGTGTTATTAATGTGTATGTTGTTGGTTTCGATTGTATTGGAGTTTAGGTATATGTTATAATTAACATATATGTTATTGTTGTTTACCAATGTGTTGTTGTTTATATGTGTGCTGTTGTTGTTAGTGCATGTATTGTTATTAGTGTGTGAGTTACTGATATTTACCAATGTGTTAGTGCTTACGTGTGAGTTGTCCCTGCAAACATTTTCTATTGCGGAAGTGGCTAAGAAGAGTCTTCCAGAAGTTGAAACTCATCGCCACGACTATTGCCAAAGTATCATTAAAATCATCTTCCGTCGGGAAGAACTGTTCCTCGTGGAAGTGTCTTCCAGACGACTCGAAGAAGACACTTCTGGAAGTGTCGAAGAAGACTCTTCTGGACGCCACCCGGAAGAAGATCCAAGAAGACTCGTCTTAGTCTCTTCTAGAAGATGATTTTTCATTTTTTTATTTCTGTATTTATAATTAAAAATATTATTTTTTTATATATTTCATAATTATCTTTATTTCACAATTATTAATACTACAGAATAAATAATTCTCATATAAATTAATTTTACATTTAATAATAAAATCTTCATGAGAAACTTCTGGTCAAATCTGATACCTTTAAAAGAAGAAAAGAAGATTAATAATAATTTTGATTGTTAAATTTAATTAGATTACCTTTTGTACGAAGAATGCGGTGTAATACTATTACAGGCAAAGTTTTGGACTTCTTTAAATATGTAAATACTTGTTTGTTTGATGAAATTTTTTCTAAAATTATTATAAATTGTGAGTAAAATCTGATATTACTAAATAAAAGTTTAAGAAGATTTACTTACCTTTTAAAATGTCCTTTATTAATAATTTCCAAATTATTAACAATAAAAAACACTTATGTATGTAATTATCAGGAACACTTTTCTTTTTATGTTTATTATTGCTGCCGAACTGTACTTAAGTTAAATTGTTACTGAAAACATGATTCTACCTGCTTCTTTATTGTGTTATTTCCTTTTCATAAATTATCCAACAATCTTCCCAACACACGTCCAGAAGATTATTGCGCAATAGTAATGTATTTTGTTTTTGTTAAATTCGAATTATCATCTTATTATCTTCCAGAAGTGACTTCAAAGTATACTTTTGGAAGATCAAAGGACGATAGTAATGTATTTTGTTTTTGTGAATTTTGTACACACTTCCGACAGTCATCTGGAAGTCACTAAGAAGTGACGTCTGGACGATTAATGCGCAATAGCAATGTATTTTGTTTTTGTATTTTTCGAAAAATCTTCTGACAATCTTCTAGAAGTCTCTAAGAAGTGACGTCTGGAAGATTGGCAACAAATTTATCTTCCAAATGTTTAAAGGGGTTGTTCACTAATGTGTTACTGTTTACGTGTGTATTGTTGTTAATTTGATTGTTGTTGTTCACCAAAGTGTTTGTGTTTATGTGTGTGTTGTTGTTGTTCACCCTTCAAACATTTGGAAGATAAATTTGTTGCTAATCTTCCAGACGCCACTTCTTAGTGTCTTCTAGAAGATTGTCGGAAGATTTTTCGAAAAATACAAAAACAAAATACATTGCTATTGCGCATTAATCGTCCAGACGTCACTTCTTAGTGACTTCCAGATGATTGTGAGAAGTGTGTACGAAATTCACAAAAACAAAATACATTACTATCGTCCTTTGATCTTCCAGAAGTATACTTTGAAGTCATTTCTGGAAGATAATAAGATGATAATTCGAATTTAACAAAAACAAAATACATTACTATTGCGCAATAATCTTCTGGACGTGTGTTGGGAAGATTGTTGGATAATTTATGAAAAGAAAATAACACAATAAAGAAGCAGATAGAATCATGTTTTCAGTAACAATTTATCTTTGGTACAGTTCGGCAGCAATAATAAATATAAAAAAAAGTGTTCCTGATAATTACATAAGTGTTTTTTTATTGTTAATAATTTGGAAATTACTAATAAAGGACATTTTTAAAAGGTAAGTAAATCTTCTTAAACTTTTATTTAGTAATATCAGATTTTACTCACAATTTATATTAATTTTAGGAAAAATTTCATCGAACGAACAAGTATTTGCATTTTTAAAGAAGTCCAAAACTTTGCCTGTAATAGTGCCTTGCCGAATTCTTCATACAAAAGGTAATCTAAATACAATTTAACAATTAAAATTATTACTAATCTTCTTTTCTTCTTTTAAAGGTACCGGATTTGACCAGATGTTTCCCATGGTGATTTTATTTTAAATGTTAAATTAATTTATATGTAAATTATTTATTTTGTAGTTTTATATGTATAATAATTGTGAAATAAAGATAATAATGAAATATAAAAAAATAATTTTAATTATAAATACAGAAATAAAAAAACTAAAAATAATCTTCTAGAAGAGACTAAGACGACACTTCTCTGATTATCTTCCGGGTGGCGTCAGGAAGAGTCTTCTTCAACACTTTCAGAAGTGTCTTCTTCGAGTCGTCTGGAAGACACTTCCACGAGGAACAGTTCTTCCCGACGGAAGATGATTTTAATGATACTTTGGCAATAGTCGTGGCGATGAGTTTCAACTTCTGGAAGACTCTTCTTAGCCACTTCCGCAATAAAAAATGTTTGCAGGGTCATCAATGCATTGATATTTACGTGTGTATTGTTGTTAATTTGAGTGTTGTTGTGAGCAATTACGTTGTTGTTTACCAATATGTTATTGTTATTTACCAGTGTGTTGTTGTTTACGAGTGTATTGTTGTTATTTTGTGTGTTGCTGTTGTTTACCAATGTGTTGGCATGTGTGTTGTTGTTTTTGTGTGTATTGTTGCTCACCTGAATGTTGTTTACGATAACGTTGTTATTATTTGCATGTGTGTTTCCATATATCATGGTGAATTGAAATTGTTTTTTATTTTGTTGTTGGTTTTTCAGTAAAATTTTTAGTATTTGGTTTTGTGTTTGTTGCAGACTGCTACAGTATGTGGAACTTCCCCAGGATGTGATACCATGTCTGATATATGACTCAGCTAGGGAAAAGTAGGCCTGCTTAAGAACAACGAAGGGTGTGCAATTGCTCAAGTGAAAGAGACTGTAAGCAGCTTTTCTTAGTTTTTTTCTTAGATGTTGTATGTGCGTTAACCATTTGAAGTTTTCGTCTACATACACGCCTAAGTACTTATACGTTTCCACCTTTTCTATAGTGGTATTGCAGTCATCAATTGTAAACAAGCTGGTGTTGTGGAGGCATTGATTATTATGAAGGCTCTATGAAATAGCTCCCAATGAAATAACTTCAAAAAACGAAAATGAAATAAGTCCCAAAAAATCCCATACATTTTAGAAGTTTTTTCATATGAAATAACTCCTAAATTTTTTGGAAATTATTGCATTTTTTTGTGAAGTAACTTCATTTTCTTATGAAATTATTTCATTTTTTTTAAATACTAATAATGAAATAATTCCCTTCACAAATTTATTTTGGGATTTGTTTCATTTTTCAAAGAAGTAAGGAATTATTTCATTTTTTAAGGATTTATTTCATTTTCTTAAATTTGGGTTAATTTTAAAATTTTTGAATGAAAGTCTAATTTACTTTATTTATGAACTATATTTCTTTTTCAGAAGTAGTAATATCGCTCATTTGTTACTAAAAACTCCAAGAATCTAATTTTTCAGGAGACGCATTTTTAGTTATTAAAGTTATTTAATTTCTTTATTTTTTTTTAACTCTTACATGAAAATAATATTAATGTCTATTAGGTAGTTTTTCTAGATATCTTAGTGATTATGACTATACAAAAGCCGAAGCATAACTTAAATAATATATTGTTTCAAGTAATACGCAATAGGTAATGTATTAGAACATGATTTTTTCCCGGCCCTGCTTAGAATCTGAAATGTTAATACACTAAACTTTTTCAGTTAATAAACAACTTTATTTGCTATTCATTAGCGATTTTAAACCGATATCGGTACGTTTATGAGCAATGAGTGATATACTAATATTAAATTTACAAATTAATAAAGATGAATAACTAGAAGCGACGAAGCGCCGCAGGCGAAAAATTTTAATAAAAAATCGCGCGATTTTTTATTAAAATTTTTCAAAAAATAAATAATTTGAAACTTGTAATTTTAATAAAAATCGCGCGATTTTTTTAATTTTTAGTAGAAAACGTTTATTTAATAAATAACATTTAGTTGAAACAGCACTGCAGAGACATTTTCAATAAAACGGCACCCGATTTTTATAATTCTCTCTATTTACAATTAATTTCTTAAATTTCTAATAGAAATCAAGAAATTTTTGTAAGGAAAGCATTAACGCTGTACTATTAAATATTAATATTAAAGCTTCAAACATTTTTAAAATATACATGTGTATATAATTTGGGACTTATTTCATTGCTTTTTGAAATTATTTCATTAGCATTTATTTCATTTTCCTATATGGGAGTTATTTTATTATGAAATAAAATCTAAAATTTGGGTTTTATTTCATTATTGTTTTTGAAGTAATTTCATTTCTTTTAGGATTTTTTTCATTTAAAATATTTGGAATTAAATTCATTTTTTTTAGGTGCTTTTTAATTAGGACTTATTTCATGGGACTTATTTCATTAGGAGTTTTGTCATTTTGCCTATTATGAAATATTATGTTTATTTCATAGCTAGGGAGATGCTTCGGTTTAATATGCATGATCTTCGTTTTCGATGCATTTATAACGAGACCGTTATCATGACTCCATTTTGTTATTATATTTAGCTCATTTTGCATGATTCTGCTTGCTTCGTCTATTCTTTTATTGGAGACAACGATTGCAGTATCATCTGCATAGGCAAAGGCTGAACTGTTTTTAAGAACGTTTATCATCTCATTTGCGTAAATAAGGTATAGAATTGGACCCAATTTTGATCCTTGAGGTACGCCGTTATTTTCCGAAAAAGTTTCATTGCTCAGCTTATTACAGACTTTTACTCGGTTATAAATAAAAAAATAATTCGTTTTCCTATGATTCAAAATAATACAATTATTCAATATTTCTTAAACAAATATATACTTTTTTCATTAAAGACTAAAACAAATTAAATTGTCTACTAATATTGAATATTATAATAATATGCCAAGTTAACTCAATAACCTGAATGACCGCCATTATTGTTTAAAATGCACTGAACTCTTCTGGGCATTGATTCTATAAATTTTTGGCATTTTTCTATAGAAATTGCCTCCCATTTCTTTTTAACATCTTTCCAAAGTTGATTTTTATTCCGAAATGTCTTCCCATCTAGACCTCTCTTCAGTTCAACCCAAAGGTTCTCAATAGGATTTAGATCCGGTGACTGTGAAGGTCATTCTAAAACAGATACATTGTTAGTACTCAGCCAAGATTTAACAAATTTTGAATAGTGCTTAGGATCATTGTCCTGTTGTAAAGTCCATTCTGGTGGCATATTATTCTCCACATAGGGTAGCATAATATCCTTCAAAATATCACGATATATTTCTTGGTTCATTATTTTTGTGATCTAATAAAGAGACCAAACAAGTTAATTTTTGTCTCGTCGTTCCATAAAATGTTCTTAAAATTATCAACTTCACTATTTTTAATTTTTGTAACAAATTTTGTTCGAGCTACTTAGTTTTTTGAGCTTAAAAATGGTAACTTCCTGGCGATTCTACTTGGCAAACCTTTCTCTAAAAGTTTTCGTCGGACTGTTGAAGCACTAATTATGTTACCTATTTCTTCAAAAACGGCTTTTGAAGATAGAAATGGCTGCTTCTTCACTAGAAGAGCTATCTGTGAATCCGTGGTAGCGGTTATTTTGCACTTGATCGCGTTTCTTACGAAATGATGAGACCTTCCAAGCAATTCCGCAATAAAATCAAGTGTTTTTCCTTGGTCACGTAATTATTTCACTATTCGCCTTTCTTAAGGAGTGCTATGTACATTACGACCCATCATTTCTTAAAAATAATATTATTTTATAATATTTTTTCAACAATAATATTTCATTTACCTTACATTTAATTATTTTCAGAAAATTTATCCAAATTATAAGGTAAATTAAAACAAAAAATATAATCCTTTAAAATAAGTCTATTATTTTGCACAAATTATATTTTAACTTTTCTTGAAATGTTTACGAAAGCGCATAAAGGAAAGAAAGAAACTTCTTAAAAATACCCATTATTATACCCATCATCAAAAAGATGGGGGGTATATTGATTTTGTCATTCCATATGTAACATGTCGAAGGAATCATTTAAGACCCCACAAAGTATATATTTTCTGGGTCCTGGTTGAATTCTGAGTTGATCTAGCTATGTCCGTCCGTCTGTCCGTCTGTCTGTCCGTCTGTTAAAAGCAGGATAGAGCTCGAACAGGGCAACGTAGGGAGACGAAATTTGGCACAAATATTTGTCTTATATAAGGTTTGTTTGGTATGGGCAAAATCAGTTAATAAACAAAAAAGTTATGGGCTAAAAACTAGAAACACAGGGTGTCCGTGAAATACTTTTCTGCTGATATTTCTTCAATAAAAGCACGTACGCCAACGAAATTTTGTACGTATACTTGGTGGATCGACATAAACTCGGAAACCAAAAATGGGCGTGGTCCGCCCACTTTACCGCCCACCTCCCATATATGGTGAAAATCAAAGAAATTGTGTTCACATAGTTCAAGGACCAATGTAAAGTCGGAAACAAAAAATGGACGTGGTCCGCCCACTTTACTGCCTACTTTGATGGTGGGTATATAGATTCGGCCGGGCCGAATATATTCGCGCTTGTTTTTAGTATTGACAATATCAAAAATAACGGTACCAAAAATTCCTAAGAGAATGTTTTTTTTAATAGTGTTAAATCGAAGAGAAAATATTTAATATACAATAGCCTATTATATTGCACAGCACTGTATATAAAAAAAAAATAAAAAAAATTAGGAATAATATAAAAAACATGAAGCTAATTTATATTTATTTCAACAATATAACAAATTTTATTTGCAAAAAAAGAAGAAAAAAAGTATGAAAGTTATAGTAGATTAATAATATTATCATATTTTTCAGGATAAATATAATAAAATAATCTTTTTTTTTTTAACTTTTTCGTAAATGATGAATATTTCTTCTAACTTTTTATGAATTAATCATTTTTGAATTTTTATTCAGGCTCAAGTTCATTATTGTAATAATTTTTCTAGAATACAGAAAAAGATTTAATTAGACACTAGCAGGATGGAATGCATTTTCTGATCCGCTACGATATTCTTCAGCATACATTGTACCTTTTAGTGCTAATCGTAAAGATCTTTCATTTAACTCACACTTTTGAAGAATTAGAATACGTAACTTCATCACTTTACATATTCTAAATTCTTAAGTATTAAATTGAAATAACTTTACAAAAGCTTTTTCTTATATTTATTTTATTCTACATTATTACAATGTTGTTTTACTGCTCTAGCTAACCGTCGGTAAGCATAGTATGCAGATTTATATGTTGTTTGTTTTGTCTGTTACATTGTTGGTTCTATACTAGAATTCCAATTTAGAATATGATAACGTTAAAAAAAATCAATGGTAAACAAGTCAAACTCTAATTCTTGCTTTATTAAATATGTTCTTTAGTGTTAGCAAAAATAAAAATAAATGAGAGATAAAATGCAGCAAGGAAACAAAATATGTAGTAGTAAAATTAATATTTGTTTCTAAAAAGCTGCTATTTTCAAAGCCATGATATAAATTATGATTTATGACCCCATTACATACAAATTATGTGGCAGTGCATTTAGAATTTCTCTGCTCTATTGTTCATATTATAAATATGCCTTAGCAGGCTGATGAACTAACAACTTTTGAGCTTAACTGCCTGTTTGACTATTTTGCAACAAACTATCTCCAACATTAATCAATCATTTATGGAGAAAAAATATTTATTATATTACAATACATATAACCGGCTAAAAATAAAATAAACTTTTAAAACTCCCACAAACAATTTTCTTTTTAGAAATAGTGAAGTTTAAAGGAATACATGACAGAGCTACATTTTTGTTTGACCCTAGTTCCCCAAATAGAAATTAAACAAATAAGAATCCGATTTTACCAAATCTATAATACCTATCATCCTTAATTTTTTGTGCCAGTCTAATTTAGAAATTGACCTTACACTAAGGGAAAAAATTCGATTCAAAATCAACAACGGTTGTGGTCACATTGGTAATTTACGGTAACAGCTTTTGAATACCTTTCGTTAACAAATTTAATACAAAACATATGTAATTTAAAAATTTGATACCGAAATGGTTTCAACTTGGTGCCAATTAAGCATCGATTTTCAATAAAAATTGAACACGCAGTGTTTAATTTAAACACATACGGTGTAGATTCACTATTGACACAGAATGGTATCGTTTTCAACACGTATGTGATTGATATTTCTCTGGGTGTATATGCTCCTGATGCTTTTTGTTTAAGAGATATCGGCGGAAACTACAGTTACGATGGATACCGATTTTTCAGTTTTTTGGTCTATATCTTTTTTGTTTATGAACAGATTTTGCCTTAGTTAATAAACCTCATGGAAGGATAATATTTGAGACGAATTTGGTGCTCCCCGACCTGAGCTATATCGTGTAATAAATCGTTGTTTAAAAAAATAATAAAAGTGTTTGTTTCTATTTACTTAAAAAAGCGTTTTTGTTAAAAAAGGTCCAATACCTTTTTAAATTACTTAAACAATTCTTAAGCTATGATCACATCTATCAAATATTTAACCAAATTTTCGTGACCACTAGATTTACAAAAAAATTGTTTGGTGTTGTTTGATCTTGCAAATGTTTTGTAAGAAAAAACGGCGTCAAACAAGATTCGGTAAAATGTTAGCTATGATTATTGATATGATATGATCATTTTGGTCAAATATTTGACTAGTCTGAACATATATTTATTAGTGTTGCGAGTTTAAAAAATAGTTTTTGTGTGTGCAGTTTTTATTCCAAAATGACCAGAATTTTTTTTTCGTATACGACACAATATTAGCCATCGCGTGGTGCTAGGGCCTAAATTTGGTTATATTCTTAATGTATATGAGATATACAATACGTTTTACAAAAGAGTACAAATATTCTTCAGAATAAACTGATTCTGGTAATAATAATTTTATAAAGAAACAGGAAAAGTGCTAAAATTTTTTTTATTTTAACATTGTGTTATCATTGGAAGGAAGTACTTAGTGCTGAAAAAAAGAACCATCATTTATGTTTTTACCATGGTAGGATGTTCTTTTATGCTTCTAGTGTTTCTCTTAAAACTATGTATATAATATTATTTAATAAAAATTATGTTTAAGCCTTATTAAGAAATAATAAAAAAAACGGTGCGAAATTATAATTATTGCTAAAAATACATTTATTTTAACTTTTTGGGAAGTAATTATTAATAACTTATAAAAGCACAAAATATATTATTTTAGAAGTTGCAAAAATGTTTTTTTTTTTTGGAAGCGCTTGATAGTTTTTTTTTTTTGCTGGGTACTTCCATATACATTAGGGTTATAGCTGTTTTTGGGTCTCAAAATACCATAGCACCAAATTATAGTCTGTTTTGATAATAAAAACCGAACTTTTTATTCAATTTGATCAAAAAAACTTCACCCACTGAATGTGATTTTTGTAAATTTTTTAGTATTTTTATTTGAAAATTACGTATGGACCAAAATTACTTTCTTTTATATTCTGCTTCCATCCAAAAAATAAAAATATTTTAGAAGAAATCTGTGGCCAAAAGGAAAAACTACATAACTTGAGTTATGTTGTTTTTCGTTTTCGTTTTTTTTTTTTTTTTTTAAATTTTTAGAATAGTTGTATTCCATTACATATTGTGTAAATTTTGTAGATAAATCTGTCCATTACTTAAGGAGATAATAGCCTGAAAAACGACATAATGCGGTTGATTTCCCTTTTTTCGAAATGTAAAAAATTTATAAATAAACATATGCTATTTTTCCATATTTAGTAAATTAAAGTCCATGATGAAATTTAATACATTGATTTGAAATATGTTAATTTTCAAGTCACAAATTTTATGGTGGTGGAGGGTATAAAAAAAATGAAGTCTTGTGCAAAAAAAATGTTTTATTTGAAATACTTATTATGTATATTGTTAACTGCAAAATATGTAGTTTTTGTTTCAGGTTTGAATTAGAAATACATAGTAGACTATTAACCCAGAAAAAAATTTTGGTTAAAAGTAAGTAGCACTTGAAATTAGTATTGCTGTGATGTGTATAAAAAGTGAAGTTATGAAAAAATAAATCGACAAGTGGATTTGTGTATATTGTGTTGTTTTTAAAAAGTGATAATGGCAACAGCATTTCCAAAGTTAAATGCTGAAAAGTTATTCTTTGATGAAAGCTAAACAAATTTAAGGAAAAAAAGTGTTAAATCAAGGCCGAAACAAAACTGTGTAATATGTAACTTATTATACTTCTGAATAAAATTAAAATTAAGAAATTAACCGCACCATCTCTATTCATATATAATTATGTATCCCTTTTTTTAATATCTGCTTAGATAATTACAAATTCACAAAATTTATTATGCTTAAAAATAAATGACACTTAAATGACTATTTAAAATTAATACATTAACTTTGATTCCACAACTGAATTCTTACTTAAACTACTACCATTATACTATACTTACTTGTGGGAAAATGTTTTATTTATTACAGGAACATTAGAATTTCTTTTAAAACCGCTCATTTAATTAAAATTCAAATATTTGTCTATTTTCTCTTTCTTGATTTCTTTTTATTGTTCTTTTCAGGCTATTGTTATTTTCTTTAAGTGTTCTGGCAAAGACAATAGGAAAATTTACATAAATATCTAAGTAAACCCACGATGGTAATAATTTTTGTATATTAGTTATATAGATTTTGGAGAGGGTGCTTAAATGGTAAGAATTTAAGTATATAAATGGAAATATTTACTAAAAACTATAAGGGCTATATAAAATAATGGACCGATCATAATTAATTACAATATGGTACGTCCTTGAACCATAAAAGCCTTAGGGGCAAAATTTTATTAGATATTAAGCTCATTTTGTGAAAAAAATTAAATTTTATACAAAATTTAAAATAAAAAAACCTTTAAAAGGTCATTAAAATTCTAAAATGTTAAAAATTGAAATTTATATTTTTTAATCATAAAGATAAATTTGTTTTAAATAAAACAGGACATATTTCAATTCAAATCAATGCACAAATTTTGATTTTATTCACAAATTATTAAAAATACTAATTTAAAAATCACAAGGAAATGTTAAAAAAAGCCATCCAGCTAACTTTCCAGAAAATGAATCATTAACAACAAACAGTGTTTTATTATCGCTGGTTAAATCAATTAAAATATTTATAATAATTCTTTAAGTCAAATACCTTAATATTCCTAAAATGTTATAAATATTTCCATGTCAGAGCGGACAGCATACGAACTTGACATTTACAATCCACTACTGATATTGCCAATTTAAAAATTAAAAAACCAAATGTAATGTTAGCTCACATATCTGAAACTACATTCGAGTCGAACCAACCTGACGCATGTATGAACCCTAGAGTAAAGAGAACCGGTTCAAAACTAGTCACGTGACAAGTTCTCAGGGCTAGTGACCGGTCCCAGTTCCGGAACTTTATATGAGAAGAACCTGTCACTTTTACATGGGGTTGTCATTGGAGGTGGCTAATTAGCCCCTTGGGACAGGTCACAGGATAGGTCCTAGGACAGGTCCAAGAGGACAGGTTCAGTAACGATTATTGTAATAAAAATTTTATAAAAATTCGGTGGTAATTGTTTACTTTTTAAACATTATTTTTATTATTATCTTTATTAAATTATGTTTATTTTAATTTTATAATTTTTCGTTAATGTCGATGGCGGCACCCCGGCTCGAACCCATGTTCATCTGACGTATGTTATGTTTTATAGTCTTCAACGCTTACCACTCAGCCACTGATTGTTATTGCGCGCGAGTTGCTAATTGCGCACTTAACGAGCATGTTAATAGTGAGTGTGTTTGTGTCAACCGCAGGGAAGAAATTGATCGCTCTGATGTCGATAACAGAGAGATCTGACAATACACGCATCTTTAAAAATACCAAATTTAGCAGTTCTTATTCCAGTGAGAGTTGGATGATGGCATAGAAAATGCTCCACTGTCTGTTCCTCATCGTAGCAACTCCTACAGAAGTCGTTGAAAGGAAGCCCTAATTTCCTTACATGCGCACCAGCAATCCAGTGTACTATAACAACGGATACTAAAATATGTAAGTTCCGCAGTATTATTGATCTGCAGCAAGAAAGCGTTAAATCGGTCAGTAGATCCACATCTTCATGTCGAAGAAGAGAACCGTTTCTGGCCAGTTCGTTCGCAGTGTGATTTCCCGGGGTATTTAAATAACCCCTAACCCAGACTAGCTCCAGGTTTGAATGTCTCGCCCGAGAGCGATTTAATCGCGGCTTTACTTTCCGTACAGATTTGGATATCCACACCGAATACCCTATAGTACATCAACCAGTTTATCGCTCTTTTTATGGCCGAGATCTCTGCTTGAAGAATACTGCAGTAATCTGGCAATTTGAATGAATGTAGACACCCGCCCTCCAACCGCATCAACGGATTTGGACTCATCAGTGCAAATCTCCATTGAACCAGCTCTTAGTTCCGTAGCAATTGAGATTGACACTGAGAAGTCTCTGTCTCTGTCAAGAAAAGGTATAGGGATGCAATAATCAATATTGCAAGGAATGTCGTCAAAGAACCCTAACCATGACCATATCCTCTATCGTTCTATGTACCTATGTTTACAGCTAACAGTGTAAATGTTTAGTGTAATTTTGAAGTATTAAAACAAGTACTTGATTTTAAAATAGCTAAAGGGAAAAAATAATTAAAAATAAAACGGAAATATAGGAAATTAGAAGTATAATAAAATATTGGATTAATTAAATATATGAAACAGTGGTGAACAAAAAAACAAAAATTATAGAATAATCTACTTGCAATGAAATGTAATTGTATGTGATTAAGGAATTACAAAACGTTTAATAGTTTGTATAAAGTTTACAATAGAAAAGTGTAAGTTCTTTCACGAGATAAAATTTGTGATATTAAAATTATTTCATGGCCTACAAATCTTATAACATATTTATTCATTTTTTATTTTATTTTTCACAGTACAAACGCAGGAGTAAAATTAAATTTTTTTTTAACATCCCAGCAAAAATCAATGAAGTGCTGTCAGCAAAAAACATTTTCACTACTTCGAAAGTAGAACTAAATGCATATTTTGACTTTTTTTTTTGGAAGTTATTAGTAATTATTTCCACAATATTAAAACTAAATGTGCTTTAGCGGCAAAAAATTATAATAATTTCTAAGAAAATTAAAATTTCACAAATTTCAAAGTATTTCTATTATCTTTTAAAGGAAGTACTTCAAAAGCAATGAACAAGGAGTTTAAAAGAAGAACATGTTACTAATACCAACCATAGGTTAAAACAAGAACTATTTCATATCTTTTTCAGCACTAAGTACTTCATTCGAATGACAACACAATGTTAAAATCATGACTTTTTTAGCACTTTTTTAATACCTTTTCTTGCTGGGTTACACATGTATTTTATATTTGCTTTTATTTTATATAACTACATATTTGTTTGTATGTATCTGCTAATTTTGTTTCATTATATTATTAAATTACAATTTCCATATAAAGCCATATGCAAATTAATTAATTTAAATGTTAATTAAAATTTTAAATTAGTATTTTCCAACACATGTAAACATACATTAATTCAAATACCAACACTGCAAGAACAATATTTAATACACAAATGTTTTATAAACAATTTCCTTTAGAGATTTATTTAAAAAATAAATAAATAATGGCAGAAAAAGTGTATATTAATTATCTGTAAACATTTATAAATAAATATTTTAATTGATTAAAGTATATTATCACTTTTGTGAATTATTTCATTTATAATAAAAACATGTTTATTATCCAGATTTATAAAAAAAAAAATCGATTTAAACATAACAATTTGTAATATTTATTATATCCTATAACCCCAGTTTTGTATATACTAATTGACTCAAATGGTTATCATCATTGTAACTAAATTAAGAAAAAAAAAAAAAAAAAAAAAACATAATAAAATTTCTATATCATCTATTTTTTTATTTTTATTTATTTTGCACTTTTATGACATTTATTTGCCTTTAAATTTTAATTGATATACTTGAAGTCATATTTATACATAAGTACACAGAGAAAACAGAATCGTTGTGGCAACCGAATTTATTGCCAATCGAATTTGGTCTGTTGCACGTACTATCTTTTAAAACAATTGTAGCTAACGATTATTTCGTTCGCTTGGAACATCGTATTGGAACTAACATAAAATATATTGGTTGAGATTACAAATAATTTAGTACAATATGGTAGATATAACTATTTTTAAGATACAATTCGATAGGAAGAAGTGAATCTATCAGCAATTTGAATTTTTTTAGTACATATATGTATGTGTATATTTTTCTTTTATTACATAAAAAATACATCATATTTCGAATAAAAATTTCAGTTAGGATGCACAATTTTCATGCTCCACAATTTAGATGATTGAAACGATCACCGCAGTGAGCTCTACTGAAAGATACAAAAAACAAAGAGCGAAGATCTAGCCATGTATTATAATATTTGCAAACTCTTGATTAGTTTGAGTTTGTGACAGCTTATGTAGAATCCTTATCTCAGGCAGAACTTGATTATTGCAAATGTCTTGAATGTATTAAAGATGAATACCCAATTAATACGATATCTATGCAATCATATTTATTTCTGCAAAAACAAGTAAGCATTCAAATTAGTTAATTAATGTTGAGAAAGTTCTGCTATATCTCTTCAACCTACCATTTTAAATACTTTAGTTTCTTTCATTTTTATTTAATTTTTCTTTTTTTTTCTAAACATTTTGGAAACTAAGTTTATTTTAATATTTTAGTTTGAATAATGTCAAAAAATAAATACCGAATTCATTTTATGTCGGTTGGAATCACCGAATTTAATAACTGCGTACAATAAATTACACTGGTCGACAAAAAATTTTTTTCGTGCTCCTTAAAAAAAAAAATATATGGGCTAGATGGAATTCCGTATGCTAAACTCGAATCTGCTTTCAGTTTTCAGGTCGAGACTTTTTTTTATGGGCGTGTCTAATATTGCGCCTTAAATAAGCCGATTACTCGAATATATTTTACTATAAATCGAGAACGGTATGCACGATTTATATAAATAATACACCAAATTATGGGGAATAAAATTGGCTTTAAGTCAAATTTTTATCCGCTCAACAGTTTAGGATATATTTCGAAATAAGTGTCCGAAAAAAAATTGTTCATGCTAAATTCAAGATTTATTTTTTTTACTAAAATACTTTTTAAAAGTGAAAACATCAAAAATGTTTCAGTTTATCCTCTTTATCTCAAAGCTGGTAAAACTACGAGTAAATAAAGCAACGTATCATAAAAATTGATGCACAAATTTTTATTGCATTCACAGTTAAGTTAGGATACCCATGCATACTTACAGTTAAGTAGAGATACTCTAGAGCGCAAAAAAAAATTTATTTTTTTTCGTCTTAAATAAAAAAATAAGTGGATTAGATGGAATTTAACGTTCTAAATAAGAATCAGCTTTTACTTTTTTTCTATCACGTATTGATTTTTTTTATGGGCATGGCTACTATGACCCCGCCTTTAGGCAGTCACACTTGTATAACTCGAGAACGGTTTGTCCTATTAAGATAAATTAAACTCCAATATATAATGACTTAAATTTTAAGCAGAATTTACCCAATTTTTTATTTAGTTAATATTTCCGTAGTTATTCGGTAACTAATAGCGAAAAAATTTAATTTTTTTATTTTTATTTTTTTTTTTTTTAATGGTGAAAATTTTGATCCAAATGGTGAAAATTTTGAAATTCTTAAGCGAATAAAAATTTTGTTGACATACCTTGAAGGCTATTTTTGTATGCATCTTTTGGTGTATCACTTATTAAAATCGAGTAAACGGTTGTTGAGTTATAGTCTAAATTTGACAAACCATTCTCGAATTTTATAATGTGACCACTGAATAAGGTGATAATATTAGTCATGCTCATAAAAAAAAAATCAGTACGGGATGGAAAAAAAAGTGAATGCAGATTCTTGTTTAAATCGTCAAAATCCACCTAATCCTTCTATTTTTCTTTCAAGAAAAAATATTTTTTTTTTGCCCACCACTGTATTTCTACTCAATTGTATGTAACATGGGTATTTTTACTTAACTGTGAATAAAATAACGATATGTGCATCGATTTTGATGGTACATATCTTATTTTATTCGCAGCATTACCAGCTTTTAAATAAAGATGATAAACTGAAAATTTTAATGCTTTCATTTGTTAAAACAAATTTTAGTATCAAAAAAATCTAAAATTATCATGAAAAGATTTTTTTTTTTTTTTTGTATCGCTTATGTCAATCGTACACACCGTTCTTGAGTTATGAGGAAATATACTAAAGTAATGGCCTTACTATGGGCGAAATATTAGACACGCCCATAAAAAAAATCCAGACCTGATGGAAAAAAACTGAAAGCAGATTCGTGTTCAGCACATCAAAATGCATCAAGTTCAACTATTCGTATTTGGGGGAGGATTTTTTTGTCGACCAGTGTTATTAATTGTACTAACTGAAAGCACAATTTTAGTTTGAAAAGGATTAACATAAATGGTTTTTCGATTATAATAACCAATTTTTGGATCTGAAACAATACAAAGCTTATTTCAATTTTGTTGTCTTGAACGAATTATTAAAATAATATTTTTTAAACATCAAATCGGTTGAACTAACTAAATATATAATAATTGGAATCAAAATTCGAAAGCTGCTATGATGTTTCTTTATTAAACATAAATAAACTGTTAAATGTATAATTGTTCAATGACTACAATTGTATTTAGATTTTTAAATCAATAAAAGGAACCGTTTTTCAACCAACCTTTTTTCTGTGTATACATATGCTTATTTATGTTTAAATGTATATTTAATTAGCCATATTTTTGTTTTCATATTAAATCAAATTTTTACAGCTTTTAATATCTCATTTTTACTCCATAAATGTTCTTATTTAAAAAGGCATACAAACACTCACTTGAAATATTATTTAAGTATTAATTAAAATTATATATTAAGTATGGGATGCAATTGAAAACCTATAAATACTTATAGGTACTTCAGCAAGCAATTTAATAATATTGATTAAAAAAATATATATAATATAAAAGAATAAGAAGGATTATGTTAAATAGAGCGAGAAAAATTATTTAAAGAACAAACTTAGTTAACTAAATAAATCTTTAAAGGATATTATGAATGTTTTCTGACAGAAAAGATTCCATTAGAGTTTAAATTTTATTGAATTTCCCTTTTACATTGGAGTGGTTCTAGTCAAAAAGAACAGCAATTGGATTTGACATTACACGAGTAGGGAGAAGAGTTATGTCAACATTTTATAGATTTCTGAGATTTCTCGTATGTAAGAACATAAGAAAGCTATATGAAGAAATTTGTTATAAGAGCCAAATTTCTATTAAATATTGCAATTATGATTGTTTAACCCTATTCAGGGGTGACATTTGTATGGCACCTAGGTGAAATAATGAACCAATCATAACCAATTTCAACAAACTTCATCCTTGCTCCATAAAAGTCATGTGAGCCAAAATTTCATTAAATTATTTTCAAAATTGTGACCTGTAGTTTGATTAAAAATTTACATGAATAGATGAATAGTAAATGGACAGACGGACGTCATTAAATTGACTCAGAAATTGATTCTAAGTTGGGTCTAAAACAAATATTTTTGGGTGCTAAAAACATCAGCACAAAGGCTTGTACCTTACCCCAACCACTGGGTAAGGTAAGGTACAAAACTAGTTTTTGTTATAACCTACACAACCATAGGTGGTTGGGGTATTATGCGTTTGTGCTGATGTTTGTAATGCACAGAAAAAATTATCCAACACCCGCCTTAAAGTATACCAATCGACTCAGAATCACTTTTTAAATCGATCTAACGATGCCCGTCTGTCTGGCTGTCCATGTAGACATTGTGCAAAAAGTACAGGTCGCAATTTTGAAGATATTTCAATGAAATTTGGCACGTGAGATATAATACAAGGACGAAGCCTATTGAAATTGGTTGTGAGCGGTCCATTATTTCGCATAGTAACCATATAATTGTTCCACCGTAATAGAGTTTCAACACTCAAAAATGCCTTAAAAATAAAAATATTTTAAGGCATTTAAATTAAATTTCCATCTTTGTACCAAATTTCATGAAAATCGGTACACAATTGACCATAGCTCCCAATTGACCATAGTTCTCATATAAACCCCTCTTCCGGAAATCATTTTAACGTGCATAAATCCCATGCAAATGTAAGTACATATAAAGTTAATATACGATATTAACAAGTTATATATAAGTATAAATTATTATAACAAATTCTTTAAAGATCAGTCCATAATTTACCATAGCCCCCACATCGCCCAAAGGTGCATAAAATTATATAATTTTTAGTATCAACGAATATCATGTATTCGTATATTTTATTTTACACTTAATAAAAGTATAGGTCCACAATTTGCCACAGGTGTAATATAATTACCCTACACGAGTTTTGATGTATATATAAAATGGTGTAGGGTACCATATGGTGGGGCTTGACCGATTATATCTTTCTTTCTCGTTACTTATATATTATAGATAAATTTTACATTAATTTTGTATTCATTTTCAAATTTAAACAAATTTTATATACCAACCATCAAGTTTTTAAAATTTCACGTTATATAAGAGGTGGGCGGTAAAGTGGGCAGACCACGCTCATTTTTTGTTTCCGAGTTTACATTGGTCCTTGAATTTTTTTTACAATATTTCGTTGATTTTCACCTTATATGGGAGGTGGGCGGTAAAGTGGGCAGACCACACCCATTTTTGGTTTCCAAGTTTATATCGACCCTCGAACTATTCGTACAAAATTTCGTTGTTGTACATGTTTTTGTTTCAGAGATATCAGCAGAAAAGTATGAAAAAAAGCTACAAGAGGCACCCTGTGATTCTAGGTTTTAGCCCATAACTTTGTTTATAAACCGATTTTTCCCATTTTCAATACCAAACAAACCTTATGTAAGACATAGCTAGATCGACTCAGAATCGATCCAGGACCCAGAAAATATATACTTTATGGGGTCTTTAATGATTTTTTCGACATGTTACACACGGAATGACAAAATCAATATACCCCTATCTTTTTGATGGTGGGTATACAAATTCATTATTTTCTTGTATGTGTGTGCATGAACATATTCATGGATACTCTTTCCTTGGTGACATACATTCAGAGATGTAAATCCATAATAATAGTCATATGAAAAATTTTAACTACAACCGACAAATTCTCCTTATTAGATGCTATCTATTGCCCCCAAAATACTGTTGCATAGTGTAATCTTTCTTTTAAACTTAAAAGGAAAAATCAAAGATTTAATTTGTTTAATATATTTTACTTAATTTTTGCTTCATATTCTATTTAATTGTAACACAAGCGTAAATTAAGTATTAAAATATGAAATCCCAGCAAAAATAAATGGAAGTCATTTTTGAGGAAGTACTTTTTCATTACTTCCAAAGTATCAAATAGTGTGTGTTTAGTTTAAATGAAGTTTACTGTTGCAAAACATTGATGAACAGTTTCTGTTATAGTAAATATTTACCTTGTTGACCATAAAAAAAAAATTATGTCTATTTTCAATAAAAATTACTTTAACAACTACATTTGCTTCTATTCGAAGGAAATATCTCCATAGAAGCAATTTAAATTACATTTCTTGCCCTAATTTAAAACAACACCATAAAAATACATTTTTCATGACATCGGCAACATGTCTTCTTACTAAGTGAAAAGGAGTCAAAAAAGAGAACATCTTCCAATGACATGCCCATGTTAAATTCATTGGAAATAATCCGAATTTGCACTACTTCTGGATCATAAGTTCAAGATCTAGTTGACTTCTTTGGATGTTCTTTTTTTACTGGGATATTTATGGAATTCACCCGCTTTTGTTTTAAAGCATCCCAGCAGTTTATTTAGTGGCTATTAACCCGCTTTTAGACAGTAAGATTCATTGGTGTATAGTTACCTGTCGCTCTCCATCGGTCACCATTGAACGTATTAGCAAATGGCACTTTACTGACTCTAAGGTAAGCGGGAAGAGGACGAAAAGAAGAATCAAAAATTTGTAACTGACTCATAGTAACCAGTAAAGTGGTTGTGAGCGCCCAAAAGTTACACTTTGTAGCCGTTAAAGTGACTGTGTATGTCAAAAAGAGCCACCTTTTGGTCACTGAAGTGCAAATTTGTCATTTTATTGATCCTTTGGTAGTTGTGGAGGTGATTGTGTGTGCAAAAAAGTGACACTAGGAATTCGTTTAGGTGGCAATAGACTTCCTCCTAGGACAAGCCCATGATAAAGTGACTAGTCACGTAGCTAATAAAGTGACTAGTGGTACCATAATGTAGTCGGTTAGGTAACTTGTACGCAACTGCCACCATTGACTGCTGGGATGTGTCAGCCTTTCACCAACATAACAATACTTAAATGAGAATTGAATACTTTTAAAACTCTTTTAAAAGTTTAGTGTATGGTTTGGTGAAAACACTTCTTTTCCACCGTAACACACTTGTACGTAAAACGTATGTAGGTAAATATTTTCATGGACTTAAAAATGCGAATAATTCTACAACTTAACTACTTCATTACTTTAATTTTATTATATTATAAATACACAAACACACATAAACTCTCCCACACACTTCCATAAAGGATTATAATGGAAAATGATGAGTAATCGCTATTAAATTGCAAAGGAAGAATACAAAAATGTTAACGAATAAATGGCAGAACAAAGGGAAGACAAATAAAGTAAATAAAACTGTAAAGAAGTCAAACAAAAAATAAAAATATTTAAAATTAAAAATAATATATAGGCAACCACAAAAGTGCCACAAATTCATTAAAATTAAAACAAATAAAAACTCTGAACTATAAACTGTGGTAAAAAAAAAGATAAAAAGGTGGCAAAGAGAAAAACAACAAATATCCATAGCTGCAAAACCCTAGTCAACAAATGCATTTTAGCTAGAGATGGTCGCATGAAATAATTTCTTTTGTATATCACGTGGTTATTCAAGTTCATAATAATACCATCACTTTATTACACTAAATATTAGCAGCAAAATATGTGAAAAACTACTCTATTTAGTTGTTAACTCTAAAAGTTTAAAAGAAACATTACTACTTCCATTTAATATTGTTAGTTGTTTCACGGATAAATGTTCTTGATTCTTCATACTTGAAGACGTGATATTGAATTAAAAAACACTCACGCACATATCACCACAGTTTGCAGACAAGCAAACTAAACGAATAATCACTCGTTTTTTTGTCTTTTTTTCTACTTAAATTAGAACATCTTAGAAAAGAAAAGTTCATGAGAAACACAAAATAGTAGTAGAGAAAATAAAATAGAAAAATATTTGTTGGATAATGCACTAACTTCCTTTTATATAACCCACAATAAACACATTTTACTTTAACTTAATTAAAGTAAGTGATATTTACACGCTTAATGGAGAATTTATTTTATAAAGAGCATTTGAGCATAAATATTGTACAAAAATAAAAAAATTATAAAAAAATTATAAAAAAATATATATATATAAAAAATAAGAGGAATTTAAGGAAGAAATATATGTAATTAGATACACAGAAAAAAATAAAAATGGTCTTCAATTACAAAATTTGTAATATTAATTAATTTTTAATTGATTTTGCTCCAATCATCAAAATTATAATATTAATAACTAGAATAATTGATATTATTATTACTTCTTTTCCTTAAATAGATGCAATGAGCTGAACATTTTTGAAAATTTACTTAAATTTATTTTATTTCTGTACTTTTATAGACAAATATTTAATTTTTCTTTATATTTTATTAACAATTGTCAATTTATTAAAAAACAAAACTGTAAACCAATTAAAATATTAATTATATTAATAAATCATATAATTAAATTCCAATACAAAGTTAATTAATAATTTTATTAAAAAATTATTTGAAATATTTTTTTCTGTGTACATTAGAGCTGTTTAAAGGAAACCTTGGAATAACTGAAAGTTATTCACAAGGTTTCACAATAAAAATAGGAACATAATAAATATTAATAAAAAAATAGACTGCATAAAAAACTGACTTTCGAATTTCGAGCTAAACTCCCTACATACGAATACGTATCGAACCTGAAGTTTATATGGAACAGTTTTAAGTTTTTTTAAAATTGTTGATATTTTCAACTCGTTTTTGTAATTTATTGTAAGTGAATTGTAATCAAGATACAATTATCTATCAAAAAAGATTAAATTTGGTTACAAAATATTAAAGTTATTAGAAATTCCACCGACCATTAATGTGTTTTCGAACACTTGTGTAAGCAACATATAGAAAAACGTTTAATTTTCCTAAAAATATTGAAATAAAATGCACCTTTTAGTCAAAACTGATCAATAATTATGGAAAAATAAGCTTTAACTCTTCCAAGAATGACTTATTAAGCTTTAAAGTAACGTAGTTTCGGTTCTTTAAAAGGTTCTATCATCTGATTTTTGCAACTGAATTAAAATTTTTTTAACTTTTATGTTTACAACCAACAATTTATACGTATCTTTACAAGCAACGTACCTGGGTATATCATACATATTTGTATGAAATATTTGAAACTTTAATGTCTGCGAGTGTTTTTACGATAGAAAGAGAAGCACGTGGCATTTGAATTTAAAATTTGTATTATCATTTGCTAAAAATATAACCGTTTACTAATTTTGACTGAGTGTTACTAAAAATAAAAAAATAAAAAATGAGAGAAAAAGCTGTAGTCGTTCAAGCCCGACCATATGATTACCCTACAGCATTGTGTACATTATAATTCGGGGAGAGGTCTGTTATTGGACTTGTAGCCAAATGTGGACCGATACTCATATTAAGTGTAAAATAAAACATACGAATACATACGATGCTAACATTTATATGAATTTATATTCACTTTTGGGTGATTCCCGAAAGAGGGCCTTATATGGGAGCTATGGTAAATTATGAACCGATCTTTGTAAAATTTGGCACTGTCATTTATGTTTATATAAAACTTATTTGTGTCGAATATTAACTTGATACTAACATTTTAATGGGATTTATGCCCGTTAAAGTGATTTTCTGAAAAGGGGTTTATATGGGAGCTATGGTCAATTATAGACCGAATATTGTTATATTTAAGGGATTTATGATCGTTAAACCCTTTTCCGGGAGCACATTTGTATGGGGGCTAGGTGAAATAATGAACCGATCATAACCAATTTCAATAGGCTTCGTCCTTGGACTGTAAGAGACCTGTGTGCCAAATTTCAAAATTGCGACCTGTAGTTTGATTACAAGGTTTACATGGACGGACAGACGGTCAGATGGACAGATGGACGGACGGACGGACGGACATCGTTAAATCGACTCAGAAGGTGATTCTAAGGCGATTGGTATAAATTAAGGTGGGTCTTAGACCAATATTTTTGGGTGTTACAAACATCAGCACAAACGTATAATACCCTCCCCACCTATGGTGGTGTAGGTTTTTTTTTTCAAATATAATCGGGCTTTCCCTTCATTCGAAAGTATAACGGTTTTATTTGTTCTATGTGCATTTAAAACCCTCTGCAATCATTCATTGATCTTTGTTAAGTATCTGCAGATTTCACTAATTCAAATTATTCCTATATGAATTTTTTGGAGGTTTTTAAATTTTTAGGATTATTTGCTAATTATTATATAACCGTTTTTACCTAATCTTGACTGAATGATAAAAAAAATGCAAGCACAAACTAAAAAGGGGTTTTTCGTTGATTTTTAAACTAACTTTGAGTTTTTCCAATCAAATAAAATAGTACTTTTGAGATTCACCTGTTGTTGGTTTTCCTATTATTTGAAACTAAAGCAATGTTGAAGACAAAAAGAGTACATAAGTCGAATACTGGAGAAACTTATGAATACCGAAAGTGAGGATGAGCAGGAACATTTATCAATAGATGAAGATTGCGCGAGAAATGTAGATGATTCAAATGCATATTAAATACAATTATCAGAATATGATCCATATGACAATGATTCGGATGAAGAAATGGGCACTTGAAGCCTTAATGAACATGGCATTTTCTGGAGAACGAGAAAGAAACAAAAATGAGCGCTTGGTCAAAGATTTATGTTGTAATCTGTTTCACGGGAGTGGACAAAACATGGTATGCGATAACTTCTTTAAAAGCTACAATTTGGCCTCTACTTTGATGCTGGACTACAGTTTGTCAATTTTGGGAACCGTCAACAAAACGAGAACATTTATGCCTCCTCTGTTTTGTAATCCAAGTGGAATATTAGTGGAAACATCAATCTTAGGCTTTACTAATTACATAAGTATATCTTCATACGTTCCAAAAAGGAACAAGTCGGTTGTACTGCTTTCTATATCACATTATAATGTTGAAACTAAATGTCCAAGAAGGAAACCACGATTGATATTATATTACAATAGAAGCAAATGAGGAGTGAGTGGACAACATGGATAAATATTTTGGCGAATATTCAATAAAAAGGAGAACAAACCGATGGCTTTTAGCTTTTTTTTACAACATTTTGGGTGTGGCTGCTTTTATGTATATGGAAAACAATCCACAGTTAAACACTTCCACAAAACGCAGGTTATATCTAAGGCAACTGAGCGAACAACTAACTATAGAGGAAAGGTCGCAAAATGCACAAATTATGCGACATTTTTACTTTAGAAGTGGAATTGAAAACATGTTGGGAGGAGCAACATGCTTGACAATTTTTCTATACGAAGCCAAGAAGTGCCAAGAAGAGACATTAGTGGAAGCATGAAGTATAAAGGTAATTGTTTTATATGTTGTAGAAGAACCAACATGAAAGACATGCAGGAAATGTCATAAACCAGTATGTGCTGAACATTCAGAATATAATACGAAATGTAAAGACTGCGCAACCTAAAATATAATTTTTGGTAAATTTATTATAAGCTAATGTATCTAATACTTATGAGGAATAAAACATAAAAATAAAATACATTTTTTATTTGTATTCGATATAAAATTTTCATAAATTGTTCTCTACATACCACAAAGAGGTAAAGGTATACCAAACGTGGCATTAAATATATCGCGGTATTTTAAAATAAGTGATTGATATCGTTGAAAAGATAATATTCTCTACATTTTAAATATATTTTAATATTATAACCCACCGAAGAATAATTATGAAAAAATAATGAAAATATACATTATTATTTTTCATTTTCTTAATTTAGTTCTTTGGTAAATATGAAATTTTTAAATACAAAATTTTGCCATCTCGGTTATGTAATGTTTTTGAAAAATCACCAAAAAGTCATTTATAATATGACAGAAAAGAAATTCTATATATAGATAGTCCTTATGTAGGTTATCTCTTTTAGTTTAAGAGATATTCAGGTCGAAGTAAATTCTTACCTCACTTTTAGCCACGTTTTTTTATATTTTTTTTAAACTTAATGTTGCCCCTAAAATTTTTTTAAAATATTCGCCAAATTCCTTACGAAATTGTTAATAATATTGCTGCAATAATCATATAAATATATGAATCCGTTAAGAAAGTTTTATTAATCTGAATTGGAACTTTAAAAAATTTCACATTTTTTGGTATTTTTTTATAAAAAGGTGGCAATATTTGTTTTTTGTTCTGGGCTTTACCATTTTTTTAATGTTTTCAAAAGAAATATTAATGCCAATGCATATACAGTAAATCCGGAGGAGCTTTGGGCAAAGGTCTGCCCTATCCAAACTTTGTAAATTTTGACATTTTTTTTAATTATTTTTGTTAAGTTCTCAAATTACAAAGCTGGGATCGACTTAAAATTATTTTTATTATATAACTCCATATGTAGGGTAAACACCTAAAAATTATTTTCTGACGGACGCCTCTTGAAACGACATGGTGATAATTTTAATGAAAAAAGTAAATTTTTTAAATATGTTTTATATGGATTGGGATTTTGGGTATTTTAACGTAAAAAGGTGGGAGTTTTTTATTTTTCTGATTTTAGGACAAGCTTTTACATATTATACTAAAATTTCAATAAACTATCACTACTCGTTTAAATTTTATTAAAGTTTAAATATTAACTTTCTTTTTTTTAAACCTTAAAAATACTAATTTTTAAGTCCTACGAGAAATTCTGCGACCAAATTACATTCCACTTACTTTTTTTTTATAAATTATCAATTTCCATATTCTAACATTTACGTATTCTAAATTAAGCCATTTTTCATACATTTGTACGGCAAAGGAATCTGTACTCCTCCAAATAAACTTAAAAACACCCCAGCTTTGACCATGTTAAACGGTTCAAAAGATACATAATTACTTCCCACAAAATGCGTTTGGAACCACTGTGTGTCGCAGAATTAGTGTATCTCTGTGTTAATAATATGTAGAGAGTAAAATAAAAAATTGCAGTAAAATTTTTTTTATAAAAATAAATTGTATTTACAATTTAATTATTTAATTCTTATTGTTAGGTTTCGGATTTGTGGCTCCAATAACCGCTGTAGTACCCAGTAAATTATTAAATTCATAATAATCCAATCCAAAGGTAAAATTTACAAGGGGGGTAAAATTTGGTAAGTATTTTTCAATAAATGAAAAATTATTGAATTGGTAAAGAAAGTTCTGAAAAAATAAAAGAAAAAGGAATTAATAAATAAAAC
Organism: Protophormia terraenovae; assembly: GCA_951394005.1. Classification (NCBI taxonomy): domain Eukaryota; kingdom Metazoa; phylum Arthropoda; class Insecta; order Diptera; family Calliphoridae; genus Protophormia; species Protophormia terraenovae. The sequence goes on along the minus strand of OX596077.1, from coordinate 114,297,917 downwards.
CCTACATTGTACACAGTGGGGCAGAATCGACATTTTTTGGAAATAAATCTGTAACTTCTGATCAGCTGGTTGGATTTCCATGAAATTTGGTATAGGCATAGGAGAGGAGTAAAAAATTTTAAGTTTGGAAGGGGGACCGAGCAGACCCCTCAGGGGCGGAGCTAAAGTGGCTCAAAGTTGGGTACCTCGGACATAAAATTTTAATCGCTTGCCAAATTTTTGCTTGCATGTCCTATTTATCTCTCATGGTTTTTTGAGTTTTTGCGTTTGAACTTTTAAGTACCTCAATTTTGCATGTTCTTGGTCCAGTTTTTTTTCATATATCCTAGTATTTCCGACCGATTTGTCTTTGTTTTTTCTTTAGCTAATTAAACAACAAAATTATCTATTAAATAAAAAAATTTGAAGTCGATATCTTTACCCAGTCCAAAAATAAATGATTTTGAATTTGAAAATTGCAAAAATTATGAATCTGTGTTTTTTTGACCGAAAAAGTATCTAAACTCTTTTTTCTCTAAAATAAATTTTTCTTTAACAACATATAATAATTGTATACTTTTCGGAAAGGCATCTTCACAGAGATAAGTTTAAAATAAAAAGCAAGCCCAATAACTCAAGAGTTGTAGAAGAAAACCTAAGCTGTCATAAAAATCAACTTAAAAAAAGAAATTCTCAAAAATAGCTTGTTAAAGCATTTTAAATGAATTTTGGAGGAACTAAAGACTAGTATTTATTTTATACACTAAATAAGAAATAATATGTTATTTTGTGCAATTAAAAAAAAATCTTTTAAGGAGTTGCATTTTTGCACAAAATCTGATCTCCTGCATTCGTTTTTGGCTGGGAGAGAAGAAATTTAGAGACGAATCAAACTTAATTTATTTTATAATTAAATAGAGTCAATAAATTTAAAAAAAAAAAACGAGAGAAAAAGATATAGTCGGTCAAGTCCGACCATATGATACCCTACACCACATTCGGGAAGGTGCTAATTATGGACCTATACTTGTATTAAGTGGAAAATAAAAATACTAATACAGAATTTCACATCGATACTAAAATTCAAATGTATTTATGCACTACATATACATATATGTTAAGTTAAACAATATTGAACTAGTAGGTTAGCATGCTTTTTTTTTTTTTTTTTTCTTTACCTTGACAAGCACTTTACAGAAATATAAAAAGCTTTTAAATCGGACTTGATTTGTAGAAGCTACAATTTTTTTAATTTTACATAGTTGAGGTGGTCAAGTTTGACATCCTGTAGCTTATCTCGTATTATTACAGGGTCACTACAAGATGATTTTTCTGAAGCCTAGATTACTTCGAACCGAGCAGTAGTTTAGTAGATCAGATTTATTATCAAAAATTTTGCGATTGGCCTAACTCTGCACCGGTCTTTATCGAAAATTTGTTTGTAGATTAATGGATTTTTTTTTTAATTCCATAGCCTCCGAGCCCTGTCCTATGTTCAACAGATAAGTACACAGACGGATGGATATATGTTGTTATATCATAGAATTTAACCAAAACCTAAATTTTCATCTATATAACACAATAATATTACTTACTCCTTTAAATGGGCACATATACGGTACATTACTAGTTCTTCGTAATTCAGCCAAAAGAGATGATAGAACATGGTTTTTAAAAGACATTTTGATGGCTTCACAAGCATTCAATTTTATATCGAAAAAGTGTACCACCTTTTTTCTGCCCCTTTGATTAACATCAACATATAAACGTACACCAAAACCTTTGGCCATATTTTTACTAAACATTAGTCTTTCAGAGAAAACATAATGATTTGCTGCAAATTTCTGAAAATCGCATTCAAATTTTTTTATAACACTAGACAGCGGGGTGCATATAAATTCATAGAATTCTAAATTAAAACGTCGTTTTTGCAACTGTAAATAAATGTTTTGTTAAGTCAAATATATTTCAGTATTAAGTTATTAAGATTTAATTACCTGAACTGAATGTATAACAATAATTATTATATAGATTTTCGCTGTAATATTTAACAACATTTTTGTAAAGTTTTATTAAAGCAAATGAAAAAAATATTAATAGTAATATTTTTCCTAGAATTACTAATATAAATAATTATTATCATTTTAAAAATTATGTTGATATAATTTTAATGACTAATTGAAAAACAATAATTATGATAATTATTTTATGATGCCATATTAAAATTAAATAATTTGCTAAATTGTCTAAAAAAATATGTGTATGCAAGTATATTAAATTAAAATTGTGGTCTAATTAAGCATGGTTTTCTTTGTTAACTAGATATGTTTAAAGTTTCATAATATTAGTGTATATTTGTACATCAACAAATGTGATCGAAAAAAAAATTGTATTGAGTCTGTAGAAAATAGTATTAAAAATTACGTGATGGGATGATCCGCCCTGAGCCCTACTATGCCTTCAAACGATAAACTCTCGCGTAGAATTATTAAATTATTTGGAAATGATTTCGTTCATTTTTCAACCACCAGGCCATTTTTTGGCCCCCTTTTTTAAATAGTGACTAAGTGGCTACTTTTTAAGACTATGTGCTAAATGACAAGAAACTAAGTTGTTTGAAATATATTGACCCATTATATATTAATTTCAAGAAATAAGTTAATAATTTTCAGATTGTTTTACAGCATGCTGTGATACAAAAAAGTGATACAGTGATATAAAATAGTCGTGGAGTATTTATAAATGAACTGAAACTGTTAGTAACTAAAAATAATAATAAAGTTTATTAACAGCTATTTATATCATCATATGCCGAACCTTTTTCGACTGGATTGAAAAAGAAAAAATTATATGTATATAGGATTCGATTAATACTTATATCCTAATTTAAATTTTTGCATTCCTCATAGCAAACCCTGGGGGGAACTAATTTTTTTTACTAAATTATCAATAATAAAAAATAATTTGTCTAACAGACTTAAGTCAATATTTGTGGATCCATGCGTTCCGTCCTAAATTTGTCTGACGGGGATTTAAAAGACTGGAGTACGAGTGGACAACTCGTCCAAAAGTACAGAAGTTTAATTAATTAAAAGAGGATTGTATGTTAACTATTTTTGTAAATAAATCTTTGTTTTTGCAATAATAAAAATTATTATAAAATAATTATAAATTATTTTGTTATTAATAAAACTAATTTGGTAGTTTTTCTTTCAATACAACATTTTTTATTTTTGTTGTTATCAAATAAACAAATTTTTAGGAGTTTTCTTAGGTTTAAAAGCAGTTGGCCCCTTTTTTTCAAAAAATCCCTTTTTTTAGCGACTTTTTATTTTAAAATCCCCTTTTTGGGATACTTTTTAAAAATTCTCAACAGTAACGCTGATCGAGATTGATAACTGAGATAATATAAGGGCGGGCAGCGCTGCCCTCAAACACACAGAAAGAAGATTGGTTGGAAAAATGGTTACAAATATTAATATTTAATTGAATGTACTTAAATATCACTACAATAATTCAAAATCTGTTATGGTAACGGATTTTGTATATAAGTATATGGTTGTAAAAACATCCTTATAATACAATAAGAGTTATTACAATTTTAGTGTTCTTTATTGCAGTTAATTTTTTAAAGTGAATTAAAGATATTCGGAAGTTACAATTTTAGAAGTAAGAACTACTTTTCTTCTTCAATGTCATAACCAGACTCTCTTTATTTTATAAAATAACTTGCTTATATACTAGGGTATCCAATCGATTAACCGTCATTCGGTTATCCGGTTAATTTTTGTCGATTAACTGTCCGAATAATTTAAAACTGTCTATTTTTGAATAACGAATAAACTGAATAATTTCTATCGAATAACCGGTTAACCGAAATGTAGTTTTCTTGAATTATAAATTAGAAAATTTTTTATTTTTATGATAAATTTATGTACATTCCAGTAAAAATAAATAAAAATATTTATTAGTGAGGTACTTTTTCTTAATTAAACAGTATCCAATATATATAGAAGATTTAAATGAATTGTTCTACTATAAGATGTTGATATTTGGATGTTACCTTTACAAAAAAGAAAAAAAAATTGAAACAAATGAAAAACAATGTTATGCATACATTTCTTTATTAAAATAATAATAAAAATTAAAACTAATTTCCTTGAGCCGTTAAAAAAAATTGGATATTCATTGCAATTTTGCACATTGTGAACATGACATGACATAACACAGGTATCAAAAAATTCATTTCATTGAAAAGTATACGAATTTGTACTACTTCTGGATCACAATCTCAGTATCTTACTGACTTCTTTGGATGCATTTTTTTGGGATAGAATGTTCTATAAAAAGCGATAAGAAAAGGTAATAATATTATATCTTCATAAATAATTAAACTTGTATCAATAGAAATTCGTAAAACATTACTTTGATTAAAGTAAATTCAAAGTTATACAAGTCCATAATACTTTTAATTGTCATCTGAATATACCCAAAAAATATTAATTTAGACTCGATACTCTTACGTGAAAAATGTATTAAATAAAGTGGAATTAAGAGAATATTTTAAAGTATTAGCTAAAAAATTAAATTTTTTCATACAAAGAGGAGAAAATAATTACGAAATGATCCTCTTGTAAAGGAATTTGATTTTATATTATGTTTCTAAGTAACTATTTCAATAGATTAAATGCTATAATTTGTATGTTTTACATATATAAATAAGGTTATTCGGTTAATCGAATAATTTCTCAATAATCGGTTATTAACCGATCAACTTTTAACCTCGAATAATTATTTGTCGAATAAACCGATTAATATGAACATCCGAATAATTGGATACCCTATTATATACTAATTTCCTTATAATATCACTACTTATGTACAATAACAATTCTTATGTATAAAAACAACAGAAAGTTCTCGTATGCTTAAGAGCCCAAACACAACCAGAGTCCAAACACAAGCAAGCGGATTTAGATGCTGTTTTCCGCTCTAAGAGAGAAATGCAAATTAAATGAAGATGGCGTCCAGCAGCGGATTTCACATACATTTTGTTTTTGTTTCTTTATATTTTTTTGTGTTTGGCAACAACAAAACTACATGTATAAAAAATGTTTTTCTTCCTCTCTTAAATTCCATACATAAAAAATATAAATCAAATATTTCTATTTCTTTCCTTCTTATATAAATTTAATGTATACATTTTGCAACAACGGTAACACCGACAGAGAGGGAGAGTGAGAAAATGAGAGCTTATGAGAATCCGTTGTAAAAATAAAATAAATTTTAATTTTCAGCGGATTCCGCTGTGTTGTTTTAGTTGCCAAATCTTCATATAAAAAAAAAAAAATAATCCGCTTGGTTGTGTTTGGGCTCCCAAGCGGATTATTTTTTTTGTATACAATTTTATTTATGTAAAGGGTATAATAATTTCATATGAAGGGTATAAACACGAGCCCAATTACCCAACAGGGTTCCATAGAAATTTTGAATTTAACCTATATGTTCGAAAATCCCAAAGCATGGATCTACAAACGGAATGCAGTTTCGGAAACTCTGGTGTGTTCTTAAGAGTCTGCCAATGGCTTCTTCCAAACCTGCAACAAATGTAGAAATTATGGGCAAATTAAAAAAAAAATCCCATCTTTCGTATTTGAAATTTGGTACAAAAACGAAGCCTTCAATAGGCTTCGTTTTGGTACTAAATTAGTCCATTATCTCACTTAGTCCATTATCTCACTTAGTCTGCATATAAATGTCCTTCCGGATTAGGATATTAATGATCATAAATGACAAAAATATGGAAATATTTATAATGACATATGTATAAATTTTTATGCCAAATTTTATATTTCTTACTTGTTTTATGTTTGAAAATGACTGAATGAATTCAAATTATTATAAACGCCATGACAGGTATGTTTTACTAATTTCACATAGAATGAAAAATTTGTACCTCTGTACATCCTTTATTCATTAAAATAAAAGTGATATTCATAAAATATGAAATGTATTTATTTTTTATATAAAATATGTATTTCTCGATGCAGAATTTTTATTTTATATTATTTATTTATATTTATTGTAACTACTAAATATATATTGTGCTACTACAATAACAATATTGTTGGTGTATGGTATGTTTTATGGTAACATACTGACATTAATTGACCACAACAATTTGCAAGTGTAGTAAATTATAATAAAATGGATGTGGTTCGGTATTTTTGTTTAAAGGATTTTATGTTTTATTATTATTTTTTTAAGTATTTTTCCTTTTGTATGTAGTACGGCATTGTTGTTGTATTATGTGCAGAAATACAACAAATATTGAAAAGTTTCCATGCCTACAAAAAATATACATATGTATATACATAGTATATTCTGTTGCCAGTGTTGTAGCCGTTAATAATATGCATTTATGTTTTTATACCCTACATTTCGAAAACATGAAATTGTTTTTTAGCGAAATGTATTTGACTTGTTATTTTCAATACCTGGTGATAGATTTATTTATTTGTATAAAGTATATATTTTCTGGGTCCTGCTTAGATTCTGAGTCGATCTGGCTATGTCCGTCCGTCTGTCCATCTGTTGAAAGCAGGATAGGGCTCGAACGGAAAAACGTAGGGGAACGAAATTTGGCACAAATATTTGTCTTATATAAGGTTTGTTTAATGGGCTAAAAATTAGAAACACAGGGTGTCCGTTTTATACTTTTCTGCTGATATTTCTTCAACAAATGCTTTTGTTGAAGAAATATCAGCAGAAAAGTATAAAACGGACACCCTGTGTTTCTAATTTTTATATATATATATATATATATATATATATATATATATATATATATATATATATATATATATATATATATATATATATATATATATACATATATATATATATATATATATATATATATATATATATATATATATATATATATATATATATATATATATATATATATATATATATTTATTTATATATATATATATATATATTTATTTATTTATTCATTTACTTATTTATTTATTTTTTAGTACTTATAAATATCTTAAATAAAAGGATATCCGTATCATGAATCCCCAATGCTCTAGGATATTTTTTGTTCGGATTTTACCAACTATAACTTTATTTTATTTTTCCATTTTTTATATCGTTGGTAAGCTGTAGCCAAGTTGTAAACCAATGTTGACGATATTGATGATATTATTTTAATTATTAGTGAGATTCATTGCTGTTGTTGTTATGCTTGCAGCTGACATTGATGCTGATGTTGCTATTGCTCTCTTTAGTGGTGCAGCTCCTGTTAATGTTTTCGCAATTTTATTACATTATTATACATTTTTTTACACATAAAATTGCCGATGCATGTCATTAAAAAAAAAAAAAAAAATTGCATTGATGACACAACTGTCAACAAGACATTATGCTAAAATATTAAATTATTTTATTTTTTAAAGTTTTTTTTTTTTTGTTTTATAAAATAAAATTTCAAAGTGGAGCCAAACGTCAAATTTTTGGTAATAAATCTTTATCTCCTAAACTTCTAATTGAAATGTATGAAATAATTGCAGAGGAGAATCTAAGCTTTTAGAAAAATCATCTTTTCGTCACTCTATATCACGAGATAAGCTACAAGCTATGAAAGTTGACTACCTCGAGTATTTAAAGGTTTCAAAAATTCGTAACTTCTACAAATTCTATTCGACCAGTAGTTAGGATATAAAGATTTGTTACCAAAACTTTTGGATTGGTTCCACTGTGTACCGGCCGCTATGGGAGCTTTTATCAATCGAATTGTGTTGACCCTAAGGGCTATTGAATAATTTCCTAGTAACTACAAACATTATTGCCAAATGCTTTAGATTTTTTTTCCTTTGAAAAATATTTAATTTTTGCATTAAATATTTATTATTAAAAGTTTTTATTACAGCATTTGCCTACTATAATTTAGTAAGTGAAAATAAGTCAATTAAATATTTTACACCAAATAAATTTAAATTTGTATTGCTGACATTAACTCCTGTGTAATTCTTTTTGAGGATTGGATAATACATTTTTATCAAAAGTATTTCTTTTTTTTTAATTAATGACAACAAATCAATAACTTTTAATTTATTTGTGGTAACTCAATAATTATCTATCATTGACAGTGCATTTCAAACAAAGTGAAAATAATATAGATTTTTTATTTTTTATTAAAAAAAATTTATTAAATATTATACGTTTCTTTTGTCATTGTCGCTGTAAATTTTTTTACTGATTGAAAACTGTGATCCATCAGATATAAAATAAATTGTCAATTAAAATATATTAATTTATTATTTAATCTACACTTTATATATATTTATTTAATTATATCAAGATTGTTCTTCATTTAAAAATTTAGAGCAGTTTTTTCAACATTATAACTTTAAAAAAATTCCGTTTTTTTTACATATTCTCCCCGAAATATTTATAAGACCAAAATAGTTTTTTATATTCCTATGGAACTACAATATTTGACACACATATGAAGATATGTAAGGTAGTTTTTTTAAATGTAAAAAAGGTTGGTTCCGTTACTCCTGTGCAAACTTTTACTTGAGCTTCGAACGAAATAATTATAAGACCAAATATGACGAACTATTTTAAATATTTAAAGAAATGGAATATGTTTTCCAAATTTTAAAATTTTTTTGTTCGTATTATTAATAAAGGTTGTACTGAGTTAGACCAGAGTTAATTTTTGTACAGTGGGACAAATATATTTTTGTGATATAATCAATAAAATGTGAAAAATAAGCCCAAATGGTCAATTAAGTTATTTTTATACCCTACACCACCATAGGTGGTTGCGGTATTATGCGTTTGTGCTGATGATTGTAACGCATAGAAAACGTTATCCAACACCCACCTTAAAGTATACCAATCGACTCAGAATCACTTTTTAAATCGATCTAACGATGTCCGTCCGTCCGTCCGTCTGGCTGGACGGCTGGCTGTCCATGTAAACCTTGTGCACAAAGTACAGGTCGCAATTTTGAAGATAATTGAATGAAATTTGGCAGGTGGGACTTTTATGACACAAGGACGAAGCCTATTGAAATTGTTTATGATCGGTCCATTATTTCACCTACCCCCCATACAAATGTCCCCCCGGAATTAAGTTTCAACACTAAAAAATGTCTTAGAAATAAGAATATTTAAGTTTTGTATAAGTATCAATCTTTGTACCAAATTTTATGAAGATCGGTCCACGATTAACCATAGCTCCCATATAAACCCCTGTTCCGAAAATCACTTTAACGTGCATAAATCCCACACTAATGTTAGTATCAAGTTAATATTCGACACAAATAAGTTTTATATAAGTAGAAACAACATTGCCAAATTTTATTAAAATCGGTCCATAATTTACCACAGCTCCCATATAAACCCACTTCCGAGAATCGCCCTAAAGTGCATAAAATCAAGTAGATGTTAGTATCAACGTATTATTCTGTATTTGTATATTTTATTTTACATTTAGTAAAAGTGTTGATCTAATATAGGTCTCCTCCCCGAATTTTTATGGTCATACATAATGGTGTAGGGTATCATATAGTCGGTCTTGACCGACTATACCTTTTTTTCTTGTTTTCTTTGTATATTAGGCTTATATTTTGCTTTTTATTGATCTAACTCAGTACCACAGTATACATACAGTAGTGTAAGAAAACAGAGACAGAAAGTGTGTACTATTGCCTATCACTCACACAAAATTCTCTAACTTGTTTTTGTTTTGATTATTCATTCTCGATTTTGTCGAGTTTTTTTTATTTTAATTCTACCTTTTGGCCACAGAATTAATATAAAATTATCTATTTGTTAAATTAAAAGTTATTATTTATGTGCTAAAAACTAATTTTATTTGAGCTATTACGTGTTGAAAACAAATTTCATTTGTGGAAATATTGTTTTATTCCACATAAATGTAAATATTAAAGATTTTCTTGTTAAATAATTTTTTATGTAGAATGTGATTTTTGTTTGTTTTGTTTTGGTTTTCAGCTTCGTTTCAAAATACCAACCAACATAGCGTATCACTTTTACATTCGTAAATTTTATATTCATGCAACATTTCTATCTCTTTCTCCCGCCATATTCTAAAAAACTGATTTTGGTAAATTTGAAGCCTCGATATGACGACTCTGTTCTACTTTGTGCTCAGTACAGCCTTTATTAATAATACGAACAAAAAAGTTTTAAAATTTTGAAAACATATTCCATTTTTTAAATATTTAAAATAATTCGTCATATTTGGTCTTATAGTTATTTCGTTCGAAGCTCAAGTAAAAGTCCCGTTATTTTTGCACTGGAGTAAAGAAAATTAGCAATTAAACCAGTACATATTTGTGAAGTCTTTGTGTGTTTTTTTTTCGCTTCTCAAAGCGTCATATTTTTTTACTAGAAAGGGCTATTACTATAAAAGTTTATAATTTTAAAAACACTGCCAATAGCCAATGTCTGTACTGATTTTTATTGAAATTGGAAATGTCAAATCCGAAAACGGAAGTTTTCTTTACGTTTAGATATGGAATAACCCTATTTTCAAATTAATTAAAATACTTGTCTAATACTTGTATACTACTACTTTAAATATTATAAAAAATTAAAAAGGTTTAGTTATAAAAACGAAAAAGTACCACAAAGTTAGTGAATATTTTTGTCAGCAGAAATCCCTCAATTTCCAAAAAAACTACAAAATTTCCAAAAATTTATTTTTGGTTTTCCCTTTTTCCAAAATTCAAATTTAAATGCTTATAACATATGACTCCGTAAATATTTGTTTAAAATTTTTTCTTTACACTACTTTGCTGTTTGTTTTTAAAAAATTAAAGTTGAATCTGCTATAATGAAAAAACTTCCCTAAGGTACGTAGAAGTAAACAAATTAATCCTTAAAATATAAGAGATGTGTATACACACGAAGATGTTTTATAGTTTTTGACCAGTAAAATCCTCTCATCAGTAAAATCCTCTCATATATAATCAGGATAATATTTAAAAATGTTCATACCCAAGGCGTCAATCTTGGGGACCCTGTTAAGTTTATATAGTCCATGCTTAAAACTTAAACTCGGCGGCACCTGTACTATCACATTGTGTCAAAATTGGCGATTAATTGAATTTTTTAATTAAAATTTTCGTAACAAATTTAGTTACCGAATAAATATAGACAAAATTATGTATTAGTAGCAATCAAAATAATGAAGTTAGGTTGTTTTTCTTTCTTGTATGGAGCTGTCAAAATTAATTTTTTTTTACACTTTTGAAAAGGAGTAAAACTTCGATATTTTTATTGATTCGTATTTGTATTTTTTATCTTTATCTTGTTCTAGAATTGCATTTTCTATCTAACAATAAATAATAAAATAAAACGTGATTGCTAAAATAATTTTCGACCCATTTAATCCAAATAATAAATGGACGAACACTAACAATTCTGTAAAAAAATTTTATAATTCTAAAAATGCATTATTTTTTACTCGAATAATAATAAATATAAAAACGAGAAAAAAAGGTATAGTCGGTCCAGACCGACCATATGATACCCTAACCCATTATGTATGAGTATGAAAATTCAGAAAGGGGACTTATATTAGACCTGTGGCCAATAGTAGACCAACACTTTTACTAAATATAAAATAAAATATATAAATACAGAATAATGCGTTGATATTAAAATCTACATGATTTTATGCACTTTAGGGCGACTCTCGGAAGAGGGTTTATATGGGAGCTATGGTAAATTATGGACAGGTTCTAATAAAATTTGGCATTGATGTTTCTACTTATATGTGTCGAATATTAACATTATACTAACATTTTGTATGTGATTTATGCACATTAAAGTGATTTTCGGAAGTGAGATTTATATGGGAGCTATGGTCAATTGTGGACCGATCTTCGTAAAATTTGGTACAAAGATTAATACTTGTACAAAACTTTTTTGCGCCGAATATCATGAAAATATTTATATTTTTAAGGCATGAGCCTCTATTCCGGGGGGACATTTGTATGGGGGCTAGGTGAAATAATAGACCGATCACAACCAATTTCAATCTACGTCTTTGTATCATAAAAGTCCCACGTGCAAAATTTCATTGAATTATATTCAAAATTGCGACCTGTACTTTGTGCACAAGGTTTGATCGATTTAATAAGTGATTTTTAGTGATTTTTATAAGATGGGTGTTGGATAACTTTTTCTATGCGTTACAAACATCAGCACAAATGCATAATACATATGGTGGTGTAGGGTATAATAAAACGAGATCATTAAAGTGTTGATATCACCTTTCCCTGAATTGAGCATAGTTTTCAACCATTTAACTGCCATATATAGACGGATACCATTCTGCAAAAAAAAATCTAAAAATGCATTTTTTAAACTACAGTCGAACACGGTTATAACGAACACCGGTTATGACGAACTTTACTTCGGTCCCATTGATTTTACACAAAATTTCCATACAAATAACTACGCTTATAACGAACACGGTTATAGCGAACTTTTTTTTATAACAAACACATTTCTATGGTCCAAGGAGGAATATTTCATACAAAAAACTACGTTTATAACGGACTCCCAAAAAATGTAAAAACTAATTAAATTTTATTTATTTATATTTTGTAATTACACTGGTCGACAAAAAAATACAACACCATATACTAATAGTTGGACTTGATGTATTTTGATGTGCTAAACAAGAATCTGCTTTCAGTTTTCTTCCATCAGGTCTGGATTTTTTTTTACGGGCATGTCGAATATTTCGGCCATAGTAAGGCCATTACTCTAGTATATTTCCTCATAACTAAAAATATCTTCAAATCTCTAAAACTTTATTTTTTTTTGTGGTCAATAGTTTCGAAGTTATTTTGAAATAAATGCCCAAAAAAAAAAAAAATCATTTTCATGCAAAATTTTAGATTCTTTTGTTACTAAAATTTCTTTTAATAAATGAAAACATCAAAAATGTTACAATTTATCATCTTTATCTTAAAGCTGGTAATGCTGCGAATAAAACAAGGCATGTATCTTCAAAATTGATGCACACATCTTTTCAGTTAAGTGAAAATACCATGTTACATATAACTGCGTAGAAATACAGTGGTGGGCAAAAAAATAAAAAATAAAAAAAAAAAAAAATATTTTTTCTTGAAACAAATATAGGTGGACTAGGTGGATTTTGACGAGTTAAACAAGAATCTACATTAAATTTTTTTCTGTCACGTCTACTTTTTTTTTTTTTTGGTGCATGAGAATGGTTGAGAATGGTTTGTCAAATTTAGACTATAACTCAAGATACATCAAAAGATGCATACGAAAATTGTCTTCAAGGTAATTCAACAATATTTTTTATTTGCTCAAAAATTTCAGAGTTATGGATCAAAATTATCACGATTTAAAAAAAAAAAAAAAAAAATTAAAAATTTTCGCTACTAATTAGCGAATAACTACGGAAGTATTACCTGGATGAAAAAATTATGTAAATTCAGCTCAAAGATAATTTAGATCACTATCTACTGGAGTTTAAATTATCTTAATTGGACAAACAGTTCTCGAGTTATACAAGTGTGACTGCATAAACGCTGGGTCATAGTAGTCATGCCAATAAAAAAAAACAATACGTGATAGAAAAAAAGTAAAAGCTGATTATTATTTATCACATTAAATTCCATCTAATTTACCTATTTTTTATTTTTTATTTGAGACAAAAATTTTTTTTTTGCCGTCTAGTGTATTTCCACTTAACTGTAGGTATGCATGGGTATCCTAACTTAACTGTGAATCCAATCAAGATTTGTGCATCAATTTTTATGATACGTTGCTTTATTTACTCGTAGTTTTACTAGCTTTGAGATAAAGATGATAAACTGAAACATTTTTGATGTTTTCACTTTTAAAAAGAAGTTTTAGTAAAAAAAAAATAAATCTTGAATTTACCATGAAAATATTTTTTTCGGACACATATTTCGAAATATCTCCAAAACTATTGAGCGGATATTTGTTTGTAGAACGATTTAAAGCCAATTTTATTTTGCATATTTTGGTGTATTATTTATATAAATCGTGCATACCGTTCTCGAGTTATAGTGAAATATACTCGAGTAATCGGCTTATTTAGGGCGCAATATTAGTCACGCCCATAAAAAATCTCGACCTGATAGGAGAAAACTGAAAGCAGATTCGAGTTTAGCATGCGGAATTCCATCTAGTCCACATATTTTTTTTTTTGTTATTTCCATTTCATTATTTATATCGCAAACTGTGGCGTTATTATAAAACTTTTTAGATTAAAGCTCTTCAAATTTATCTAGTTCAATTTAAATTCATTATTTTAAATTTTTGATGAAAAAATTTAAATAAATTTTTATCAAATTTTATAACAATCAATTGAAATTTTTATACATATTTATATACAAATACATATTAAACTATTTAAACTGAGTAAAACAATAAACATGTCTTTTCAGTTTTCATGAATTCCATTTTATACCAGTAAAAACGGTCCAATTTTGCCAATCAGTCATGTGGAAAATTTTTTCTTTTGTTTTCCTTTATTTGTTACATTTTAAAGGTCATACAACATTCTGTGATTTAAATATGTTAGTTCTGTTTGTACATTAAGGTGGTCTCTAAAATAATTTTAATATATGTATGTATGATATCATTTAAAATTTTCTATGATACCAAGTATTCATATTGTATTGTGGAGAAAATATGGAAAAAAAAAAAAAAAAAATTAAAGAAAAAGTAAATTCTTTTATTGTCTATATAAAAATTTTGAGAGATGATCTTTTTATATGATATAGATTTGTATTTTAATTGAAAACAACGAGACCTTAAATTGTTTCAATACAAAAGAGGTTCACCCTAACATATAGAAAAATAAAATATTAAAAAATATTGAAACCAACATATTTTGAAATCACACATGACAATGGCCATTGAATTGAAATGAGAAACATAAAAATTCCAACAGATATAAAGCACAACTGTCGCAATATTAAAAATTAAACAAATTTTAAAGTATATCTGAGATTAAAAATAGATAGACATAGTTAACAGCTTTTTGAAGGTCATGTGTGTAGTTTTCAGTTTTTTTATAAAACTTTTTTATTGCTTTATTTATCAACAAAAAACTAATAAGTACATTTACAAAAATGTGTATCTACCATTATAAGGGAATACTATAATTGTTAAAATTAAATAATAGAATTTGTTTGAGAGGTTTTTAAATAATATTTTTATTTTAATGTAATGCACAGTGAGGCAGAATCGAAATTTTTTGGAAATATATTTACAACTTCGACTGGTTGAATTTGCATGCAATTTTACACATGTATAGTAGAGGAGTGAACAATTTTAAGTTTGAAATGGGGACCTTATATAACTTTCAAGAGCGGAATTAGTGGGATTTTTAACCGCTTACCAAAATTTTCAAGTCTTGAACTTTTGATACATATTTTACTAATAAAGTTTTGAGAAAAAAGTGGAAGAATCACCCCACTTTTTTATAAACAAAACAGTACAGTTTTGTAATAATTTTAAAATCTTAGCTTTAAATTTTTTTTCACTGGTAGAGGAATTGAGATAATACAAAAAAAAAAAAAAAAAAACAAGTAATAAGATATGATACCTACACCATTGGTATAATAAAGATATTTATGAGAGTTAAGCCCTATACCCGGGCAACATTTGTATGGGGCTAGGTGAAATAATGGGCCAATCGTAACCAATTTCAATAGGCTTCGTCCTTGTGCCAATATAACTATTTATGCCAATTTTGATCAAGATATCTTAAAATTGCTACCTGTACTTTGCTCATAAGGCTTACATAGACAGTCAGCCAGGCGAATGAACGGACATTGTTAAATCGACTCAGAAAGTGATTCTATGCCGATTGCTAGAAATTAAGGTGGGCTAATATTTTTGGGTGTTGAAAACATCAGGACAAACTTGAAACACCCTCCCAATCAATATCATTACTTTCCAATGTTTTATATTTTCAAATATAAAAAAATATTCACCCCTATATTATGGAAATTATTAAAAAAAAATTAAGAAAATATCTAAATTTCTATATTCAAGTGCAAATATCCTTTCAACCAATAGAAATATCATAAATTAGTAAACATATATTTTCTTCACCTCAAAAACTTGTTACAAAGGTTTTAAATCTTTGAAGTCGGACATTATTTGTAGAAATAACAATTTTGTGAAACTTTGTCATATTTTAGGTGGTAATTTTTAACACCCTTTAGCTTATCTCGTATTATTACGGAGTAATTACTTTTACTGAAGGCTTAGGTTCTCTTATACGACAATCCTTCCCCCAATAATTATTTTACCTGATGAGTCATCATCGTCAATCCCTATACTATTTCTGGTTGTTGTTCCCTAAGTTTCAAAGTTTCTTTTCTTCGTTCTTGCTTATTAACTTTGTTCCATATTTCGTTCCCACAGTCAGACACAGTAGCGGTGCATGCAGTCTTGGCTACTGAGTTTATGACTGAACTGTGTCCTGGCATTAAATGTACTTCAGTTTTATTTTTAAAAGTTGAACTTTATAGATGTCATAGATCACATGATTTGAAAGATATTTATTAAAGGCAGGAAATTTGAAACACTAGATGTACATTTCCTAAATATTATATATAGAGGTCAAAATAATTCAGAGTGCCCTATATATAGTCGGTGCGGGTTTTCAAGTTTTTGCAAAAATCATGTATAAGAAACGCTATACTGTATTTATTTATAAACATTTATTTATATAAAAAAGGTTGAAACTACACAGTACATCTTGTCAATATGTTGCTAGATTTTAAACTTTTTCAATGAGTTTCTTTTAGCTACAAAAAGAAATTTGCATAACCAGACATAGTAAAGGGAAACTTCAAATATTAGATACTTTTCAGAAAGTATATTTGAAATCGATAAAAAACTAAATTATAAATCAGATATTTCTATACCGATGACTTCTAGAAACAAAATTCTCAAAATAATTTCAATACTCTTATACCTTATATACAAGAAATTTTAGCACGATTGTTTTATCTATAGGGAAATAAGGAAAATTTTTAAAAAAATATATTGCATTAAAATAAACTCTAGACTAATATAATCCACTTAAATTAAATAAAAAGCAATATGATAATGAAATTTAAATGGCAGAAACTATTATGAAATATATAACTCCGTTATATATAGATTACAAAAAAGTCCACTACATTTATGGAAAATGTATAGATTTTAATATAAATCTATAAATACATCATATAAATTTTATGCCATGCTTACAATTTTTTCGTATAGGTTTTATGTCACTCTAAAGCGTTTAATATTTTCTTGGGTTTTTTTTAATTATTTTAAGAAGAAGAAAAAGAATTAGGTTCTTTAGCCGTATACATTTTATTTAGTCTAGGTCAAAATATAAAAGCAAATCATCTAAAATAAATTAAATTTTTTTGGAGTTCAACTATAATATATTAAAAATTGTTCTATAAAAGCATTGATGTGCTTAATTTTAAAGATATTTCTGTTGCACAGTGGTTCCAAAATTTTTTTTGGAAATAATTATGTAACTATTGAACCGTTAGAGATATCTCAACAAAATTTTACATGGTCAGAGCTGAGGTGTTCTCAAGTTGATTTGGATAAAAATTGGTTCCTATCGGGTCAGGGGGAAGTGGTTGGCCCTCCAAAGTTAACCATCTCGGGAATGTATTTTTTTTTGAAAAATTTCCAAGTTGATTTGGATAAAAATTGGTTCCTATCGGGTCAGGGGGAAGTGGTTGGCCCTCCAAAGTTAACCATCTCGGGAATGTAATTTTTTTTGAAAAATTTCCAAAAATTCATTTATGATATAACAGAAAGAAATTTTATATATAGATGGTCCTTGTAAATATCTACAATACGCTTACATGTATAGATTGTCTCTTTTAGTTTAAGAGATATTCGGGTCGAAATAAATTTTTACCTCATTTTAAGCCTTGTTTTTTTTTTTTTTTAACTTGGCGGGCTTAATATTGTCCCTATATTTTTTTAAAATAATCGCCAGATTCTTTAAAAATTCTAAACAATATTGCTGCAAGAAGCATATAAATATATAAATCCGTTAAAAAGTTATATTGATCTGAAATTTGAACTTTAAAAAAATTTAAAATTTTGTGTCTTATTTTTTCCAAAAAGTTTGGCAATATTTATTCACTGATAAAATATTTTTTTTGTTCTGGGCTTTATATTTTTTTTAATGTTTTCAAAAGAAATCTTGATGTAAATGCGTGGAAAATAAATCCGAAGTAGTTTGGGGCACAGGTCTGCCCACAAGCCCTATCCAAATTTTGGATTTTGTTATTTTTTTTTTTTTGTTATGTTCTCAAATCGCAAAGCTGGGATAGACTTCAAATTGTTTTAATTTTATAGCACCCTTATAATGACAGGGTGACCATTTCAATGAAAAAAGTTTTTTTTTTTTTTTTAACACGTTTTATATGAATTGAGATTTTGGGTATTTTATTGTAAAAAGTGGTATTTTTTAATTCTCTGATTTTAAGAATAAAAATATCATTATTCGTTTAAATGAAATAATAATTTTATTAAAAAAAACCGCAAAAATGCAAAATTTTAGGTCCTTTAAGAAATTCTGCAATCAAATTATATTCCACTAACTTTTTTTTATAAATTATTAATCTCCATATTCTTTTCTTAGATACCAAATACTTGTATAAAACTTTTTTCTATACTTTTTTCTAAAACCCAAAAGAAACTTGGCCTCTTCTAGCCAAATTATGCTATTTTTCATACATTTGTGCGGCAAATGTATGCAGCTTAAGATAATTTTTTATACATGCAAGAAGCGAGTTTAAATAATTTTCGTTTTTACTTGTATCTAGTATCATTCAAGCAATGAAAAATGAGTTAAAAATTTATTTCGACCCAAATATCTCATGTAGACATATTTTTTGTAGAAATTTACAAGGACCATCTATATATAGAATTTCTTTTTTGTCATATCACAAATGAATTTTTGGCGATTTTTCAAAAAAATTACATACCCGAGATGGCCAAATTTAAAGGGCCATCCACTACCCGCCTGACTTCCAAATCGACTCGAAAACATCTTACCTCGAAAACATCTTACCTCCAACGGTTCAAAAGTTACAGAATTATTTCCAAAAAAAAAAAAAAACGTTTTTGAACCACTGTGTATCGTTTGCATAAAAAGCTAATTCCTGATTTCTGCGAACAGTTATATCAGAAATATAAAATGAGTAGGTGATAATACCGACCCTTGAGGCAGAGCCGCAGGTATGTGTCTATCGCCAGATAGCATGTTATCAATAGATACAACATGTAAAATTATTAAATAATTTACTAAATAATAATTTTTAATGTGCGAGTGGTTGTAAGTCACTCGATGAATGCTCGTTAGGCACTGAATGTTCAATTGGCACTGTTTTTATTAATATTTTTAAATCCTTACGTACTAATTATTTAAATCTAAAACTAAAGTAGAACACATGCGTACTTGTGTATCAACATGTGTTTTCCTTAAGAAATATAAAACCCTTGATAAGAATGTGCTCTCTTATCTAAAACGCATGTGTGAATGACAAGGGTTGTTTGTACACATGTGTGAAAACCCAATGCACACATGCGTACTTAGGAAACATAAATGAATATATAATTATTATTACAGTTTAGATTACAAACTCTTTTAAAATATTAAAAAGGCATGTTCAAGTAATTTGAACACAACAAATGAACGTTGATATAAAAAAAACTATTTATTATATTTGCCAATATGTTGGATAATTGAAGGTAATATGTTTAAAAACTAGGCCATCATGCCATATTGAATCAAGAGCTTTTTTGATGTCAAAAAATTAAATAACTCTAGTGCTCTTACGATTTCTTTTGTTTGTTTCAAGAAATTTAACGACTCTTTTTATCTGATGTACAGTAGAGTGCTCCTTGCGGAATCCAAACTGTTGATGGTTAGTAGACCTTCCTAAAAATCTTTGGGAAATATCCTATTGAATATGAATTGAATAGTTCACTTAATATTTAAAAAAATTAATCAGACATATTTTTAAGTATAATGCTATTAATGCCATCTAATCCTGGAGCTTTATTATTTTTCAATCAATATACAAACGATTTAACTTCATCTAAATTTGTGAGTTCCACGTTCGATCTGTCAATAATTTCATCATTAAGATTATGAATGATCCTTAAGACAGTTGTGTCCATAGGCAAAGAATTATTTAAAGTAATGGTATGTGAATTACCAAGTACGCTTGCATTTGAATTTATCTTTCCGCACCAGTTTTTAAAACTTCACCGTTTACACGAAGATAATTAAATGACATTTTGTTTCCTTTAAGTGCTTTTGTTATTTTTAGAGCCTGAAGACAAATTAGCTATAAATTTTGACCAGGATTCATTTCAGTCTTTATTAAGGTGGAAATCAATAAGATTATTTTATAAGTTCAAAATACATTTTAACTGATGTATTTTTTAATCGTCTTTTTGCGAATAAGAACTTTTTTATTGTTGAAAATGGTTCTTTAGGGCTTCAGCAGCAATTTTTGTTCTGCGACTTTTTCATAATTCCGTTATTTACAAAATTACCGTTATTTTTAGGTAATTATTTTGACCTTAAAATTTCCAGAATTCGACCAAATGATGTTTGGCATCTTTGTACAAAATCCTTTTCCGAGTATTTTTGCTGAACATATGAACTCATAATAATTACATATACAGGGTGTTTTGGTGCACTTTTAATAAAAAAATGAATTTTGCGCCATCTAGCGTCAATAATTTATACTAACTATGTTCAGCAATTAGAAAGGTAATTTGAATACCTTTCCAAAGAAAACTTTGTTTTGAAAATCGGTTGAAAAATAACCGAAAATCAGTAAAAAATTTTCTAAAAAAAACATTGATACAAAGAAAAACAACAAAAAACAATAACATTACAAATGTAAACGAGCGCGAGTGATGTATAAGAGGTGGGTGGTAAAGATGGCGAACCACGCCTATTTTTTTTCCGTGTTTACATTTGTCCATGAAGTATTTGTACAAAATTTCTTTGACCTTTCACCTTATATGGGAGGTGGGCGGTAAAGTGTGCGGACCACGCCCATTTTTTGTTTCTTAGTTTATATCGATCCATGAACATTTTGTTATAGTACATGTTTTTATTTAAGAGAGATAAAGCAGAAAAGTATGAAATAAAGCTACAACGGACACCCTGTGTTTCTAGTATTTTGCTCATAACTTGTTTATTTACCGATTTGGTTCATTTTCAATTTCAAACAAATCCTATATAAGATAAATTTTTGGGCCAAATTTCGTCCCCCTTAGTTGTGCCGTTCGAGCCCTATCCTGGTTTCAACAGACAGACATAGCTAGATCGACTCAGAATCTAACCGGGACCCAGAAAACATATACTTTATGGTGTTTTAAATTAAAAACAGTGTGTGTGGTCTTAATTATTAATGTTTAATTCAGTTTAGTAACATAAACTCCCGTTTTTTTTTTTAAATATGCACTCTATTTTTTGAAATGAATGAGTAAAATTTTCCGAAAATAGGCTTTATTGTTTTTTATACGATACAAATTGGACTGAATGTTATGCCTTGAAACTCAACATAGTTGTTGATGACAACAATATCTAAAATTCTGCTATGGTGCTTGAAGATTACATACCTACTTTAAAAGTTATATATGAATGAAGGTGAAAAAAACGCATTTTTTAAAATTTTTTCGATTTTTGCCAAATTTTCTCGTAAACGAAAAATGCGATCGTCACGCACCACCGCAAAATTTTTGATATTATTGTCGTCAACAACTATGTTGAGCTCAAGGCATAACATTCAGTCCAATTTGTGCCGCGTTTAATATTAGCAGTAGTATTTTCTTACTTTTGTTGTTGCCATTTAGTTTTTCTCAGTGTATTATTGCAACAATATCCAGAAATGGAAGATCACTACCCAGACTAACTATCCAACTAATAAAAACATTAAAATTGTAGCTGTTAACATAAATAATGCGTTAAATTCATAAAAAGTAAAAAATCCAAGTTTTAAGGGCCACCCTACATTTCCGTTTTAGGACATGTAGGGGAAACCCTAATTAGATATTAAGGTAGCTGACTCCACCCCCAAAGCATTAAGAATCATTCGGCATTCTTAGCTTGAAAATAAAAAAGTACTTTTTTTTGGCATATTGCTAACTATATTAGCCATAAAAACTATTTATGTTATGTTTATAAATTCACTAAAATATCTTTCAGAAATACCAAAAACTAATGAGAACAATAAAAATAAATGCTTTTTTAAAAACAATATATTAGCTTTTTTCTGGCTTTATTTTTTGGGGCATTTAGCCTTTTCAGACCTTTTTTAAAGTATAATTTAGCTTCTTTTTTTTCTCAAGTCCTGGTAACTTTGATTATAAAGACAATTTTGTTGAAAATAAAACAAAACATATTTCATTTAAATCAATGCATAAAATTTTGTTTTATTCACTAATTAGTAAAGATATTCATTTAGAAAAAAAATATTAATATATCAGTAACTGGTGATATAACCATAATAAGGATTATTATTTTTTTCTTTTAATAACTTAAAGATGTGAACATTTATAAGGCCGCTATTTATATTTTACAAAATAACTTAATTTACATATGTATATAATGTCCCTAATTCCTTACATTATTAAGTGACCTTAATAATAAACAAATATAAGTTGAACAAAAAAATTAATAAACAACCCCCTAAAGATATTTAACACAATAAACGAGTAATATTTTAAGGCTTTGCATTACTCACCTTTTTACTTCTCCCTTTAATATCAATTTAACTAATCAAACACCCATCAACAATTAAAAATTAAAATCCCCCGAGACAGATTTAAGGGTCTCAAAAACAGAATACACTTAAAAACCAAATAACAAAAATACCATAATTAACCAAAACACAGACAGTCAAAATAAACTGAAAATTATTAAAAAACCACAAGCCATAAAGCATTTCAAGTAAATATATTGAAGTTCATTCATTATTATCTTTTCCTTTTTATCTTGACCAAAAACCAAACCACAAGTGAATCCAATTTAGTTAATTAGCTGCAAAAAAATATATGAAAAAGTTTTGTATTGTTGTAATACTCTGCAGATTTGGCTTTAAAATCGATTTTTATTTAGTTTGTTGATAGCAATTTTTTGTTGAATATTCCTTTGATATTAAACCAGTTTTTTTTTAATTGTAAACTGTAAATTTTTTTCAAAATTGTTTTGTTTTTTTTTATATTAATTTATGATACGATATTTCTTATTTTTAATTGGTACTTTTTTTAGAAAATCGTTAAATTTTTCATAATAAATTCAGCGGAATTTATGCGATTTTTTAGCTTGAAAAGCAAATTCTTTTGAACATGGAAAATTCTTTGAAGACTCTTGCGTATACTTAATATCAATATTAATACCATTATGTTTTAAATATTAATCATACGTTTGAATGTTCATAAGCATAAGTTGGAAACTATTGCCTATTTTCAGGAAGAACAGAAAATACTATTGCGTATACTTATTATTTATCAAATTAATGTTTATCACTCATACGTATGCCTTAATTAAAATCAAAAATATTATTCAATTAACTTTTTAACCGTATGCATTTGTCATATTCGGAGCTAATTTATAAAAAACATCTAGATTCTAAAGGACACTTTTCCATAATTTTCCGATCTTAAAAATTGTTTTAAATATAAAAAATGTTTTATTGTAAAATTGTATAAAAACTGTAGAACTTTTTCATTTTTTTCCGTAATAATAATATACTAAAAATTTCCATATAAGGAGTGAGATCTAAAAAATCTGAACATATGTACGTTTTGCCTCTTAACTTTTTTTTGGAATCAATATTTAATTTTTCTTTGATCTAGTTTTCTTTGAAAGATATGTTAGTTATTATTTCTAATGCCAACCATGTTGATTTGTTGTAAGATTTATCAAACTGAGTAACAAAAAAAAGTACGTGATAAAATTAATAAATATTTAAAAAAAAAAAAAAAAAATCCAAATTGATCCCACAAAAAAATTGGCCAAAGCATTGAAAGTTTACCGTCAAACAGTTTTCAGTGTTATTAAACAGTATCGGAAGAATTTGACCAGTGCACATTGGGGTAAAAGGGGTCGAAAATGGCGTTTAATTCAGGGAAAGGTGATATCAATATTTTAATGATCACGTTTTATTTTTTTTTTTTATTGATTATTAGTTAAAATGAAAAAGATTCGGCTGTGCCGTATGCTTTCATATTTTCACATTTATAAATCTACATCTTTTTCAAACTACGAAAATTTGAATACGAAAAAAAAAAAAACCAATCATTGCTTTGTTTTTAAAAAATAAACAACAAGAACAATTCCATATTTATTTATTTTTGTATATGTGTATATACAAACTGACTGCATATACAAAGAAAAACAACAACACTGTTATTCAATATATTACTGCTGTTGCCAACTAAACTACTTGCCTTTACAAAAAACAAAAACGTGAGTTATAGTCCATACAATGATTAATATACATGTTTGTGTGTGTATTTATATTCTTAACAGATTTGGTTTTTGCCCATAACTCTGCAGATTATGAACGAATTTGGTTTACTAAAAAAATAGAAATTTTATAAAAACATTTATGACCGACCTATATAAGAATAAAAATCTGTAGCTTAAACAAGGGCTTCAAAAAATCAAAAATGCATTTTGCCCTATATCTTATTATTGAAACGATTTATTTCATTTTTTTTCAGAACAAAAATTCAGAAAAAAATGTCCGAGCCGGCTTTGCAAAAACGAAATCCCTAGTGTATACAGATGCTTCAGAAACTGGAAAACCGGTTATAAAACCCAGTTTTTTAAGCATATATCCTCAATGTATCAACCGATCTTGCTAAATTTCAATAGCAAAATTTTCGAAAGGATTTCCGATAGTTTGATATGTATATTATATATGCCAGTTATCGGTGGGCTTCATAAACGCCATTTCAACCGACACACGGACAGATGGACAGACATGGTCTTACAAGGATCCCGAAAATATCAACTTTTTTGCTCTCCGACGAAAATTGTGGGAATTACAAACAGAATGACAAACTTATATATACTTTTTACACCTGTGGTGAAGGGTATAAAAATTCAGTTTTAAAATTTAAAGATTTTTTTTTAGCAGAACGGTAATGTCTGTCCGTCCGCCTATACATTAGAGTTAAATGGGTCGAAAATAATGCATAATTCAGTGAAGGGTGGTATCGGCACTTTAATAATTAAGTTTAATTTTCCTATTTATTAATATGTAAAAAATGCATTTTTATTATTATTAGAAGATTTTTGGCTGAATGGTAATATCCTTCCGTCCGTCTATACATTTCGGTTAAATGGGACGAAAATTACGCTTAATTCAGGAAGACGTGATATCCAAATTTTGATGCCATATTCTATTTTCCCTGTTTATTAGTTAGTAAAAAAATGCATTTTTAGAATTCTAAAATATTTTCTGGCAGCATGGCAATGTCCGGCCGTCCGTCTATAAATTTGGGTTAAATGGGTCGAAAATGATACTTAATTCAGGGAAAGGTGATATTAAAATTTTAATACCTTCATTTGATTTTAATATTAATCGAGAATTGGAAAAAAAATATTTTTTGAATTTTAACATTTTTCTGAAAGAATTCTAATGTCTGTCCATCTGTCCGTCTGTTGGTTAATTTTTGCAAACTTTTCAATTCAAAATCGTTTAACTTTTGACTCAATAAAGATAACGACTCAAAATTTTTCATTGTTCGATAGATAATTTAGCTTTTTAACCAACTATAGAAAACACGATAAAATCGGTTGAAAATATTTTGCTATATATGGAAAAATGTTTACCAAGATCTTGTAAAATTAAGATTTTTGAAATTTCAAATGTATATAACTCGAAAAACATATAATATCAATAGTACTTGAAAGCATGTTTTCTAAAGGATTTATCAAGGACTTTAAGGTGATATAAAAATCTTGGAAATCGGGTAAGGAACAAAAATTCGCTAGTGGTTAAACCTTTTCAATGACACTAATACCCTATTTTGAACCCCCATAGTTCCGCTCCTGATGCGTATATTAGATCCTGCTTCTAAACTCAAAATGCTACTGTCGCTTGCTGCGCTTACGTAAAATTTTATGCAAATCCAATCAGCCGATTAGATGTTAAAGATTTATTTCGATTCTTCCCCACTGTTTGATAAGGTAAAGAAAATGTCTGCTCTTAAGCTGTTTTTTGTATGAAATCTACTGGTTTTTTTGAAAAAAAAAAAAAAAAAAATAATATTTTCTCAAATCGGGCTATATATGCGCACGATTTTTTTTCATAATATCAAAGTGGACAATATAGAATATTTTTCTGAAAATTTTCAGAACAAACATCTTGTAACATTTTAAGTTACATTCCATGAAATTTGAAAATTAGCGTATTTTAGGACAATTTTCAAAAAAATAACAAAAATATTACGACAAAATATAGTTTACAAATACTTGAAGAAAAGTACATTTAAATAACTGAAGCTGAAGGTTTCGTTTTAAATTTTTACCTTAAAAGACTTTTTATTTAAAATGAATACCCTGAAAGCTGATGAAAATTTATTTTTTTACTATTTTTCAAAAATGTAAAAAAAAATCTTAACTTTGAGAGCTTCTTATAGGAAAACAACACAACCTAGCTTAAAGATTTTAATTGATATTGATACATAATTTTGTTTTTTTTACTCGGTACCCAACTTTATTACAAAACTTTAAATTTTAAAATTCAATTAAGCGCCACTTTTGACACATTTTAACCCAACGTGCAGTGATAGAAAAAAATCCACATGATATTGTGAAGGCCAAGAAAATTTAAAGCATCCAAACACATCTGGTAGAAAAGCAGTCCTGTTATCTCAGTGCTCTGAATATTTGGTGCAAAAAGTTGAAGCCAATACAGGCTTGAAAACATGCAAAGTCCAAAAAGTTCCAGACAGAAATGCAGTAAAAAATTAGAAACCAAGAATCTGGCTCGGAAATTAAAATCAAATTTCATACAAAAATACTGATGTTGTATAATGGACGACAAAACGTATGTACTGATAGATTTTTCGCAGCTTCCAGGTCAAAGTTTTTATATTGTTAATGCTATAAGAAATGTTGAAAATAAGTTTAGTACCCAAAGGCAGACAAATTCGAGGTGCCGTCAACGACATTAACGAAAAATTATAAAATAAAAATAAACATAATTTAGTAAAAATAATAATAAAAAAAGATGTTTAAAAAGTAAAGAATTACCTAATTTTTATAAAATATAATTAAACATAAAAAAATCGAAACTCTAAGATAAACCGTTTCCAAATTATTAAATTTTATATATGTTAAGTTTTTTTTTTTTTTTCCAATCTCACTCCTTATTCCATAAATGTTGTAGAAAATAAAAACTGTGGAAAGAGCTTCAGAATTTATTAAATATATAATATTAATTCATGCTTCAGGCAGAGAAAACCTATCAATTATAAAAAGATATGAATCTGTTTTAAAAGTCAATTCACATTGAAAGATAAACCGCTTATGTTCTGAGAAATTTGTCTGAATTTTTATTTAAGTTTAATATATTATTTCATTACATAGAAAATCTTTGAAAAAACTTTATAAATTTACTTAAAAGCAATCATGCCAATCTTTTTACTTTCAACAAAAATTGTAGAAGAAAAAAAAATGCTATTACCAAATACACTGGTCGACAAAAAAATATTTTTTCATGCTCCTTCAACAAAAAAATTTGCGGACTAGATGGAATACCGCATGCTAAACTCGAATCTGCTTTCAGTTTTTTCCCATCAGGTCGAGATTTTTTTATGGGCCTGTCTAATATTGCGCCCTAAATAAGCCGATTACTCGAATATATTTCACTATAACTCGAGAACGGTATGCACGATTTATATAAATAATACACCGAAATATGTGGAATAAAACTGGCTTTAAGACGTTCTACTAACAAATTTGTATCCGCTCAAGAAAAAATAAAAAAATATATATTTTTATATATATTTGTTTAATAACATTAGAAACGGTTTTACGGACGACATTTAATTCTATGGCCAATTATTTGTAAGATCTATTTGGATTTTTTGAAATTTTTTTTAATAACTTGTAGGACGTAAATCATTTTCGTCACTTATTTTGATGAAAATAAGAACAAATTAACATGGTTTTTAATAAAAATAATAACTAAAGTATTTTTCCATTAAAACTAGATCAAAAAAAATTTTGAATATTGATTCCGAAAAAAGTTATGAGGCAAAATGTGTGTTAAGATTTTTTCGATCTCACTCCTTACAATTGTATGTAACATGGGTATTTTTACTTAACTGTGAATAAAATCAAGATTTATGCATCAATTTTAAAGATACCTTATACCTTATTTTATTCGCAGCATTACCAGCTTTAAAATAAAGATGATAAACTGAAATATTATTAATGTTTTCATTTATTAAAAGAAATTTTAGCAACAAAAATAATCTAAAATTCTGAAAATGATTTTTATGGGCACTTATTTCAAAATAACTTCGAAACTATTGACACATAAAAAAAATAAAGTTTTAGAGATTTGGAGATATTTTTAGTTATGAGGAAATATACTAGAGTAGTGGTCTTACTTTGGCCGAAATATTTGACATGCCCATAAAAAAATCCAGACGTGACGGAAAAAAACTGAAAGCAGATTCGTGTTTAGCACATCAAAATACATCAAGTCCAACTATTCGTATATGGTGTTGTATTTTTTTTTTTTGTTGTCGACCAGTGTTATGAGAATTTTTTAATTAGCTTTTGTTTTTCAAACACAGTGCCATTTAAAAGATAAAATTAAATTATTTCATGAAATCTGCAAAAATGTTTAGAAAAAGTGAACTTTGAACCGCGATTAAAACTCAATTATAACGAATTTGAAAACCTGCCCTCTACTCGGCAGGTGTTTTCTTTTTTTTTTTTTCTTAATGTAAGACAGTGTAATTATCTGTTAACATCTACTATGGTAACCATTATGAACAGTACCATGAAAGCATTTTACATGAGGGTTAAATAACGAAAATAAAATCATTTAATCTATTTTAATAAGTTTAATGTAAAAATATAATGACTATTCATTTTCTAGCAGACTAAAAATTTAAATGTTAAATTAAACTAAAAATATTTCATTGCAATATAATATAATTTTTATATTAGCATTTTGAAAATATTTTCAATTTGCATATAGTTATACTAAAACCTGCCTACCTATCTACCTGCCTAAAAGCCACACTAGTTGTTATTGCATATTAATGACGATAAACATTTTTAGAATCATAATTCCAACGAAAAACGTCGAAACATTATTAGCAAGTGCCACCACTATCAGTTATGGGTATATATAAGCATTTTAATTAGCTTTAGATTTCATAACATAACAATAATTAACTCATAGAATTTTGCCAAGGAAACTGTCATCAGCAGCTGAATAACCACAATTGCGGCCATTACTAAGTTATAATACCATGAAATCATTAAATCTATTTTAAAATGTTTAAGGTCAGAAATTAAAGAATACAGTAAAAACTCCCTTAACGTTCAGCTCCCATAGGTGGACAATTTTTTAGGTCCCATGGCTTAGGTGGCATTTTTGGAATAAATAAATCTCCGCTAGGCGGACGCTCTCTTGGGCAGACGCGGACACCTGCTTTTAAAGAAAAGATCTCCCGTAGCCGTACACAAATCATAAACGGTAAAAGAAATCTACGGAATATTGTGTAATGAGATGCATCTTATTTTCATTTTTTTTTCATATTTGCATTCATATTTCATCTTCATTTACATATTTTGAAGTTAAATAGTTTACTGTTCGTTTTTTACTTAACTTTTTTTTAACTGGTTTTAAGCAAAATCTAATTTTTTAATTTAAATTTTACTTTTACACTTGATTAAAAATTCTTCATACTAGAAAAAAGAAAATAAAAACTTGATTCCTAAAAACAGATGTTGTCCCAGTTATCTATGTCCTGGAGATAGATTTCTAAAAATCTTGACAATTTTTTTGAATAAATTCTGCACAACAATCAGTGCGACATTGTTATCAATCATATACAAAAAAAATTCTTGGGTGCTGCTAAGGATCTAGTATGTGGAGTTATATACCAACATATGTAGATGGCCTTGTTGTCAAACTTGTCATCAACATATCTTTTATTTTAAAAATTTCCTAGAGAAATCTTTAGTAAAAGTGTTGTTGAAAGAAGTCTGACTCTTAGCAAGTTAAGAGATGATTCTATAGCACACAGTGTGCGATTCAAAAAATTAAATGGAAACTTTGGAACAGCTGTTCCGATTTTCTGCCAGTCGAAATGTATGTATATATTATCTCTTTTAGTTTAAGAGATATTAAGCTTCAAAGATTAAAATTTTTACTTTTTAGCCTGCCTTGGTGAAGTTTTTTCACTACAGCGGGAAATTGTGCATAGAAAAATTGTGCAAAGAAAGAATTTTGCAAAAATATTTACGGAGTCAAAAGTTACAGGCATTTAAAGTTGTACTTTGAAAAAAGTTGATTTTTTGCCCTTTTTTTGCCAAAAAAGTGTTCATATTCTTTTTCTGTTATATAAAAATTTTCTTAAGTAACATATACAGTGGTGGCCACGAATTTAAGACACGACATTTCACTTATATATTTCTGATAATTTTTACATCTTATCGAACAAATTTTAGATCCATGTTATTTTTTAAAGATCCTAGTAATGTTATGAAAAAAAATCAACAATAGTTTGTTACCTATATTTAGTTTCCAATTTTTATTTACATATTATACAGATTAATACAAGTTTAAGCCTGGTCATGAATTTAGGACATAGGCAAAATAAAAGTTAATTCACAAAAGTAAAGCTCAGCTTCATAAAACAATATTAGTATTTGGTGGGAAATCCTTTATTTTGAATCACAGCAGCGCATCTCCTGGGTAAACTTTCAACTAAGGCCATACAGCGCTCCTTTGGAATGGCATACCAAGCCTTTTGAATTTCTTCCCATAAATCAGTCAAATTTTTTGGCTTTACTGCTCGTACATGCTCCTCAACATCATTCCACAAGTTCTCAATTGGATTGAGATCCGGGGATTGAGCTGGCCATTTCAGAACTGTGATATTATTTTCCTCTAAGCAACTCTTCACTAGGCGTGAAGTGTGCTTAGGGTCATTATCATGCATAAATTTCCACATTAGAGGCATGTTGTCTTCAGCGAATGGTATCATGATGCTTGTCAGTATGTTTTTGTAAATATGCTGGTCCATTTTATTGATAATCTTCTGAATGGGACCTACACCATGCCAGGAAAATGCTGCCCACACCATGACATTTCCACCACCATGCTTAACCGTTTTAAGGGTGTACTTTGGGTGATGCTCCAGGTTTGGAGGACGCCATACGTACTGTTTTCCATCAGAACCAAAGCGACAAAACTTCGACTCGTCGCTCCAAAGTATATTTTTCCAAAATGTCATCGGCTTATTGAGATTTTCTCTTGAAAACGTGTCGGGATTTAATATTTTTTTTTGACACAAGTGGTTTACGTTGTGCAATACACCCACGTAAGTTCTTCTCATTCAGACGTCTTCTTATTGTCCTGGACGATATATTAATACCAAAATCCGATGAAATCTCATTTTTAATTTTACTTGAGCTCTTGAAAGGATCTTTAGCAGCTGATTTATAAATTAAGCTATCCTCCCTGGGTGTAGTTTTTCGGGCTCTAGGGTGCTGTTTGACATTTTTGGTAGTGCCATGTTGCTTGATGTGTTCCAGTGCATTGTAAATCTTGGATCTGGAACATTTTAGTAGCTTGGAAATTTCCATTACTGTTTTTCCATCAGTATTCATTTGTTGGATCAATTTTCGCTCGGCATCCGAACTCCAAGTACCTCTGGCCATTTCTAACTAAATATTTTGATGTATTCTAACATTAAATGGAATAAAACATTCATTACTTACCTTTTAGCTTCAAAAAACACCAAAAAATCACTTAAAAACCAAATATTTCTTATATGTTTTAAATTCGTGACCAGCTTCAAAAGCACGTTTTTACGAAAATATAATAAAAACAGCAACAAAATGTATACACAAACAAAACCAAATAACGGTAATTGATCTTAACATTACAGGGTACACTGAAAAATTAACAAAATCTAATTTTATATTGCAGGGTTGTAATAATTATCACAACTTAGTTCGTTACATGTCGTGTCTTAAATTCGTGGCCACCACTGTATAATATTTTTATTTTTCTGAAAGATAATTAAACACAAAATACCATAAAGAAAAAAAACTTTTCAAAATCGATTTTTGCGAGAACCAGACTTTTCCAAATTTTACCTATTTTTCCAAAAAATTTCGAATTTCCGACTGAATTTCTCAAATCGCAAAGCTGAAATAAAAAAAAAGTTGTATTTTTTGTATAGTCTAATGTGTTTTTAAATATTTCGCAAAAGAAACTTTTGCTCCCCGATATCGTTTGGAAAGATATAGCAAAAAAGTAAAAAAAAAAAAAAACATTTTTGGAAATTTTTTAAAGTTTTTTAGGAATTACGGGATTTTTTTTAGACAAATCTAAAATAGTGAATAGCGCATGAAATTAAGCATCAAAAAATCTACTTAGGTGTGAAAACTCATTCAAAACTATTAACTAACAAGAATTTTATTGCATAATTAAAAATGAAAAATATGCAAAAAATCACAAATCCATCCATTCTCAGGGATTTTTTGCAAAAAGTCTTCAAGAAATTTTCGTATTGTAAAAATTTTTATACATATTTGTAAACAAGATCAAATTTCCTAAATAATGATATATAATATGTATTTTTTATCTGTCTAAAGGATCTAAAAGAAGGATATGAATTTAGCACTATGCTGAAACAAGCTAGAATGCTATATTCGGCCATGCCGAATCTTATATACCCTCCACCACTGAGATAGAGTCATCTGATTTTATATAGGAAAAATTCTTCGGAAAGTGATGTTTTTCTAATTTACTTATTAATTTTTGGCGTCCATAATAGTGTATAGTATGAACTTGTTCTAATAAAGATTTTATATTGTATATAAGATATTTTAACAAACTATTATGAAAATGATGTGTAAAAAGTTAAAAAAAGAGGAAAATCTATGATGCCTTATTTTTTTTTTACAAAAAGTCGATTATCTTGGTAAAAAAAAAGAATATTCATTTTAAATAAAAGTATATTTTTCATCTAGTAAAAAAATTTCATTTTATAAGAAAGTTAAATAGTAGTGGCAGAGCGAAACGAACGAAAATTTGTTTTTACTATGTACTATCTTCACAAAAAAAAAATGTTTTTTTTAGTGAAAACTAAAATTTTATTCTATAAGAAATCTAAGGGCTAGGAGAAAGGAAAATATGTGATTTCTTGAATATTTCGTAAATATTTTACCGAAAATGAATTACAAAATTGGAGTTCTTATCAAAAAACCCGATTTTTACAGATTTTTTTGTAGTTTGATTTGTATAAATTATTTTGTTAGTTTTTTTTAATACCTTGTATGTGTTTGTAAAGAATCTGTATTTTTAGTTTTGTTACAATTACAATTATTACCATTTAAATATAGAAAATGTGTATTTAACCTATTTCCGACCACTACCCGATTCCGTTAAGATAACTACGAAATTTAGCATGAAGTTTTTTTTTTTGCGACTGTTATAACAAATTAAAAAGATTTGGACAACTACATATTTTTGATTCCGAAATATAATGCTTCGAGAAGTTCATTTTTAGCTCAAATTTAAAGCTATTTACCTTCGGAATACACCCTTAACATAAAAACATATTTTCGAAAAGCAGATCTGAAAATATCGCGTTTTCGCTACACCAACCATTTATCTGATACGCCTGGCTTTAACACTCAATTCTGGACAGGGTATTTATACAAAAATTTATTTTTTTCGTTTATCTTTAAGACAACATATTATCTAATAATAGCTGTGAAAAAATTCACCATCGACTGCATAATTAAATAATTAGGCGATGTTAAAGCTACTGATGCGAAAACGCAACCCGTAAATGGGTTAAGCACACTCGAATAATAAAAACATGACTTTCTTTATTTTTATGCAACTTTCCACCAATTTTTTTTTATATTTCAGTGCAAAGTCGATTTAAAGAATGAAAAACTTGAATTTTATATTGCGTTAAAATTGAAGTTCGATTGGTAAAAACTGATTTATACACCAAATAGGCCTATTGTGCTTCACTATGCAATATTATTCAGAAACATTTTAATATTACCGAATTTAAAACTTATTCTATTAATCAATATAATAAAATTGATCAATTATTTCTGTAAATCTTCGCTTACCTCAAATTTATATTTAACGATTCGATTAGAGAGCCGTTTCTCTGATGATGTTGGAAAAACTAAATAGGTAAACTAAAGCAAAGTATAATCTAACTATAAGAGTTTCCCTCTTCGTAATTTTCATTTATATAAATCACCCTAACCGGTCATGAATTAAGCATTTACTGTTGAATTATATTATTTCTGCCCTACGGTGCTCTCAAAATTTTTGAAAAAATATATTTGAAAACCTTTATAAATACTAATCTTTAAGGAAATGATAAAAATTAGCAATGCTTTTTAAAGATAGTAATTTAAATAAATTAAAAAGAAATAAACAAAATTCTCACATAACTAAGTATATTACATTTTTATTTTTACAATGAAAATTAAATAAAAAAATACCATAATAACATGTAAATGTGGTGATACATTTACATGTTATTATGGTATTTTTATACCCTACACCACCATATGTGGGGAGGGTATTATGCGTTTGTGCTGATGTTTGTAACACCCAAAAATATATGTCCCACCTTAATTTGTACTAATCGGCTTAGAATCATTTTCTGAGTCGATTTAACGATGTCCGTCCGTCCGTCTGTCCGTCTGTCCGTCCATGTAGACCTTGTAATCAAACTACAGGTCGCAATTTGGAACCAAAATTAATGAAATTTGGTACGCAGGTTTTTTATAGTCCAGGGACAAAGCCTACTGAAATTGGTTATGATCGGTCTATTATTTCACTTAGCCCCCATACAAATGTCCTCCCGGAAATGGGTTTAACGATCATAAATCCCTTAAATATAGCAGTATTTTAATAAAATTTGGCACATATAAGTTTCATATAAGTCTAAATAAGTGTGGCGATTTTCGGTCTATAATTAACCATAGCTCCCATATAAACTCCTTTTCAGAAAATCACTTTAAGGGGCATAAATCCCACTAAAATTTTAGTATCCAGTTAATATTCGACACAAATAAGTTTTATATGAACATAAATGATAGTGTCAAATTTTAGAAAGATCGGTTCATAATTTACCACAGCTATATAAGGCCCTCTTTCAGGAATCACCCAAAAGTGAATAAATTCAAATAAATGTCAGCATCAATGTAATATTCTGTATTCGTATGTTTTATTCTACACTTATGAGTATCGGTCCACATTTGACTCCAAGTCTAATAAAAGACCCCTCCCCGAATTATAATGCACACAATGGTGTAGGGTATCATATGGTCGGGCTTGACCGACTATATCTTTTTCTCTCGTTTTTATTTAATTTATTTTTTTTTTGCTTTCCAACCGATATCGGGAAGCAAAAATTTCTATTGCGAAACAATTAAAAACACATTAGACTATATAAAAAGTACAACTTTTTTTTTTATTCCAGCTTTGCGATTTGAGAAATTCAGTCGGAAATTCGAAATTTGTTGGAAAAATTGGTCAAATTTGGGAAAGTCTGGTTCTCGCAAAAATCGATTTTGAAAAATTTTTTTATTTTTTTTTTTTGTTTTTATGGAATTTTGTGTTTAGTTATCTTTCAGAAAAATAACAAGCTATAATGCTATATTCGGCCATGCTGAATCTTATATACCCTCCACCACTGAGACAGTGTTTTCATAAGTTATTATATGGGAAAAATTCTTCGGAAAGTGGTGTTTTTCTAATTTAATTATTGAAGTGGTATGTACTTGTTCTAATAAAAATTTTGCATTGCATATAAGATGTTTTAACAAACTATTAGGCAAATGATGTGCAAAAAGTAATAAAAAGAGGAAAATCTATGATGCCTTATTTTTCTTACAAAAAGTCGATTATCTTGGTAAAAAAAAAAAAAAAAAATTATTTTAAATAAAAGTATATTTTTCAATTAGTAAAAAAATTGCATTTTATAAGAAAATTAAATAATAGTGGCAGAGCCAAATGAACGAAAATTTGTTTTTACTATATACTATCTCCACAAAAAAAAAAGGCTATTTTTAGTGAAAACTAAAATTTTATTCTATAAGAAATCTAAGGGCTAGAGAGAAAAACAAAAACATATTTTCGAAAAGAAGATCTGAAAATATCGCGTTTTCGCTACACCAACCATTTATCTGATACGCCTGGCTTTAACACTCAATTCTGGACAGAGTATTTATACAAAAATTTATTTTTTCGTTTATCTTTAAGACAACATATTATCTAATAATAGCTGTGAAAAAATTCACCATCGACTGCATAATTAAATAATTAGGCGATGTTAAAGCTACTGATGCGAAAACGCAACCCGTAAATGGGTTAAGCACACTCGAATAATAAAAACATGACTTTCTTTATTTTTATGCAACTTTCCACCAATTTTTTTTTATATTTCTGTGCAAAGTCGATTTAAAGAATGAAAAACTTGAATTTTATATTGCGTTAAAATTGAA
The DNA here is from genome assembly GCA_951394005.1 of Protophormia terraenovae. NCBI lineage: Eukaryota > Metazoa > Arthropoda > Insecta > Diptera > Calliphoridae > Protophormia > Protophormia terraenovae. Next base: position 114,261,046 of record OX596077.1, on the reverse strand, counting down.
GCTCGATTGGTAAAAACTGATTTATACACCAAATAGGCCTATTGTGCTTCACTATGCAATATTATTCAGAAACATTTTAATATTACCGAATTTAAAACTTATTCTATTAATCAATATAATAAAATTGATCAATTATTTCTGTAAATCTTCGCTTACCTCAAATTTATATTTAACGATTCGATTAGAGAGCCGTTTCTCTGATGATGTTGGAAAAACTAAATAGGTAAACTAAAGCAAAGTATAATCTAACTATAAGAGTTTCCCTCTTCGTAATTTTCATTTATATAAATCACCCTAACCGGTCATGAATTAAGCATTTACTGTTGAATTATATTATTTCTGCCCTACGGTGCTCTCAAAATGTTTGAAAAAATATATTTGAAAACCTTTATAAATACTAATCTTTAAGGAAATGATAAAAATTAGCAATGCTTTTTAAAGATAGTAATTTAAATAATTTAAAAAAAAATAAACAAAATTCTCACATAACTAAGTATATTACAGTTTTATTTTATTTAAAAAAAAATATCACCACATTTACATGTTATTAGTTATAAAAGCACAAAAAACTATAATGAATTAGAAATTAAAAAGTAACATAAATATGTATCAATACTTTTTCTTCAATATGCTAAATAAAAATCCAAAAATTTTCAAAACAATTTCATATTTATGCAATTTATTCCATCCTTATATTTATTTATATTTCATGTTATCAGACAAACTTTTAATAAAACATTTACATATCCTTCTCTACCGATGTGTACACCGAACTACTAACTAGTTTAATAAACTTATCAACATATGTTGCTAAAAAGTAGCGAATATACCATGTCGTGGTGTGTTCGATGGTGACCACGATCAAACATCAAACTCAACATAGTTGTATGCCTTTGTGTTTATCAACATTCATATTGAGGCGAACATACACATATGCACTCCATATACAAATTATAACATGATGTTTAAGAAACACTTATGGTGTTGAAATCATAGAAACTGTTCATATATTTGTCTATAACTTTTCTCCTACTGAACCGATTTAGCCAATTTTTGACATTAATCTAAAGTGAACATAGATAGATATTTTCAGGTTCTTTCAGATTTGGTTATATAACTTTTTTTCTGCTGAACCGATTTGGCTGGTTTGCAATCCCAAACTTCTTAGAGGAACAGCAAATAACCTGAGTGATTTTCATTGGAATAGCTCAATTAGTTTGTCATTTACATACATAAGAAATCGATATAACCATGGAACTAGAGACTATATAAAGTAAGTAAAAGTATTAACATTGTCTGCATGGTCTCATTAAAATCGTTAACATTAAAATCGTTATCTATCTGTAAAATTTGAAGAAATTGTTTTTTATATAAAAGTTAAAATTTAGATAAAAAATGTAATCAATAAATAAATAAAGCTTACCAATTTGTATCCATCTTGACCCTTGTGTAGTGGCCAAAGTTTAAAGACGTCCTTTATAGATAGATTTTCATCCCTTATTTGGTGAATTCTAAATTTTACAGCACATGTGGATTTATATTCTTCAGCCGTTAATAATCAAATTTAAGACTTTGAATGTATGTGTTGGCATCGTCTTCTGCTACTGAAATAGATTAATTGAATCAAGTACTTAGCAAAAAGAAAATATTTTGTGTATATGTTTTTTATACCTATTATTTATTTTAAATAATTCACCTCCTCAATAGTTTGAAACAAATCTTCCTCCATTAGTTTCTGCTCCATTTTTAATAACTCGGAAAGCTGTTGGCACTCACCGGTAAATTCACAGATTTTTAAATAAAAATCATTGGAGCTGCAGAAATCAACTGATTTCCAGTTGGATGTCTTGTTCACACATGTTTTTAAATAATATTGAATTCTTTTAGACGCCGCCCCAGCATCTGTAATGATCAATATATTTTAGAAAATGGTTGAAATAGCTTTCATTTTCAGCAAGTGATTCTAAGACGATTATTATAAACTAAGGTGGGTCTTAGACCAATATTTTTGGGTGTTACAAACATCAGCACAAACGCATAATACCCTCCCCACCTATGGTGGAGTAATTTATAAATATGGTACAGGACTCCATTGGATACATATCAGATGTTGATGTCTAGTATGTTCAGACAAATGCAGAAAGTTGGCCAAAATAAGGATGGATGTACGGAATATTAGACCCTCCTTAATATCACCTAATAATTTTTTATAAAAACTTAACTAGTTTTGAATTTATGTAATTTTTTTTAAGTGTATCTATTATGAGCACCAAAATTGCTTACATAGTAATTTAATTATTTATTTATGACTAAGAAGTGCATTCGAAAAAATCTTAAGATATATAAAATTCAATAATTTGAAAATAATTTGATCTTAGAGTTTTGGCTTTTTTATATTTAATTGATATTATTTTACAGTTCACAGAAAAATATAATTTCTAACCATTACTTATGAACTCTTGGACCTTTTTTGATAACTCTTCCATTATAGGTTTGATAGTTGTTTTAGTCACTTATTTTAAACAGTTTGCCCATCTCCTTTTAAAAACTTTGATATTTTGAGACACTCTTTGTCCCCTTCAATTCTCTTTTCATAAGAGCTCAATATTTCTTCACTGGTCTTAGCTCTGGACAATTTGGAGAATTGACCTCTCTTGGTACAGAAATTATGTTATTATTTTGGTACAACTCCGGAGCTTTCTTACCATAGTGACATGAAGCCAAATCGGGCCAAAAATGTGTAGACACATTGTGCTCTCTTATCTATTATTATTATTATCTGTCTATCTATTATTTTGAGCAGGTGTGTACTAACCTTCATTTATTCTTCGTAAGTACGTTTAATCCTTAAAGCTTATACTTAAAATTGTTTAATTTATTCAACTTATATTACCACTTTTAACTTAAAGAAGGGGGTTTTTGTATTGTTCTCTTCTGAGATAACCATTTTAAGTTTCAAAGAAAAACAAAAACAAACTTTTGTTTTAAATATTTTGAAAATCTTTATTATGACTGTGCATAATTAGTGCAAAGAACAAAAATGATAAAAAAACAAACGTAAATTAAATTGTGATACTAGTGTGTAATAGCAACCACGTGTTGTTTACTTAGTGAATCATTTTAATATTAAAAAAATACATTTTAAAGGTATGTATTAGCATATATGTAGAATTATTTTATTTATATTCAGGCAATATTTAAAACTAAGTCACACCAAAAATTTGTTTTTCAAAATTTAAAATCATTTCACAAAACTTAAAACAAATTTTACCATTTCAAAATCATGTTAATATTATAAAAAAAGAGGCAAATTACTAGAAGGTCTCCTTTAAGCCTTGACACAATAACATGAAACATTTTGCAATTCAACTACTAAAAATGTTTGGATTTTTACATTGGCTATAATCCCTGAGGGCCAGTCATCTCACTAACTGACATCCGCCTACACATAAACGCTCACACACTCTTTACAGACACTTTAAATGAATATGTGACTTTGTGTGTGTGTGTGTGTGTGCGTTTGGGTATATTTGCATTTGTTTATGAATCCATGGTCATATTTGTAAAACACAGTCAGTTACAGATACTGAAAACAACCAGTCAGTTCAACATGTTACAGCAAAAAAACTTTTCAAAATATTTGAGTTGGCTATTATCAATATTAAAAGCATGGGAGCTATTCCAATATTTTTTTTTTTTTTTTTCTTTTGTTTTTTGGCTTAATATTTCTGATGAAGAATTTTGCTGGTTTTTGTTGTTGATGTTGTTTAGCTGTCCAGTACAAAATGTTACAAAATTTCGTTATTACTCTTTAATTCATGTATAAATGATGAGTGAGTTTACAGTGTGTGATAAAAGTAGGGTTTCCTGCTTAGAACTTAATAAAGATTAGTCGTCCAATGCCCTACGGCGCTTAATTCAGGAAATGATAAAAATAGCTGATTTTATATTTAATTTTATAAATTTGGGCATAGATCCAAGAAATAAATTTTACAGTTTTAGGATTTGTTTATTCCTAAGCCAACATCAATCCGTCTGTCCAGTGTTAATTGACAACATTTTTGTTTAGATTACAGATGATAGATCGACAATTAAATATTGCAAATAATATAATTGATTTAGTCATGAATTTTATTAAAATCGGCTCATTATTTTATATAGCTATCATAAATAAAACTTAATTACACTTCCATTAACTCAACCCAACTCATGGAAAGATATCGTGGTAACATGTAAACAAGTCTCAGAAGAAACAATGGATATATTGCAAGCATAATGTAAATCGGGGATATCAGACGACACTTGGAACCTAATTTCTCAAAGAAGAGAACTTAAGCTAAATAAATTAAGAAAGCTGCAAACAGAGACAAAAGAAATTTCATGGAACGGATAGCTATAGCAGCAGAAGAAGCAGCTATCCAAAACATCATGAGAAAACTTTACCAGACGATAGATTGTCTCATTAATCGAAGGTGTAACAAACATGCACAGACGCAAAGATATAGAAAGAGAATTTCGAAGAGATTACTAACGATATCGTAGATGAAGCTACTAAAGACAACGAAAGAAACAACAGCAGTCCTGCAGAAAATAATTTGAAAATATCATGCTACCCTCCGTGAGATAAGAAGTAATAAGAAATAATAAATAGACAGGTTTCAACAAAATAAAAGCTGCTTAGATCAAACCAATACACTACGCATTATAATAGAACAGTATATAGAATTGCGTACTCCCCAGTATATACTGTTCATTATAGCGCTTTGATTTGTTTGGGTATAAAAAAAGTTGCAAATTTATCCCCCTAAAATTAAAGCATGATATGTTTTAAACTAATTTCCAAAATATTTCAGTTCAATTATTTAATTTACGTGAGCTGGACTATTTTTAAAATACCTCCAAAAATATGGTTTTCGATCGACAGTATACACAGTTTTTAACTTTTTGTCAAAAAAATTATGATAGAAAAACAACGCACAGTGGTTCTAAAACCCTATTTTTCAGTATTCTAAATAAAAATTCAGTAGCTAAAGAACCGTTAGAGATATCTCAATCAACTTTCACATGGTCAGAGCTGAGGTGTTTTCGAGTTGAAAACACCTAACAGGTCAGGGGGAAGTGCGTGGCCCTCCAAAGTTGCCCATCTCGGTTATGTCATTTTTTTTAAAAATCGCCAAAAATTCATTTATGATATGACAGAAAAGAAATTTTACATATAGATAGTCCTTATAAATTTCTACAAAAAATATGCTTACATATGTTTTTTTAACTTGGCAGGCTTAATATTACCCCTAGAAATTTTCTAAAATATTTGCCAGATTTCCCACAAAAATCTAAATTATATTGCTGCAAAAATCATATAATTATAAGAATCTCTTAAAAAGTTATATTAATATAAAGTTGGAACTTTAAAAAAATTTTACATTTTTTGTGTTTTTTCAAAAAGGTGGCAATATTTATTTAGTGATAAAATTAATTTTTCAAAATTTCAAAAGAAATCTTAATGTAAATGCGTGTAAAGTAAATCCGGAGGAGTTTGGGACAAAGGTCTGCCAAAAGCCCTATCCAAATTTTGTCAATTTTGGAATTTATTGTTTTTTTTTTTTTTTTTTTTTTTTTTGTTATGTTCTCAAATCGCAAAGCTGGAATCGACTTAAAATTATTTTAAGGTTACATCCAAAAGTATTTTTTGATGGAGGCCTTTTATAACGACAGGGTGACCATTTAAATGAAAAAAGTCTATTTTTGAAGGAAGCTTTCCCCAAACTGGAATTTTGGGTATTTCGTATTAAGAAAATGGGAATCTATAATAATTGATAATTTATTACAGATCATAGAAAAATATAACTTTTATAGTTCTAACCACTACTTATGAACTTGTGGACCATTTTTGGTAACCCTTCCGTTAGAGATTTAATAGTTGCTTCGGTCACTTTTTTTGGAACAGTGTGCATATCTTCTTTTAAAATCTTCGGCATTTATCTTCGGCTCAATATCTCTCCACTCGTCTAAGCTAAGGACAATTTCGAAAATTGACCTCTTTTGGTACAAAACTATGTTATTGTTTTGGTACCACTCCAGAGCTTTCTTACCTTAGTGACATGATACCAAATTAGACCAAAAATATGTGGACACGTTGCACAGTACTTTGATCCCATACAACGATAGGACAAAAATAGAAGGAGTTGTCGTAGCAAATTGAAACTTAGTACACATATTACTTTAGGCTTAGAATGAACAAATACGAAGTTTTGAAAAATTTGGCGCAAGGACACGCCTACCTCCCATATATCCTGAAGTTAAAAAACTAATTTTTTTCTAAAATACTGATCTGAACTTTACCAAAATTTGTGGCAGCCATTAAAAATAGATTGCTTACACGTCTTCTAATTTATTTTTCAATCGGAGCAAGGACACGCCCACCTTTCATATATCCTGAAACTAAAAAACGGATTTACTTCGTGAATACTGGTCGGAATTCCACCAAAATTTGTGTGCTAAATATAGATTATTTATGATTCTGCCAATTTTTATTTAAATCGGAACAAAAACACGCCTACCTCCCATATATCCTGAAATGAGAAAAATGCATTTCTGGCTAACACACCGTTTTTAATTTTCTAAAAATAGAAGGAGGTGCCGCAGAAAATTGAAACTTGACACATATATTACTTTAGACCCAAAGTAAATATATACAAAGTTTTGAAAAATCGGAGCAAGAACACGCCTACCTCCCATATATTCTGAAACGTAAAAAATGCATTTTCTTCCAAAATACTGGTCAAAACAGTATCAAAGTTTACGATAGCTATTGGAAATGGGTTTTCTATGGGTAAGGCAATATCCTATTTAATAGGAGCAAGGGCGTACCTACCTCCCCCAAGCGCTATCGATTTTAAATATTATTTTAATTTCTTCACCCACATTTTATGTTCAGTAAATCATTAATTTGCTTAATTTCGCCCGATTTCCGGTCCAAATTTTTTTTTTTTTTTTTTTTTAGTTTTCATTATTTTATTAAATTTTAAAGCAATGTCGATTTAACAACACGAAATATTTCAACATTTTTTGACTTTTGTGTAATAAAAGGAAATTTATAAATTTTTTGAATTATAATTTTTTTTAGTTGCGGCAAAAAATAGGATGCAATTCTTCTTTTATATATTAAAAAACAATACTAAATTTTAGAATCAAGCAAAAAAAAAATTTATAATTGTTTATAATTTTTTTTTTAATACTCCATCGAACTCATGTAATTTTTGTAATAAAATTTAAAAATGCTCCATAATGAGCGCCATCTGGAGGATTTTTAACGTTATATTTTAGGCCAAAAAAATATGTTTTTCTTTTCCTTAGTTGTTTTTTAAATTTCGGAATAATTTTTAAAATTATTTTATTTTAATTTAGCAAAATAAATTACGTCAACATTGAGAACACTTTAAAATTGTAGTAAAAATGGAAAATAAGAAACTTTTTCAATTAAACTTTTTTTAAAGTTTTGGCAAAATATAGGCTCTAGCTATTTTTTAATCTATTAAATAACTGTAAAAACTTACATAAACCGTAAAAAAAAAAAAAAAAATTTATAGTTTTTTATAATTTTTGTATATCCTTCATCAAATTTAAGGAATTTTTAGGTTTTAAGTAAAAAATATGTGTAAATTTGAGCAATAATATATACATATTCGAAACAAAATATTAAAAAGATAATAATAGTTTTAATTTACCAATATTCTAAGGTATTGAAAAAACGAAATTTCGACGCATTACATCAAAAAACGAATTTTTTAAAATTTTTTTCCTAAAATAGTTTAAAACCAGCTTTTTGGTTCATTAATATTGGCTTTAAATTCTCTGATTTTAGCGCCCTCTGGTAGCCACAAAAATAAGTTTTTCCAAAAAAATCTTTTCAAGTTATATGATCTATATTGTTACCTTTCCAAAAACGTATATGTCAACTCAATTTGAGAAATGTTTTTATATTGATTTTTGTCTATGGAACAAAGCAATGTGCGTTGTGCTCTCTTATGAAAAGAAGAAGTATTTTTTGCAAATATTCTTTGATGTATATATCGATATTTAAAGAGCCGAATGCAACAAATGACTATCTTGTGTTGCCGCAACTGCAAAAAGCTTGTTATACCAGGAATTTTTTAGGAAATTTTTTCCGCTTTTGGGTCCTAACTTAACTTTAACATTGCCTCGAGAATTTACAATATAAAAGTTTTGCCACAGAAGCTGCGAAAATTCTGCCAGCACATACGTTTCTTTGTCAATTATACAATTTCCGTATCCTATTCTTGGCTTCTAAATTTTTGGCAGCATTCCTGTTTTAATATTAATATTACCCGAAAAATAAAAGAAAATCCGAAGTTATCGGCACCTAAACTTGCCACTGAGATAAAGAATGAGTTAATGAAATCTTGTAGTGCAGAAACCATCCGTCAAGTACTACGAAACCATGACTTTAAAGGTAGAGTTGCTCGCATAAAGCCTTTTATAAGTAATTTTGTTTGGAGCAGTTCGGCCTTTGTCGTGAACTCTATTCTCACGTACAAAGCGCGATATAATGCTCTGCACAGTTGAGTCACTTAAACATACCATTTCTGCTATTTAACGGCGTGAATGACCATTTTTAAAATGGTTTACAACTAACTCTCGCTGCTCAATAGTTGTACGTCGTCCCATTGTAAAAAATAACTCACGTAAATAAGTTGACTGTCAAGTTGTTACTATAAATTGTTCTACAAACAATAACAAAGTACAAACAAGAAAAAAAAAAACCGATATTTGACGCGTAAAACCAAAATAAAGTTTCTATTAATAATGTGGTTGAGATAAGCTGTGAGACAAATTTATGCAACACAATAGATTTTTTTTATCATTGCAGGTCAGTTATAAAGAATTTTTTGATTTTTTTTTTAAACTTGATGTTAGATCCTTTCTATCTATGAATTTGCTTTTAAAGAATCTGTATATATTATTTGGTTCGAGAGCCTCAGTCAGTTAAATATTTGAATAGGTGCTGGTTGAAATAAGCTGTGAGCCACTGTATGTTATCAACTATGCATTAGCTTTAAATTTTCTCACCAAAACATAGTCAAAGCACTGAGCTAACCGAGCCGCTTTTCTACCAGATGTGTTTGGAGTTCCTTTCAATATTTTTTCAATTTTCTGGCCTTCCCAATATCATGTGGACCTTTTTTTCTTTCCGAACTAGGTTTTCTATCAATGGTCAAATTCTCCTGATACTGTTAAATAACATTTGAAACAGTTTGACGGCAGAAATTTAATTCTGTGGCCAATTATTTGTAGGACCTATTTAGATTTTTTGAAATTTTTTAATAATTTATAGCACGTACATCTTTTTCCTCACTCATTTTAATCAAAATCACCATCAACATGGTTGTTATTAAAAATAATAACTAAAGTGTTTTTCAATGATAACTAGATCAAAAAAATGTTTAATATTGCTTCCGAAAAAAGTTATGAGGCAAAATGTATGTTAAGATTTTTTCGATCGTACACCTTAATATTTTTTACTTATCATAAATCATAGCTGACATTTTACCGAATCTAATTTGATGCTGTTTTTTCTTATAAAACATTTGTAAGATCAAACAGCGGCAAACATTTTTTTTTGTATAACTAGTGGTCAAGCAAATTTTGTCAAATGTTTAACAAATGTGAACTTAGTTTAACAGAACATAGGTACTGCCAAAACATCTCATTATTCTTGACTATGTTACAGTTTTCTGTATTTATGCAAATCAAATAGTAGCCACTTAACATAATCATAAAAACAACTTGATTCTTTATTTCCTGTTAGTTTGCTGTTGTTATATTTTTGTTGAACCACATTTCCATTACTTTCTCTAAGTATTTTTCAAGTCACGTACCAAACTGTTATGGCAGGTAACTGTTAAAAGGGAATAGTTAGTGTTTTTATAAGTATTTGGAAATATTTTGCAAGAATTTAAATAATGAACATTGTAAGTAATAGAGTGAAAATTTTTACCCTTTTGTTTAATACATTTGTTCGAAAATTTTCAGTCACTTTAATTTAATTCACTAAGAGCTTTTTGTTGGTATTTTTGTTTTTTAGTAAATATTTTTGAACAGTGCCCAGTGGTCCCAAAACGGATTTTTTTGGAAATAATTATGTAACTTTAGAACTGCTTGATGTATTTGAATGCTTAATATAAATGCATGTAAAACTCGGACTGTTGGGGTAACAGTCTCTCCGCTAGCCCTATCAGAATTTCGTCAATTTTAATTTTTGTGTTTTTAGTTTTTTGTGGAGCACAAAAATGTCAAAGCTAATATTAAAATAAAAATACCGTAGAAATTTTGAATTTTGAATAAGCCACGCCTCTTATAACAACAGGGTGACCATTTTACTCCAAATCAATTGCCACACACCTCAGGATTGCCCATGTGAAATTTTATTCAAATACAGCTAGCAGTTCTAAAGTTACAGAATTATTTCCAAAAAATTCCCTTTTGGGATCACTGTGCAGTGTTAATGAAATTATTTTCGGTTGTTGCGTTTTTAATTTGTACATCATTTTATTTAATAAAAATCTAGTGAGAGAAACACTATGCTGGCTATTTAAGTGCATTGTGACACAGGAAATATGATTGCAACTTGTTTATGGTCTTCCGAAACGGATGTTAGTTGAAAACGCTGCAATTACATCTTCTTATATTCTCAACACTGCAGCTACAAGCCGACAATTTTATACTTTTTTGAAAAGTATCTTCATGAAAGTGATTTTTAAATTAAAAACGAGCCCAATAGGGCTAAATCCGACCCTAATGGATTTTACTTATTTTGTATCGAAATTTTACATTTAGCCTACATGTTTTAAATTCCAAAACCTATAAACAGAATGCATTTTCGGAATCTCTGAAAGCGCGTTTCTCGAAGAACTAGATCAGAATGAACTAAGTTGTAAATTATATAAAAGAAAACCTACCTAACATGAATTTTAATATTGTATAACGAGTCGAACTTCAAAAAAAAAAAAAAAAAAAAAATAAATAAATAAAGTCTTCGTAATTAAAAGCAGTACACATATCTTAATGTTTAAGAAAACAAATTGTTGACTGTTTTTTTGAGAAAAAAATTTTAAATATGTAAATTCTGTCGTCTAGACAACGTAATTACTTATATACAAAAATATTGAGTTCAAAATCTTTTATAGACCTTAAACTACGCTACTTTAAATCTTACTACTTCTCCTCTGTCTCCTATAAACTCAGAATTGCGACAAGTAAAATTGCTGTGAGTGGACCCCGTCTATCTCTTTAAAAAAAAATTTACTTTTTGTAAATTTTAGGCAGGTACCGTAACAATTATGATCAATATCATAAAAATTACTATTTAATTTTATTTTTAGATTTAATGCATAGAATAGAAGGGGGAGCATTAGCAACTTTTTCGTTTAAAAGCTGTATTTTCAAAAGGCTTCACGATATCAATAAACATTCTTTAGTAATAAAAACCTTGATATGTTAGCTTATATTCTGATCCTGACTATCTCCATGCTAAGTTAATTTTCATTATGAATTTACGAGGTGACCAAAAACTTCGAAACTACCCCATCCCATGGAATAAATTCTCCAAGTGATGAGGACAGAATTGTTTTCCTTATGTAATGGTTTTTTATTTTATTTTAATACATCATATAAAAAAACAAAAATTAATATGTTTAATTGAATTTTGATGTAAAATAAATAAAAATTCAATTAATAATTTCGACCCAAAACATAAGAAAATCCTTAAATGATTTTATTTTGAATTCAATTAACAATAGAGAGTAGAGATGTACTCTAAGATCTACAAAAGATCTACAGATAGTAAGTGCTTCATATATGACTGCGACGTTTTTGGAGGATAAGTTAAATCGACATACCAGGAGTTCGGCTAATGAACCCCAGTAGAAGTATTCTGCACATGTGATAATTTTCTTTGCACTTTAATATCATATTTATAACATAGAAACAAATCTTTGATCAATTCCAAAAAATATCAGTTATCACAGAAAATATCCATAGTGTAATATTTAGAAGGGTATTGAAAAAAAGAGTTAATCACGTCTACCTTCGAATAAATGTATGTTGAGTACATCAAAATTTGATAGAGGAAAGATCTGAGATAGAGGAAAAGAAAATAAATTATTTACATAAAAAGTTTTACTTCGTTTTCAAGATAATACTGGTCGACAAAAAAATCCTCCCCCGTATACGAATAGTTGGACTTGATGTATTTTGATGTGCTAAACACGAATCTGCTTTCAGTTTTTTTCCATCAGGTCTGGTTTTTTTTTATGGGCGTGTCTAATATTTCGACCATAGTAAGGCCATTACTCTAGTATATTTCCTCATAACTCAAGAACGGTGTGTACGATTGATCAAAGTGATACACTAAAAGATGCGTACTAAAAATACCTTCAAATCAAATTATTTTTTATGTGCTCAATAGTTTCGAAGTTATTTTGAAATAAGTGTCCAATAAAAATCTTTTTCATGCAAAATTTTAGAAAACATCAAAAAAGTTACAGTTTATCAACTTTATTTTAAAGCTGGTAATGCTGCGAACAAAATAATGTATGCATCTTCAAAATAGATGCACAAATCGTGATTTTATTCCCAGTTAAGTAGAAATACCCATGTTACATACAATTGCGTAGATATACAGTGGTGGGCAAAAAAAGAAATTTTTTTTTTTTTTGAAACAAAAATTGGCGGACTAGGTGAATATTGACGACTTAAACAAGAATCTGCATTCACTTTTTTTGTATCACGTACTGATTTTTTTTTTTAGATGCATGACTAATATCGTAACCTTATTCAGCGGTCACATTATAAAATTCGAGAAAGTTTGTCATATTTAGACTATAACTCAAGAACCGTTTACACGATTTTGATAAATGATACACACAAAAGATGCATACAAAAATTGTTTTCAAGGTGTGTCAACAATATTTTTTGTTCGCTCTAGAATTTCAGAGTTATGGATCAAAATTTTCACGATTTTTCAAAAAAAAAAAAAATATATATTTTGTCGCTACTAATTACCGAATATCTACGGAAATATTAACTGGACAAAAAAGTTATGTAACCTCAGCTCAAAGACAATTGGTTATATTGGAGTTTAATTTATCTTAATTGGACAAACCGTTCTCGAGTTATACAAGTGTGTCTGTATAACTCGAGAACGGGGCTACTATGAGTAGCCAAGCCCATATAAGAAAATCGATACGTGATAAAAAAAAAAGTAAAAGCTGATTCTTATTTAGCACGTTAAGTTCCATCTAATCCACCTATTTTGGTATTCAAGAAAAAATTTTTGTTTGCCCACTAGTGTATTTCCACTTAACAGTAGGTATGCATGGGTATCCTAACTTAACTGTGAATCTAATCAAGATTTGTGCATCAATTTTTATGATACGTAGCTTTATTTACTCGTAGTTTTGCCAGCTTTGAGATAAAGGTGATAAACTGAAATATTTTTGGTGTTTTCACTTTTAAAAAGTAGTTTTAGCAAAAAAAAAAAGAAATGTTGAATTTAGCATGAAAATATTTTTTTCGGACACTTATTTCGAAATATCTCCAAAACTATTGGGCGGATAAAAATTTGTTAGTAAAACGACTTAAAGCAAATTTTATTTTACATGTTTTGTTGAATTAATTATTTCAATCCTGCATACCGTTCTCGAGTTATAGTGAAATGTACTCGAGTAATCGGCTTATTTAGGGCGCAATATTAGAAACGCCCATAAAAAAATCTCGACCTGATGGGAGAAAACTGAAAGCAGATTCGAGTTTAGCATGCGGAATTCCATCTAGTCCACATCTTTTTTTTTTAAAAAAAGTTTTTTTTTGTTGGCCAGTGTAATTTGTATAAAATTGTATTTTTTTTTTTAAATAAAATCAACATAAATTATACTATGGTATTCGGGTACCACGGGTATTGACTAACGTTATTTTTTTTGGGTATGTACCGTAGGGTAAAACCGGCAACTAAAAATTTTATTGCAACAATAAATTGTGAAGATTCAAAAATAGTTTAATTGCTCTTTATTGAAGCCAATTTTGAAAAATGATATAAGGAACGTATTAGTTTTTGGTATCAGTTATAGCATTTTGTTTATAGCTTGAAGAAAATGTAAAAATATTTGAAATGGGATAAGAGACAAAAAAGATTGTCATGCTGATAAAAATTTTCTATACCTCCGCTTCCAAGGGGTATATTGAACTCCCTAACAAATGTTGAATTTTTCACACCTTTGCTACGTCAATATAAAATTTCATCATAAGCACTCAAAAAATTAAAATTCAACTTCTTGAAATTTTATTCGAATTAAATTGGAATTGCAACTTCATAAGTATTTTTCAAGTTAGAACGTGGCTTAAATTCTGTTCAAACTTTTTGTCTATTATCAAAAAATAAAAAATAAAAAAATAATTAAAAATAAAATTTTGTAAAAGTAAAAAATATAAAAAATACATAATTAAATTATTAAATTTTTTAATGTACTATGTAACATTAACAAAGATGGTTAATTAAAACGACCAAACAGCAAATCCGAGTTTTAATCCCGTCTAGAATAATCAAAATTTGGATGCTCACGGGGAATACCAATAACGAATGATCATAAATGTATGTAAATGAAAACAATGTGATTTATTTTGTTTTAAGATATTTAAGAAATGTAATCTCTTGAGTTTTATGTAAATCTAAATAATTCAAGGAAAAAAGCTTATGGGGTTTATATAAATCCAACTAGTTAATTAGAATCGATTTTGACTCACTGTAATTTAAAACCCCCAATTTAAATTGCTGTTTAATTGTAAATTCCGTTCATAAGCTAAACATGTTTAAAATATAATTTTAGAATTAAATTGAACCATATTTTTGTCACAAAGTTTTTTTCTTATTAAAAAATTGGCTAAATTTAGCAAACACTTTCATAAATGAAAAAAAAAAAATGTGATAATTGAAATGATTTTAAAAAAAATACCACTATAACAAGGCATACTTAATGAACCAATTATTTAATTTTAATATAATTTAATGTTAAATAACATTGGGAATTATTAGGTAAATATTTCTTTTTAATTGCAACGTGAGCTGATTAAAATTATAATCGAATTTAATGCATATATTTTAAATATAAGTTTTAAATAAAACGTGATGTGATACCTGCACAGCAAAAATATAAAAATAATTTTATTTAATTATATTATTAATCAGATATTCAAAATATTTTATATTATTGTTATTGTTAAATAAAATGCTTAAAAACGAAATTTTATAATATAATAACCCCCTTATTTTGCAAATCGCTCCAACTCACTTTGAAAAATTTTCCACAAAAATTAAAAAAAAAAACAAAAATTTCTTAATATTGGCTTAATATCATCATAACTGTTGACCGTATTAAAAACTAATGTAAGAATGACTTAAAGATAATTTTAATTAAAATATTTTGATATTTTCTTGAACAAAATCGTACAAGTCATTTTCGAGATATGCTTCTATATATAGTGCAACCTCCTTAATTTAACAAATCGCGATTTATCGCGAGAACTAGAGTAACTTCAAAAAAAGTGGATTAGAGGCTTAGTACTTATTAATACCGTATATCCGAATTGACTGAAAAACCCTGTGCCGCAGACATTTTTTCTCATTTTGTAACTCTGTGATATCAGACTGATCAAATTTAAATATTTCTATATAATTGAATTGACATTTTTTTTATACCCTACACCACCATATGTGGTTGGGGTATTATGCGTTTGTGCTGATGTTTGTAACGCATAGAAAACGTTATCCAACACCCAACTTAAAGTAAATCAATCGACTCAGAATCAGTTTTTAAATTGATCTCACGATATCCGTCTGTCAGGCTGAACGGCTGGCTGGCTGTCCATGTAAATCTTGTGTGGGACGAAGCCTATTGAAATTGGTTGTGATCGGTCCATTATTTCTCCTAGCCCCCATACAAATGTCCCCCCGGAATTGAGTTTCATCACTCAAAAATGCCTTAAAAATAAGAATATTTTAATGAAATTCTGTGCAAAGAAGTTTTGTGCAAGTATCAATCTTTGTACCAAATTTTATGAAGATCGGTCCACGATTAACCATAGCTCCCATATAAAATTTTTGCAAAACAAAAATTTATTTTTCAACATAATCTCCTTTTAACTCAATACACTTAGTCCAACGTTTCTCCAGTTTCTGTATCCCTTTCAAAAAATAGGATTTTTCGAGGTCCTTAAAATAGGCATTTCTTTGGTCAATAATTTCGTCGTTGGAGCTGAATCTCTTTATCTTGATGAAAAAGAATTTTTTTCTTGGCCATATGGGGTCGTTTTCTTTTGAAATCCTCATTAAATCGGTCTAATAAGTTGGTGTAATATTCGCCATTTATTGTTTTTCCCTTTTGAAGGTAATAGATGTGTATTATCCCGCGTGCATCCCAAAAAACTGTTGCCATCACCTCATTGGCCGACAAAGTTACCTTGGCTTTCTTCGGAGCAGGTTCACCCAGAGAAACCCATTGCTTAGACTGCTGCTTAGTGATCCATGTTTCATCCACAGTTACAAAACGCCGCAAAAACTCATTCGGATTGCGGTTAAACAACTCCAAACAATCCTTTGAAGTTGTCACACGTTTACGTTTATGGTAAATTGAGAGCAAACGTGGCACCCATCTTGCGGACAACTTTCTTAAACCCAGCTGATCATTTAAAATCAAAATCACACTGCCATATGAAATGCCTATGGCATCAACAATCTCACGCACTTTTACTCTTCGGTCGGTCAACACCATATCGTGGATTTTTCGACATTTTCGGGTGTACTGACCTTAATTGGCCGTCCAGAACGTTCAGCGTCATTTGTACTCGTGCGACCACAACGAAAGTCAGTAAACCACTTTTTTACAATTGAAATCGTTGGTGCAGAGTCCCCATAATATTTATCGAGCTTTTCCTTGGTTTGATTGACGGTTTTTTTTTCGCAAAAAATAATGTTTAATGAGCACTCGAAATTCACATTTTTCCATTTTTAGAAAATTATACGAGGTTGTATGTTTTGAACAGCTGTTAAACGCAAAGTAAATGACGACACTTGCACAAAATTTGACAGTAGTCTTCTAACAGGTGGTACTTGATGAGAACAGTGTTGTATTTCATATAACTACAAGGGAAGTTCGAAAAATCACAGAAATATTGATCTGCCCTCGTATATGATTATTTGAATAATTGAATATACAATTTTTTAATTAAATCGATTTTTTATGCATAATTTTGAATTAAATTTATTATAATATTAAGAATTTAAATAAATTTTTAATTATAAAAATATTAAAAATCATTTTAAATTTCTGTTTAAAATATTGATTGAATTAAGTATTAATTTCTAACAAAGTATAGCAATTATTTTATTTAGAATAATTTTCTGTGTTAAACTTGTTAAAATTATCCCTTATTTTATCTTAGTCTTCATACATGTGATAATCCTTTCTTTACCATATTTCTACTAAATTGATGCCCTGTGAACTTAATTTATTTCACTTTAGTACCAATTGTCTTTTAATTAATTTTTAATCTTAAGCACTATAGCAACTATGGAGAACTAAAAAATATCTAACCACATTATTGACCTAGAAGAGAACAAACGTTGTTGCTGCTGTAGAAAAGTTCATAAATTAAACGGTAAAAGGAAATTGTAAAATTCAACGGAAATCAAACAATTTGTAATTCAGTTCATCATTGTTCACCATATGTACTTCATAAAAGTACAATTATTTTTTAAATGCAAATATTCTATAAAAATCATCAAATACAATTTAATTCAATTTTAGTTGCTCATTTCAATTTCTTAGTTAGCATGAAAAGAGATTAAATTTCATTTGTGTTTTAAGTAGAAAAAAAAAAAAAAAATAATAAAAAAATAATTCTTCTACGAACTTTTAGTAAGAGACAAAATACAAGAACTAAAATATTTAAATTAATTTTAATGGGAATTATAATTATTTCATGAAAATTTTTATTGAGGTTTTTAATTCAATTTCATTGTTTGCATTTTAAATTAAATAAAAAAAAAAAAAATAATAATAAGAAAAATATTTTGTTGGTACAAATATTCAAATATACTCTGTCTGGCTTTATTTCTTTTATATTATTATCTTTTGGCAAGTAAACATTGCAATTTAGTTCAAGTATTTTTGGGTTTATTTGCTCTACAGTTAAAAGAAATATAATTTAGTTTTAGATACAAGTTTGATGTAATAATATAGTAAATATGTAGCATAAAAAGTATAAAAAAAAGTTTTTCTAAATCAGCTGAAGCTTAAGAATTCCTTTGTTATTTAAAGAAAAAAAAAAAAAAAAAAACGAGAGAAAAAGATATAGTCGGTCAAGCCCGACCATATGATACCCTACACCATTGTGTACATTATAATACGGGGAGGGGTCTTTTATTAGACTTGGAGCCAAATGTGGACCGATACTCATAAGTGTAAAATAAAACATACGAATACAGAATAGTACGTCGATGCTAACATTTATATGAATTTATTCACTTTTCGGTGATTCCCGAAAAAGGGTCTTATATGGGAGCTATGGTAAATTATAAACCGATCTTTGTAAAATTTGGCACTATTATTTATGTTTCTATAGAACTTTTTTGTGCCGAATATTAACTTGATACTAACATTTTAAAGAGATTTATGACCGTTAAAATGATTTTCTGAAAAGGGGTTTATATGGGAGCTATGGTTAAATATGATTTCTAAAAATCGGTACACTTATTTAGACTCATATGAAACTTATATGTGCCAAATTTCATTAAAATATTGCTATATTTAAGGGATTTATGATCGTTATACCCTTTTCCGGGCAGGCGCGGATCCACGGGGAGGGAAAAAAGGAAATTTCCCTCCCCAAAATGAAAACGCTTAATGAAAAATATGTATTAAATCATACAATTTGAGGAAAGAGATAAAAAAATCATTCTATTTTCCTCCCCCAAAAGCTTGAGCTGGATCCGCGCCTGTTTCCGGGAGAATATTTGTATGGGAGCTAGGTGAAATAATGGACCGATCATCACCAATTTCAATAAGCTTCGTCCCTGACTATAAGAAACCTGTGTGCCAAATTTCATAATTTTTGTTCAAAATTGCGACCTGTAGTTTGATTACAAGTTTTCATGGACGGACAGACGGACGGACATTGTTAAATCGACTCAGAAAGTGATTCTAAGCCGATTGGTATAAATTAAGGTGGATTTTAGACCAATATTTTTGGGTGTTACAAACATCAGCACAAACGCATAATACCCTCCCCACCTATGATGGTGTAGGCTATACCAAAAAAAAAAAAAAAAAAAAAAAAAAAAAAAAAAAACAAGAATAAAATAAAATTGTGATTTCAATGGCAATTTTATAAAAGATTTGTTTCAAAATGATTAAGGATTAACAATTTCGTATACATCAATATATAGTCGTTTATTACCATCAAAAATTTTTATTATTTCTGTACATTATGAATACGTTTTTGCACATTCCAGAAAAGTACATTCTTCTTATTTTTTTTTTTTTTTTTTTGTGTTAAACCACATGTAAAAACAAAGTTTAAACAAATATCTAAGAAAATATATTTGAAAGTTGCAAATGTATAAGTACATATGTACAAACAAAAAGAAACTCACAAAAACAAAACAAACAACTGTACTTGTTCGAAGAACTTCATATCGATGGCTTATATTCAAAAAGGTTCATATTCAAAACCTCAATTGTTCAGGAGAGCATAAAAACTGTTTATTTCATTTATTTTTGAAAGTTTTGCAAACCGGTCTTCTACGAGTTTTTAATATTACGTCTATTAAACCTTACACTGAAAAATAAATCTTTCAACCCCACTGTGTGTGTGTTATAAAATGTTAATATATCCCGTTTTGTTTATTGAAAATTAAGGGCGTAAAAGATTAAATTTTATGATTGCCAGGACCATCTTTAAACGTTAGAACTGTCAAATAACAAGTGAGTTTACTAAAAAAAACGGAAATGTGTTCATAATTAAAATTATAAATTCAAATTGGAAAAAAAATAAGCGCGAATATTCGGCCCGTCCGAATCTATATACCCACCATCAACTTTTTCAAATTTTACGTTATATGGGAGGGGGCGGTAAAGTGGGCATTAAAGTGGGCGGACCACGCCCATTTTTTGTTTCCGAGTTTACATTGGTCCTTGAACTATTTGAACACAATTTCGTTGATTTTCACCTTATATAGGAGGTGGGCAGTAAAGTGGGCGGACCACGCCCATTTTCGGTTTCCGAGTTTATATCGATCCCCGAACTATACGTACAAAATTTTGTTGTCGTACATGCTCATCCCATCTTTTTGATGGTGGGTATAAAAATGCAGAAAAAATCCCAAAAAAATGTCATACCAACTAAAATTATATTAAATTGCATATCAACAACTAAATTGTAATTAAAACCTTCAAAGACGATGTTTATTGCACTTCTTATTTAATTATAATTTTTAAGAAACTGCTTTTGGTATCTAAAATATTTTGCTTATAATCACGAATTTTATTTCAATTTTTTTATTCCTGTCTTCAAAACTAAGGTATAATGATCCAACTTAGCCTCTTAGTATGCGCGTATGATCTATAAACTTCCAGAAAAGGTTAAAAATCTAACTTTAATAACTTTTTTCTTTAGACTGCATTGAGTTAAGATAATTTTGATGAGACATTTTAAGGCTCTAATTCAAAATCTTTAAACAAAAGCCCAAAATCAAAAAGTAAAAAATTTTGTGTTAGAATTATCTTTTGGCTTCA
Source organism: Protophormia terraenovae (assembly GCA_951394005.1). NCBI lineage: Eukaryota > Metazoa > Arthropoda > Insecta > Diptera > Calliphoridae > Protophormia > Protophormia terraenovae. Next base: position 114,240,179 of record OX596077.1, on the reverse strand, counting down.
AAATTAAAACCATATATAAAAAACACAAAACTAAAGAGTTTGATGAAAAAAAAAAAAATAAATCTGCGTATGGCCCGAATTGAATATAAACTCTCGATATACTCATTACAAAGGGTTTATTTTCTCAATTTTTTTACACTTCCCTTTTTCTCAAAATAAACCACAATAATTTCACAGATTTTTTGCTATCACTTTTATACTCTACACCACCTTTTAGAGTATTATGCGTTTATGCTAATGCACAATGGTGCGAATCGTAAAAGTTTTGATAATAAATCTGTATCTCCTAAGCAACTGGTACGATCGAAATATTTATATGGGAAAGTTATAGAGAAGGACCTAAACATTCAGAAAAATCATCTTGTAGTCACCCTGTAAGTTTCAAAAACCGTAACTTCTAGAAATCAAGTAAAGAAACATATTTACTTACCTGAATATCTCCTACTTTTAAAAAGATATTTACGATTGAATTTTTGATTTCTTGTCCCGACTTTATTTCCTTTTTCGGGAATAAGTTCTGAGGTATATGAAGAAAAAATATTTAAAAATATTCTTTAATTCCAAAAAATCATGCTAAAATAATTTTTTTATTCCCACCATCAAAAAGATGGGGGTATACTTTTTGGGTCCTGTTTAGATTCTGAGTCGATCTAGCTATGTCCGTCCGTCCGTCTGCCCATCTGTCTGTTGATAGCAGGATAGGGCTCGGAGATGACCACCTAAAGAGACGAAATTTAGCTCGAATATTTACCTTATATAAGGTTTATTTGGTATTGAAAATGGGAAAAAGCGGTTTATGAACAAAAAAGTTATGGGTCAAATACTGGAAACACAGAGTATTCGCTGTAACTTCAGTTGATACATTTCTGCTATCTCATATACAAAAGCATGTATGACAATGAAATTTTGTACAGATAGTTCGTTCGCTTAGAAGGCGAAATAAAACATTCGTTCGACATAGAGAAACAGGCTATAAATTTTTTTAACAAAAATATAGTACAACTCTTATGTCTTAAAGTTTTGTTAATAAGAAATTTTTTTCTTTACATTATTTTTCGTAATTTTTGAGCTATACTTCGTTTTTGATAACACATTTTTGATATTTTGGATGATTGTTTGCATTTGTCATATCCTATTTAGAAAACTTTGATTTAGCGAAACCAGGATTTGAAATTTGCCAGAGTTGCATACGCTTGCGTCTAGGAAACTGTTTTAATCCAGACCATAATCCTACCAGTCCAAAGTTAAAACTATTTTCATTTTAAATATGTGTAATGTTGTCCACAAATGTTGTCATATAATAAATACATTTTCATACTAGAAACTGTCATAAAGGATATTGGATAAGGGTGAATTTTGTAATTTTTTTTTCTCTTTTTTGAAAATTGTTTGCTTTTTTGCATACCCTACACCACCATAGGTGGGGAGGGTATTGTGCGTTTGTGCTGATGTTTGTAACACCCAAAAATATTGGTCTAAGACCCACCTTAATTTATACCAATCGGCTTACAATCACTTTCTGAGTCGATTTAACGATGTCCGTCCGTCCGTCCGTCTGTCCGCCTGACCGTCTGTCTGTTCATGTAAAACTTGTAATCAAACTACAGGTCGCAATTTTGAACAAAAATTAATTAAATTTCGCACCCAAGTTTTTTTAGTCCAGTGACGAAGCCTTTTGAAATTGGTTATGATCGGTCAATTATTTCACCTAGCCCCCATACAAATGTCCTCCCGGAAAAGGGTTTAACGATCATAAATTCCTTAAATAAAGCAATATTTTAACGAAATAAATTATAAGTTTTATGTAAGTCTAAATCTGTGTTCAAGAAGATCGGTCCATAATTGACCATAGCTCCCATATAAACCCATTTGCAGAAAATCACTTTAACGAGCATAAATCCCATATATATACTCAAAGACTATACTTCACAGGATCATTTCTGTAGTAATGAAGACTTTTAGTTCACTAAATAAAAAAATAATATATAAAAATAATATATCGACCATTCCAGGAAAGAACGCCCGAAAAAGTCCTTTATTTTACTTGATGGCTTTCAATTTCGATAAAAATTTGTATACATAAACTCCATTAAGCCTTTTATCAATTTCAGTTTTCAGTTTTGTGAAATTGCAAAAAACTCGCGATTTAATTTCGCTTTTTAGTTTTCTCAAAAACCAAAAAAATTTCAAAAGTATTTTACTTTGAATAGCAATATCTCTGGAAAGACTTTGTAAATTTTAATGATTTAAACGGCCTTAAAATTTCGCATATAGCGGCTTTACAACGAACATTTTAAAAATTAAAAAGATTTTTTAAAAATGCATTTTAATGCAATTGCATTTTTCAAATGCATTTTTCTTTAAATATGCTATTAAAATTTTTTAATTTTTTAACATAAATGAAAAGTTTGGAATCTTTACATTAAAATAAAAGTGTCAAATTTTTGG